>VYXD01018775.1:144955-302819 GCA_013397195.1 Hylia prasina | reverse complement strand
AAACGCGCCTGCAAAAAGGCTGTAAATCTTTAAAAGAGACACAGAGCGTCAGTGATATCCCCCAGCCCTTCTGTCCTAGTGTTTTCAGGTTCTCCTAACTTGAAAACTTCAGTAGCTGGCACTGGTATCTGCTATTTATTTACTAGTAAGCAAAAAATATCCAACTGTTTCAATAACAAAATTGTGCCCTAATTTAATTGATTCTAGTCGGGAGACTGTAGAATAGTTGTGGTCTTAAATTTTTTTGCCACTGGTTTGCTTAACCCAGCAGTCAGATATTCTGGGAATTGTGTGGCTGGTTTGTAGTTTGAGCTGTGTTTTTAATGTTTCTTTTTCAGGCTGAGGGCATTCAACAGACTGCAAGTAATATTGCAACATTTGGTAAGGACAGCGTCATGTTTGACCGAGTTGGAAACTTTCAGGGCTCTTTAACTCCCCTGACGCACACAGCACATGCAGCTTCTAATGTGTCTGCACACAGTGGTTCTGAACATTCATTTATTGCTCTGGCATAGTATTGCCCACATCTTTGAGCACTTTGTTGCAGCTGTCTATTATACTGTAAATTAAAGCTTGATTATTTTGGCTTTACCTTATAGGTATTTCTTTATAGATAGTTTCTGTGTTAGCCTCTGTATCTTCCTTAAATATCGTCCCACTGTGAGTGTGGAAATAGTTCAGGGGATTTGTTTTCTACTGTTAAAAGTTACTTAAAGACAAAGCAGGGTGTACATTTGGGTTTGCAGTCTCAAACTACTAGTAAGGATATGTTCTAATTGTTGCAAATATTTTCAGAATGTTAGTTTTAAGGAACCATGGGTTTGTGTATTATTAGGGTGGGGAATTTNGGGGGATGTTTCTGTTGTAAATTTTATTTAAGTGAACTCAAAATGTTGTTGTAAAACAAGGGGTGGTCCAAAAACTTGTCTGAGGTTTATTACTCTGAAGGACTCAAAGTAGTTTCCAAAGAACTGTTTAGGAAATGCAAATAGAAATACAGTGAGAAAAACTTAGCATACAATTCCAGAATGCGTGTTTTGTGATCCTAAATAGTGTGGTTTGAGAATAAATTTCCATAAACACTTTTATAAATACGTTTTAAAGTAATCTAACTGGTGACATTTGCTTTATTTATTTGTTTTTGCATGCACAGAAAATGTCTAAGCAAACAGATTCGACAGCAGAGGTGTTGTTGGAAAAGAAAGGAGGTGCAGGAATAATAACTTTGAATAGACCCAAGGCTCTCAATGCACTAAATCTGTCTATGATCCAACAAATTTATCCTCAAATAAAGGTTAGTAGCCCCACTTCTATCCATCCACTATACATATGTTATTTGAAACCAATTTAAAAATGCAGTTAGACACTTTGTAGTGTACTGATTTAAAGGATGAAAGTTTGTGTGAGTACAATGAGCTCAGATTTATAGCATGGGAAAAACCAGGCAGTTTCAAGCAAGTTAGGAGACACATCAAAGAAATGAGCTGTCAGAGTTAAATTTAGCATCTCCATAGGTAGATGGACATCTGAGTTAATACCAGGACTGAATTAAGAGCAGTCAGTGCTCAGCATTTGTGTGCTCCTTTTGGCAGTGCCCACCTGGTCAGTTGGCACAAATTTCAACCTATGCAGTGGTGTTGCCTCTTGATGGAGTGCATGTTTTGTGGGGAGGTGCATGGCTGAAAATAAAAGGTATCAGCCACTAGGAAGCAGGGAGGCTGTCAGTACCATTCCTTAAAGGAGAACTCATGGATTTACAGGCACTGTTCCTACAAACTAGTGAAGTACCATGAGATTTTAAGCATGAAAATAGTCTCTTTTAATTTAATAATACTATTTATCATATGCACAGATTCCAATTCATTAGCACCATTTATTGGATAATTGTCTGATGCCTTTTGGTACTTACTAGACATTTTTAAGCACAGCCTGAAAAGGTGTCATAGTTTTTGATTTCTGTCAGGCCCTGTTTTGTGGGTTGCTACCTTTCTCCAGAGGCTGAGAGCTGTGCACAAGTGTTTTTCTGAAATACGAAAGTCAGCTCTGGTCATCTCTGCTCATGGTTGAATAAGATGCAGAAGTGGCAGAGAGACACTTTTAGATCTCAAACTTCAGTTTAAGACAATCTATTTTAAAGTATGGTTTGATTTGCTTTTTGAAAAAGTAAAGTAAGAATTATAGACCCTATACAGAGCAAGCCTTATTTGCACAGATTTTAGTCTTACGTGGAAATGTTTACTTCTTTTTAGACGTGGGAGCAAGATCCTGAAACTTTTCTAATAATTATAAAGGGAACTGGAGGAAAAGCTTTTTGTGCTGGGGGTGACATCCGAGGTAAGGAGTGTACTCACTGAAACGTTTGATGTCTTTCCCACTCACTACTTGGTGCTGATTTCCTTTGTTTACTGTGACTTGGGTAAACAACATCTTGCTACACAAGAGATCAGTTGTGCTGATTCTTATGAAATCACCTTGATGTGCAGTTGCTATTTAAGGTAATTGTCAGGAGACAACTGTCAGGACAGTGTATGAAAGAGTAAAAACTACATTTTTATGAATTACTGGTAATAGCCAGTCATTCCAGGGAGATGGTCCTTGTGTCTACCTTTCTCTTCCCCGATTTTCGTTACTTACAGCTTCTTTCCAAGAAATTTGAAGGGCCCTAACAGGTAGCTCTCATGGTATTGGTTCATTTCTGTCTAATGTTTTAGATGGCTAGATACAGATCTGACAAGGGTAATCAATGTATTTGTGATTATTTTTTAGCTATCAACTGCAGGAAATCTCCAAAATGTCAAAATTAGCAGTTGTTGTAAACTGTAGATAAACAAGCAGCACAGGTTATTGTTACAACAATATATAACAATATATTTTTATGCTCTAATTTATGTTATATGTCATGGTCTAATTGGCTTCTCATTTTTAGTATTTAGAGTCTTCAGTATAGTCAGTTTTAAGTGACTCTTCTAAATCTTGGTATGAAAAATATCACAAATGAGTACTAGACATTAGGAGGGGTTAGAAAATGGACCACACTGTCACAAGTATGTGACAAAGTCTCTAGCAAAATACAGTTAAATCAAATTTGACGCTTATATTTAAATTTGAGCAAATTTTCTCAAATATAATAAAGCAGGATTAACTTTGTCTCTATTTGCTGTAGGAAAGGACCCAACTTATGAGACATTATTTTCTTTTACTTGTATTTTCTATTGAACTTACAGTTACCTGCAGAATTTTTATTTCTCTTAAGCCATCACAGAAGCGGGAAAAGCTGGAGATAAACTGTTACAAGATTTCTTCAGAGGAGAATATAAGCTGAACAATGCCATTGGTATGTTAATAGCAATTTCTGAAACAGTACAGTTTTCATAACACTGGCTTCAAATGTGAATTTCTCTCTTTGATAATCTCTTAAGGACTGTGGTAACATCAGAGAAGTAGTATTTTTTTTTTTAACCAAGTTCAATACCAGTAATGTAACATATCCCATTTTTATACCTTGCATGCAGAATGTGTTTCTTTTGTTTAAGTTATTGTGACTGCTACTTTATCCCATCCCATTGTTCTGGTTAGTTCTATTTCCCTTGTGGAAGAACTACTTTTAGTTGCAGATGCTGCAGTTCTGCCCTAAGTATCATTGATCTGCTTCAAAGGAGACCTGAGGTAAATATAGATGTGTGGAAAATCATTAATATTCAGTCAGAGAGCAGAAGATCAAATTATATTAAGGCTTTCCTTTGAAATAGACTGCATGAAAGACTAGGGCTGCATAACTCAGGAGTGAGCTGCCTTAGTTTATTGCAGAGACACTGGGTGAAGTTCACTGGAGTAAAGCATATTAAAAAAGGATATTAATTCTTTAGGGTAAAAGTCAAGAGTTGAAGGTTTTGATGAGAAGAAACTACTCCAAACATATTTTAATTGAATACAGTTTGAGTTTTAAAATATGGTAACTAGTATTAGTCACTGCAGGAGGAGAGGTAGTGTTGCTTACATTGACAGAAGAGCACAGCTATTAGAGTAGTTCCTGGAAAGTTATTTTTACTTTGTTTGACCGAGTTTCAGGACTGAGCATGCTTGTCATGTACCTTTCTTCCCTTCACCAATATAAGGCAAAAAAATAGTTTAAGGTTTTAAATAGTGGGAAAAAATATTACCTTGCCAGTTAAACTTGATGATGATTGTGTTGCAAGGGTACATAATTTAAAGGTCTGTTTTCTTTTAAAAATTTTTTTCAGTTATTAGGTGTTCAATATCTCTAATGCATGTAATTACAGAACGTAGATTTTTGATAGCTTTAGTATGATTGTATTCCTTTAAGGCTGACATTTCTGCTAAAAATATTTACTTATATCTTACATTTTACAACTTAAAAATACAGTGGGGAGCTACTTTCCCAGCATTGCAATGGAAAAGGCTTGCTGCTATGGAAATTTGGGTCAGGGGGTACCATCTACAGCCCATGCATTAGCTTATTTGTCCATGTAAGAACAAAGTTCAGAATACAATTCTCTTAACATTTTCTAAACTACTAATTTGAGGGACTGAACTCCCTTTTAAAACAGAAAAACTTGCAACATGGTTGCAGGGGGTAGCTGTATCGCCAGTCTTTCAGGACTGTAAGTCTGACTTGAAAACACCGAATACAAGGCGGCTGCTTCATTCACAGTGACGTGCTCAGTCTTTCCATCAATGGCAATTGAAAGCATTGGGGCTTTAGTTTTGTGTCTTCTGAAGGCCCCAACAGATGAAGTTGGTCATTCAGGACATTGTCATCTGAGCCTGCCTGCACCATGTTCAGGGTTGTGTGTGCAAGAGCTGGCATGACAGAACATGTCTGCATTGCAGAGTTTGCAGTCACATTGTGACTGGACCTGCCCATACTTCGGGCTTTGTAGTAAAGCACTGAAGGCTTGGAACACACCCTGTGCTCTTGATCCAGACTGTGAGAGGGGGTGAAAGGGCATCTGCTGTGTCCCAACATCACACAAAGCTGTTTATACTGGCTAAACTGTCAGGTGCTTACATAACAAACAGTCCAATGTTTGGTGCTTTTTAAATGTTCTATTACAACACTCAAAATCCAGTAAATCAGAAACTGGTGTTTCTTTTCATTTCTTAAGAATTGCAAGATGACAATATGATTACTGTTTAAATTACCATTTATTTTCTGCTGCTCTTGCTGAAGTAAGGCATAGGGAAGCCTGTCATGTGGCAGCTGCTCACAGGTCCATTCCTGCAAAAGATGGATTATTGCTTTCCTTTACATTTTTTACAGGCACCTGCAAGAAGCCGTATGTGGCACTTATTGATGGCATTACAATGGGAGGGGTAAGTTAAGGACCTTGGTGTGATACCTGATAGATTGTTTCAAAATCACGTCATGGTGTGTCTGTGAGTTGAATTAAGGCATTTCCTTGAAGAACAAGCATCATAATCTTTGTCTCTTGCTTGTCTGGGTACATTGCTGCTCTTGTAGGGCCTCTGCTGTTCCTTGGTAGCTAATACAAGTGCTTTCTCTAGGAAAAGAGCAGAATCCCGTCACTGCTGGAAATAGCCCTCACAAAGGTTTTCAGAATACTGAGGGGGAGTTTACATAGCATACAAAAGCTGAGAATAGTTCTCCATCCTAAGTGTATTAAAAATAGAACTATATAAAAGTACAACTCTTTTAAAAATTGGGAAAATTCTAAGCTACACCTTAACAGACATTCATGAGTTTTGTATTTTTCCAACAAATAATCTGGAAATGCATCTACTTTCTCACCTCTGTATTACTTTAAAAACATCATTTTGTGGGATCTTCATTGCACACACATCTCACCCAGGGCTGCACCTTATTACTAAAGCAACATAGAGAAGACTCCATCATATTGCTAGTTATACTCAGTGTTAATAATTTTTTCAGCAATTGTTGTCTGTAAAGACCATAAATGTAGTTAAGATAGTTAGTTAAGTAGATAGTTAACAGGGCAATGCCATGCTTTTTTTACATGCTAAAATTCTGTTTTAGTGAGCTTCACATCTGTAGGATATATTTGCACCATATCAGAGAGTAGACTAAAATAACCTTCAGTTATTTTGAGCAATGAGTTTAACTACATACCTGTCTGCCGTGCCCCTGCTTAGATTTGTATTGTTTTCTGGCATGTCTCTATGATATGGGTGTAGAGTCTATTTAAATAAATTTTGTCAAAGATAGATGTGGGAAGTTGAACGCTACATGATCCATGATCTGTCATGACTCTTTCCTTTTCATCTTTCCTTACGCATTTCTTTTGTCTGTGTTTGTCTTCCCAGCTTGTGATCTAAACATGCAGTAGCTCTCTTGCCCTTTGCTTCTTTGCTACCAAGCCCCAAAGATCTCAGTTGGACAGCCATTCCCCCCCAGCCTGGCATACATACATTGTTTCCAGCATAAAGGGGACTTGTTCTGTAGCTTTTCCTGCAGAAAAGTACTTTATTGACCATAGGAGTCCTAAAGGTTCATAGATAAGAGATAGGGAGTCCATTTATTTTATGGCTTTTAGAATAATAGCATGAAACACTATGAATGAGCAAAACTGCCCAGCAGCCAGTTTCTTTTTAAAGGTCCTGCAGATGGCTTGTTATGACTGTGGCCTGAGCAGGAATAGAATTTTGTCCTTTGAAAGGAAAGTGTATTTTTGGACTGAAAAGAACATAATGGAGTCAGATGATCCTGCATTACTAAGATTCTTTATGAATTCTCTTTCCTCTAAAGAGCTTTTAAAAGACAGCAGTTAGCCTGAAACTTTTATTTTGGGTAACCAGATTTGGATACCCAAGTTTCAGTGGGACCGTGACAGAGTTTAACTGCCTTTAGGGTTTGAATGACAACTTAAGTTGCTTATCATATACCAGAAGTAGCAATTATCTTTACTTGTGGGTAGGGGATTAAATTTTGACTCCAGAAGTATGCAGCCTAATTTAGGGGAACTAAGTTAAAAATCACTGATGTGTGTTAGAAACTCAGTTACTATGTGCTTGCATAGTAAAAGTTGCAACTGGTGCACAGATGCCAGGGATCTGTGATAGTAAAACCTGGAATTTTATCCAAAAATGAACTGGTTCCACTTCATTATTGGCTAGGGGCTGGTAGATGGCTTTGGGAGCTTCATTAGCCAACAGATGGGGCTGTGGAGCTTGTTCTCAGCACCTTGTCTGCAGTTCATCAAAAATTGGTATTCAGTATAAATGTATCTCTTCATCTTTTTGTAGTTTTTTGGAGCAGTAAGTTCAAATATGTAAGACAGTTTTGTTAGAAGCAAAGGTGACTGCAGTTTACTGAAAAATACTGAAATGAGTTATAAGTACCACATTTACTGCTAAAGGACGTGCACTGTTGAAAGGAACACTGAACCCACGCTCTCATGTTGCTGAAAACTACTTCAGATTTAGTTGATTTCTATTTGTAAATTTTCTTTTCCTTAAATTAAGGACCTGAACAGTTTAAATTAAAACCTGAACAGTTGACAAGAAATTCAGAAGTTTGGGGTTTTTAAAAATACTGTTTTCTGCAAATGACATCCTAAGTTTGGTCTTCTTGGTTTTAGAAAAGTCACAGTCTTGTCTGAAGTTCTTTGGAGATGAATATAAGTGATTTATAAGGTCAGTCCAAAGCTATGGTTTCAAACAGGGCTTTGGCGCAAAATGCATTACTGCATCAGATACTCTCTGTAGCAGACAAAAAGCTTCATAAAATTGTTTCTGAGACCTGTTTCAGAGCCAAATAAAGCACACTAGACAGGTTGAGTTGTGGCTTTTCAATGAAATGGCTTGGAATTTAAGGGGAATATTTGGCAAAGAAAAAACCAAAAACAACAGGGAACTTTGGAAGTTGGTGAAAATGGCTGAGGTCACTGGATTAACTTAAAGATTAAAAAATACGTAAAAAACCACAAGTAGCTTTGCAAAATAAGAAGTACATTTTTGGGAGCAAAGGCCATTATCTTTAGTTCATAGAAGAATCTGTAATAGCATGAATGAAGAACCCTTTTTTGTAGTGTCATATTCTAGAGCATGCGTGATTTAGAAACTTCCTGGGCCAAGCTTTATTTCAGAACCACAGTTCTAGATAACCATCTGTGGTCACACTCACCTCTCTGTACATCTCATATTTTTTGACAGTAAGTAGGCTTGGTGTTCAGAAAGGCGTCTGGCAATCGATTTCACAGTTGAATGTTGTGCTTTGTGCAAAGCAACTAGTCGCTTTTTCAGGCCTGTTGTCTAATATTATTAAATGCTTCTGTGGTTAATTATCAGTGAGGCCAAACTAGAAACTTAAATGCTTATTTTCTTGCCAATGAGTAAAGAGAGTGTTGCTCAAACATAGAAATTCTTGGCTTTTGGCAATTTTCTGTGAGATTTAATCCTTTAGTCTGGCCTCTTACACAGCATATTTGCTAAGTTTGTTTTAGCCTTGCTTTAAAAATTTATGCTTCTAGTTTTAGGATGAGAAAACATCTTCCTGTGGGAGAAGTAGGTTTTAACCTTAACTTATATTTGAACAACATTTTCAGTGCAGAAATAAGTTTGGTAGAAATAAGTTCAGTAGAAATAAACTCTATTGCAATAGTTAGCAATATCTATTGCTAACTCTCTTAAATCCTTTGCAAAGCACTGTGGTTTGAGTTATTCCAAGCATTTTATTTTCCAGTCTTCACCTTCAGGAAGATTAATGGGAAGTTTTATCTTTAATATATATGCAATCTGACCAAACATACATCTCTTGAGTCCCTCAGATTGTGGGAGCAATAGCAGTACGCAGGACTGACTCCTCAGAAGGATTCCTTTCCTCAGGATTACACACTGGGAGAAGAAGATACCAACCTGTGACTGAGTCTTTGGGTTCATGAGGGGCTTTCCTTTAGTTTTGTCACCACACCTGGCAGTATGGGTTTTTTAAGCAAGGTCTTTTACTTACACTGAGAGTCTACATCTAAGTTATTTATTTAGAGTTTCTTTAGGGTTACTGTTGGAGAGTAGAATTTTCTTAAGACCTGTTTGAGTTTTACTCTCTCGTGTAGTAATGTGAAATGGGTTAAGCTTTAGACTACGCAGATGCATCAAGCTGGGAGGAGCATGAGGATTATTGCTTTGCACTTGCATTAGGGTTAAGTACAGCTAGATGACTGCTTAGCTGATTTTCACCTAATGCACTCAGAACTCTCCAACAGCAGGAATTCTGGTTTTTCTAGATATGCCACCTGAGTGCTTATTTATTCTTTCAAGGTTAGTTTCCCTAGTGTCTAATTCAAGTCTTTAGTATGTGTAATCAATATATTCCAGTCTTAGTCACAGCTCCCTGTGGACATTTTGAGATGCTTTCACTCCTTGCTCCTAGTCCTCTCTCTTTAATAGAGATAAGGATAGCTATTTAGCCTTTCTTGTAGATTAAGTCTTTCAGTTTTCTTGCAATCCTCTGGAATCTCTCCCATTTATGTACTTTACAGTTCATTGCCAGAGACCAGACAATATTTCAGCTGGAGGATTCATCAGCACCAAGCAGAGCAGAACAATTATCCTCTCTATATTACAGAGATATTCTGTCACAAATAGTCCATTTAAATAGCAGCTTTGAAAGCATCCAGTCCTAGGAGGCCACCACTTCTAGTTATTCCAAAACTCTTACTGTCACCTCTTTCCTCCTTGCCCAACATAAACTCTGATCACACTACATTTCTTTATTGCGTACCTTTTACCAATTTTAAATTTTCTTCCTTGAACTCATTTGTCAAAGAGTCAGTTTGGCAGAACCGTCCTTTTCTTCAAAGACCACAAAGGAAAAGAAAGCACTGCTTTTCTCTGAATTTCAAGAAACCCAGGTGCTGTATGAGGTGGCTCTGGGCTGATGAGGCTGCCCAGGTGTAATGAATCTAGGCTGAGTGTTCCCACCTGAGCCCTTGGCTGCCTGCTCTGCTGTAGTGTGATACCATCAGTAGTTCTTTGCACAACAGCAGTGCCTTACTTGTACTAATTGCATGGTTGCTGCGAAACCCTGAAAAGCATCTAGGCATTTATTCCATGGGAAACATACTTGCCATCTCTGTATTTGATTACGCCTTCCTAAGTGTAGTTACTTTCATTTTGTTAGTTTCTCCAAAGTGAGATGGTTTTGAATCTTGCCCTTCAAAATGTTTGCCTTCTCCAAAAGTGAACTATGAATTATAGAAATCCTTGTTACTTTGTCATCTAAGCAAATAATGAGGCTGTCAAATGAAGTTTCATTAATGATTGGCTCTGCATAACCTTAGCTGGGGTACTCTCAGTTTTATTGCAAACTGCTGGTAATTCTTATTATTCTTTCAGAGGGTGGTGGCCTCCATTTGCCAGTGATTACATCTAGGTTGTGCTTCCCTTGTTGTTTGTGAAAGGAAACAATGCTGTGGATGGGGAGGCATCACAAACATTGCAGTTTAAAATATGAAGCTTTCTCAAAATGCTACTTAATGAGTGATGTCATTTTAATCAAGGGGTAATGCAGGTGTTCCAGAGAAACACATGCAGCCAAATTCCTGAACCTATTGCATGGTTTGGAAATACTCATTCTACTGTGCATCTACTTGTGTATCTTCTCTTCTGGAATACAAAATCAGAATTACTACATCCATGTTGCAGTAGAAGAGTAAACTCAGTACCTATATTTAGCTTTAGCTCTTTTTCACATTAGTGCCACTTAATTTTTGGTGAAACATTCCAAATGATGACATTGCTAGGGGAATCTGCCTTTCCTTGTCAGTCAGAACTCAGGACCTGACAGCACATCTACCAATAGTTACAAACATCTGCATTTACACTTTAGCAGGATTTGGTCAACCATTCTTATTACATTAATATTTGTTCTCAAGTAAATCGGTAGTGATGTCATAAGCAGCTTGTGTTAGCCATTTTAGTCAATAGGTTTTAATACACAAAGGAGCTGCAGTTGACCAATAGCTGTCCTTATCCTGTCCCATTTTTATCCAGACTGTGCAGCTGTAACGCTTCAGGAATGTTCCTTTCACTACCAACATATATATGTTCATATAAGTTGTGTGCATGTAACTTCTACTCAGAAGTGTAGACAGCAGTATTTGAGACTGACGATCAAAAACCAGGAAACATTAGGATTAAACATGCCTTTAAAATCTCACATTTTTGCCCATGTGTGATACAATTTTTAATTACAGGAATGTGCATTTACAAGTAGATATTGCCCACAGAACAAAGCTATTCATTTGTGGTTTAATTAGGGGTGCAAATTTTATTGCACATCATGGAAATTCTACTTAATAGTTATCAATGTCCATATATACATGTAAATATATGGGGCTTGAGGTGACTAACTGCAGCATATGAAAGCTCATGAAATATTATGATTTTACATAGCACTTCTCTACTGTAATGGACATTTTTAGACCTTTTTAAAGCTAGGAAACTAGAACCGAGAAATGCCAGTACTTCTTGGGACTTCTACCAATTCTTATTCTTTTTCTTCCTTTTCCTAAGTATATCATGCCTCTTGTCAGTCCTCATGGCACTGGAACATCTTGGGTTTTGTTTTAATTTACACTCTAAAATCTGCCCTGGAGTAAAAGTAATTGTCATACTAAACCTAGATAAGCTGCTTTCCAGTTCTCTCTCTGCCTGTTCCCCTGTCCCCCTCCCTCGTGCCTGTGTACCACAGAGAAGCCTGTGGCCTGTTTTGTTGCCAGTGCTTCAAAGCTAAAGGCAGCTTTTACTGTGAAATAGAATACAGATTTTGCAAGTACAAAGAAAATGTTTTGAGATTGACTTGTGCACCACTTATCTTCTGAAATACGAGGTGTTGAATACAGTGCTGAGGCAATCCTAAGAAAGGGTTCACTCCTTGCTGCTGTTACAGTCTCTTTGCCATCTGGCCATGCTGCTCGGCCTGCTTGGCTCTGGTGTATGATCCCAGGGATAAATAGTGCTCTTCATTTTGTGGCTAATCGGACTAGAATGTCAGCAACTCCCGACATCCACAAAAAGTAACCACTGAATGCTCAATCATTTGCACATGATGTTATTCCCCACAGGGCTTATCAGAAAGCACTGTCTTGAATACAAGTATTTTAAATTATAGCTCAGTACTTGTACAGTAAGTAAAATTCCTTTTCCCTCCCTCTCCTTACTCTACAATGATTGAGATTTTTGCTGTTCTTTCCATTTAACACCAGACTCTTGCATGCTAAAAGTCTCTCTGTTTTTCTCTAATTCTAGGCCCTTGTGTACCTATCTAGCCTCATATTGAGAGTTATCTCATTATTTTCCTTCCCTTCCCTTTATGATAGATCAAGGAATACATGTAAAGGGAATTATCTTTGCCTGCTTTTCCATCCTTTTTTTGTTACATTCTATTTTTGCTCATTTTCCTCAATTCCTGAAGAACCTGAGTGCTCATTTTCTCCTTGAGGTGTAAGACTTTCAGTCTCACACTTTTTAAGCATTTTTTTCAGCAAAATAGAACATCATTACAAAAAACCCTCCGGATTAACTCCTGTTATCCCAAATAACTGTGCCACAGTTAAATGAAGTTCTGATGCATGTCTTTAAGAACAGGAAGTGATTTTTCAATTTCAAGATAAACGGTAAAAGCTCAGTTATGCACTGATGCAAGGTTCTGGAACATGATCCCTCCCACTTGCCTGCCCTCCCTGCAGACATGAAGATTTGATGAGCTGTACACAGGGATTTCTTGCAGTAGCTCCATTTTTAAGTGATACAGGGGGACAAGGGGAGAGGTTCCTCCAGAATGTTAGAAACAACAAAACAAGCTTCATTTAGTCTCTTTTTTCTGAATACACATGGCCAGTTACATATAGAGAAACAAAACTGGGATAAAAGTAATACTTGCAAATGTAAAACTAGAAAACATACTTGTTACTAATTAAGAGCTATAGACTTCTCAGATTCAGGTCTTCCTACATATTCTCTTTTCTCTTTTCTGTGTTGCAGCACAGATCTTGTGCCCATTAAAAATTGTGCAGATTATGATAGCTACCCTAGTAAAAATTGTTTGTGGTCACTGAAAATCTGGGCTGCCAGTAGAAAAATCAAGCCAGGGCTTTTAAGAAGTCATTGTAAATCTGGTTGATAAAGGACACTCACTGTAGCAGCATTGGTGTATAGAATGGCCTGTGTGTCTTTCTCCCTAAGTTTCCTTGTGAGAAGGACCTGACCTAAATGCTTATTATTCATGTAGTTGGATCAATTTGTTTAAATACTTAGGGGTCAGAAGAACAAGTCTGAGACATCAGATATTACTACAGATAATCTGTCTCCAGTCAGCTCATTGTGCTTCTATGTCTGTAGCAATGTGGACTGAGACTCCCTAATACATAATCAGTGTATGGAAATAAATATTTTATATTTAAATCATGTAACATCAATATTTTATGTTTTAAAATACCACACTAAATTATTGGAAAGTTCACAATACCCGCTTTTTAAAATGATGTTTTAAAAATACTTGTATAGAGTTGATTTATATATCAACAGCCAAAGAAGGTGATACTCTATGTCCAGATTGATCTGTCACACTGCACTGCTCTGGTTCACTATGTCATCTTGTCTGTTAGTATCTACAGATGAAAATGGATTATACTTTTTGGAGTGGGCCATAACATTAATGATGAGCAAAGATTAATTTTGATTCAGTTTAAGATCCATTGTGTCTGGATGCAGGAGGTAATGCTCTTACATCCATGATTTTTGATCCACCGTAGCTATAAGCTCCTGCTGATTCCTGAATCAATTCCACTCACTCACTTTGCCTTTTAAAACATTTCTGCTGCACCTTGGCTATTTTTGCACATTTGTATGCAGACATATTTGCCCTTTGTTGTGTTCTGCTCAGTTATGCTCAATTGATTGGTACATTTCTTTTTGGTTTTAGCTCTACCAGAAGCTATTCTCATGCAGTTAAGAGTGTAAAAAGTGTAGTCACTTGATGGGAGCTGTTATAAAAAGACTTTCGCTGCAGTCAATATTGGTTTTATCATAACACTGCTTACTCAAACAGTCAAAAATTATTTACCAGCCTGGTGAAGGTGACACAAGCAACATCCCTGAAGACCTTTTCTATTTATGTTTCTTTAATTGCCTAAGCATTCCTAGGCAGTGATTCTTTTACAGTCTGAGTTAGATTATTCAGTAAATAGCCAAGTGTGATGTGTGGTTTTGCTGTGACACAATTTTCTGTATGTGAGCAGGAAGAGAGTATTTATTTCACTCTGTATAGTTGTCTGTTGTGGTGGCCCTCAATTTCTGAATAACTTCCGTAAATTCTCTGATTTACTAAATGTGGGTCATTCTCAATTTAAGATAATATAGCCTGTGGGACACAAAAGATTCACAGTAGTTGTATTTCATTTCTGCATCTGTTGGTCACCTTGTTTTTCATTAGAAAAATACTCGTAATAAGGTTCTGTGTTCATCGTGAGGAAAAAAATGGAAATCCATGATAAGGTTTCTATACACAGTCACATAATGACTTTTGAAGTACAACACTGAGTGGGCAGTCTTGTATGGGAAATAAAATTCAGATAGTTTACATTCGTTTTTGTGAGCTTGTTGGTGAATTCAGACTGAACTGCCTGTACAATTATGTGCCTCCCTGAGGTACACTGAGACTGACACTATGAAGAAGCGACTGTGAAGAAAATTATCTCAGCCAAAACCAACCCAGTAGTTTGAGTTGGGTGCTTGTTAATTTCTTTATTCTCCTTAACTTTTAGTCTCATTCTGTAAGTACCCTTTACAAAATTCAAAATTCAGCTATCAATGGAAAAAGAAGTGTCCAGCAGTAAAAGCCTGATAGACTATGGGAGTGTATTACCTTGGAGAAGCCTGAAGGAAGATATCAGCTTTAGTACATAAGACCATGAAAAGCAGAACTCTGACAGTGCAGAATGTAGTGTATTTTAATAAAGATATTATAGTGTTAAGACTTGTATGTGTAAATGCTGGAAATACCGGGTGAACACAGTTTGTAGTGGTGTGAAGGGCCTCCTAGGGGGGACTCTAGCTATGTAAGAGTTCAGCTGAATGAAAACAAAATAAAATTAGAAGACCCAGAAGTGAGGGAGGAATACATTTAGACTTCTGACTGGTTTGTTCTTTACACAGGATGTATTAAACTAATGAGTATTTGTCCTCTGTGTTACATCTAGAAGGTTAAACATGCAGTGATATGTTAACCATTTGGGATGTTACAAATAAACAAAAAAGGCATAAGAAAACCAGTAAAGTAGTTACTGGGATTTGTAACATTAACTAATTTTTCTCTCCAAATTTTGTCTTAATATTGGATTATTTAGGAATGATCTTCAAAGAAGCAAGGACATATTTGCACCACTTTTTTATAATGAATAAAAAGAAAATATAGTTTTAGTGTTTTAAATATACATCTGAAATAAGGCTGTTATCTATGATACAAAACTCAAAGGCTATCTAGAAAACAAATCCAATTATGGCTTAAGCACTTGAGAAAGTGAGATCTGATTTAATTATTTCTTTCAAAGGAAAATTACATCTTTCAGCTTTCTATTATTGAAACTCAACATTTATTTTTATCACTCTAAAAAAAGAACAAGCTTGGAAGAGAAGCTCCCTTCATGGAATTCACACTCGAATCTTTGGTACTTAAAATTCAAGCCAAAAACTTGAGTTGTTAAACAAAATTCTGATTGCCTAGAAAACAAGCCAGAAAAAATGCTTTGAGATAGATGATATTTGTATTATAAGAGATGGGATTAGAAAATATTAATTTAAGCATTAGCAAGACCAAAATGGGCAAGATTTTTATTTCATTATCTTTAGAAAAAGGTCATCATTATTGTTCAACATGCATAAAAAATAACAGCAGGCCTTACTTAATGCAGTGAAAATATGCTATTATGACATTTAAAAAAGTTGGAAGCGATGAAGTCATGTTTCCATTACATTTAAGACTTCTGGAACTGCTTTATGAGTGAACAGAGCTTTACACGGAGCTTTGCATTTTCAGGGCAACTCAATACAGGTCTCTTGCTCTTGCTGCTGCTCAGATGAGATCTGCCCAGTGCTCAGACAAAGGGCCAGAGGACAGATAAGGGGTGAGACGTAAGGTTTTACCCTGTGTAGATCAGATTCAGATGTTTGCTCAAATGCCATGTGCTTCCTTGGAACAGCAGTGCTTCATGTGAATACATTTGGCTTAGTTCCTGAATATAAAATCGAGTTTGGTAACCACTTCCCCTATGGGTGCATTTCACAGGAAATTAAACTGGAATCTTAAAAACTTCATACATCTATATTGAAACTCAAGAGTGGCAGACAGTCATTTTACAGAATCTTTTCTGAAAATATTTTCAGATTTAGTTGTGTATCACCCTAATGGAATAAATTAATTTCTTCTTGGGCAGAATTGTAAGAGAGGCCAGGGAAGGGTGAGAGGAAATTTAATTTATATTAAATTGAGATAACTTTTAAAAATTCTTGACATAAACCCATTCAAATATCTCTGTAGATAAAGCAAAAGGAAAAGAAGTTCTATTCTCACCTTAAAAACCTGTTAAATACATACTGCTTGTCTAAGGGAGTATCACCCAATTAATCCCACTGTTTTTGATGGGAAATATGAAATACTGTGAAGATAGTGAAGACTAATAGCCTTAGTTGGGTAAAGTGCCCTTTTTATAGTATTTAAACAGTTAAAAATCCATTTTATCCTCATCAGACTCTTTTGGCCAATGATTTTTAAGGTACCTTAGTTTTAACATAAAACATGGATGGCTGGAAGGACTGAGCAAAGTGAAAATTAACAGTGAGGAATAGAAGTAAACTGAAATGGGGGAAAAGGATGAAAGAGAGAATATTTGTGTGAAATAACTACTTGTGAAGTATTCAGCAGAGGGTCATGTCTCCAAATAGGAGCAAACACACATTTCTATTGCCAAGTGTCACGTAGGTAAGCTTTGACAAGTGAGACCTCAATATGTATGTTGTGGTTGTGCCCTATAATTTAAATATTCTTGGATTACTTCAAATATTACTACTAAGTAGAAGTAACTTCTTCAGATAACCATTTTTGGTTTTATTTGTCAGTTTAACTCTTGAAGATCTATCTAAATTAAATTCATTTTGTGTGAAGTGAATTTTTTTTTTAACTGGGCCTTTCTGCTGCTTACTACCTAAATCAGAAAATATGGCTTAGGGAACGCCAGCAACTCTTCTAATTTTGAGGGAAATGTTTCATCAGGATAGGCTGCTAGAGAAGATACTTAGAAATGTGAATACCATTACTGACTTAGTAAACACAAGTGCCTAGGATAAAAAGGAAGTTTCTACAAGTGTATTTTGCATTTTAATCAATAATGCCGAAGGCTTTTTCTGCTTGAAATACTTCTGTGTTTATAGTGTAGGTAATTATCCCATTAGAGGAACAGTTAATTATTATTTCTTTTGAAAGCATTAGGATGACAGCTTTGTGAAATTTATGTATTTTCCAAAAGTATTGGCTTTATTTTGTTGGCAATTTGAAGTATGTGCAAAAATTTTAGATGTAGTAACATTAGCAAAAGGATGTCAACTCCCTTGGCAGTTTTCCATTGGAGATAACAGGGTCACTCATGGTTTTTTGAAGTTACTCTCTGTATGACGCACCCATCTTTCAAAGCACAAAAAGCTATTTCAACCAAATCTTGAAGATAATATGATGCTTTATTAGCATTTGAACCATAAAAGGCTTTTTAATATTTTGTTGAGCTGCACATGATAAATCTAATATTATTTAAATTGTAAAACAAAGCAAGAGGTATGTTACATAGGATTGTGGTTATGATTATTTTTATCAGTAATTTTATCAGTGTGTCCTTTGCCTGTATAGGGAGTCGGTGTCTCAGTCCATGGACATTTTCGAGTTGCTACAGAAAAGACTGTTTTTGCCATGCCAGAAACAGCAATAGGTAAGTGCTTTAACAGATTATCATGTGTTAATTTGTTTAGAGTTTCACTGTGTAATCAGGGTGAAATGTCTTTGACTGCTTTGGTGGTAGGGAAAGAATTTTAAAAGGGAATTGGAGATGACCATATATGGAAAGTATTTTTGTTAAATTATCAGAAACTTACCTGTGTTCTAGGAGTTGATCATTGAGACTCTTAACTGTGTAGACTGACACAAAGGCTTTCAGGATAAAACTTTTTTAAAAAGAACTATGTCATGCTACAGATGGGGGCAGATAAAGTCTGAAGCCCCCAGTGCAGGTGCACCAGTTTTACCTTGGGAACTCGGTATGAGTCAAACTGGGTGTACTACAAGCTGCTCTGCAATGCTAATGAGACAGATTTTGGAATTCCAGCTTTTCTTGTAGATTACTGACGTAGACCCATTACAGTTGTGCACAGATTGTGCCTAGGCAAGATCACAGTGTCACCTTTTTTTGTTTTAAATAGCAGCATGTACCTTGTGTTTTCTAATGTTTGATCCTACAGTTTCTTTCTCAGTTCTGAGAGGTACAAAAAAGAAATGTATCTCAGAGCTCCATAAAGATGACAGGTATGGCATAAGAAAAATGGTCAGATTAAAGGGAACTCTGCTGATGCAACTGCCAAGCACAATAAAGCCTAATAAACCACCCAAATACAAGCAAGCTCGTTACCATTTTAATTCCTGAAAAAAAAATTAGAGCAATTACTGCTAGCTGATAAATGTAATATATTTTTTCTGAACAAGTAAAGTTGGGATGAAAAAAACTAAAAACTACTTCAGCCTTCCAAGTATTTTTTTAATTGATGAAGAAAAACGTAGTAAACTAAACTTAAGCTTTAATACATGAGTTTTCTAAGCTCTGAAGTTTATAATCAGTTGTTGTATATGAAAACCATTTGAAGTAAACAATTTGTATTAGTATTTTTTTTGCCTAAGCAGAGCTTCGTTGGCATATGAAATTATTCTAACAATAAAAGTACCTTCATTTTCTTCTTCAAAGGTAAAGATATGAGTAGTTTTATATTAACAAGAACTATGTACTTTACACAGATTTTTCATATTGACTATTTAAACAAAAATAGACTGGTAAAATGTGAAGGGAAAGCTTAAAACTTGCTTAGGAAAGTAATTAAACCCCTTTTAGGATCACTTAGAAGTAAAACCACTGAAATCTGTTTGGATTTAAAGGCTTAGCTGTTTTGATCTCTGTGGGGCGTGTTTAAAATGTCTAGCTCTCTAGATACAGTATTAATTGGGGTTTTTTTTATGTGCTCACTTATTTCAGCACGCATGACACCTTTGCTGTGAAATGAAAACAAAGCATTCATTCAGCTGCTCCATTTTCACACAATTATTCTGCATTTGTACACCACCATATATAAAAGGATATAGATAAATATGCCACTTAGCAAATAGAAAGAAAAGGCAGTTCTAGACTGTAGGAGTTTGACATAGATAAAGCACAGCACAGAAGTGGGAAGGTGTGGGAAGGTGTGGATAACAGAGGATGAAATTATGAGGTATGGGCTTTGAGGTGATGTTACACTAATAATGGATACTTTCTTGCATATCCCTGCTAAGTTTTTTAGCTTTCTAGAAGTCAATTCCCACCCCCCTCTGCCTGACAAGATAAGAATGTAGCAGCACTGCCTTTCTTCTGCTTGGCAAATGCAGAGTTGCACCTTTGGGATTACAGCAGAGCATGTTGCGCCTGTGTCAGAGCACAGACTGCAACTCAGCAGTACAGGGGTGGGCTCATGGCCTGGGCCCAGCAATTACAAAGCTCTTCTCTTACTTGACTAGGAAATTGAGAAATGATTGCTAAATGTCAACAAAAAAAACAAAAATCAGGCATGGAATACATTAAGAGAACCCCAGCAGCAAAGAGGCTTCTGCTCTTTATATATATATGTATATGTATATGTATATGTATATGTATATGTATATGTATATGTATATGTATATGTATAGGAAGCATTACTGTGAGAAGAACAGTATGTAGAACATGGACAAGGGGGGTAAAATTATAAGAGAAAAAGGAAGACAGGAACACTGAAAAGGATACAGTAGAAGCTATAGCAGACTATGCAACCAAGTAAGTTTAAAGTGGATTAGGTAGACCTTCACTAATCCTGTTTGTAAATTCCTTAATTGAAGATACCTTCATTCAATTTAGGTTTATTTGCTTCTAAAGCTACTTAAGCTAATCAACTTCACAGTTTATTTAGAACTGATTTCCTGTGTATGGCCAAGTGGAAGGACACAATGGATCCCAATAGAAAGATGTTTTTCCTCTGGAAATGCTATAGCATGGGGAGAGCAGAAGTCCAGTATCAGTATTATTTTAACTACAGCAAAAAGAAAAATATTGTTGCTGTTGTTGTTCTGGTAGATGGTGAGAATAATGTAATTACCTTTTTGCTTTGGAGGGCATTTTTGAGATGTTTTACTTTTAAATGAGGTTGGGTTTGGGTGTTTTTGTTTTTGTTTTTGTTTTTGTTTTTGTTTTTTTTTTGTTTTGTTTTGTTTTTTTTTTTTTTTTTTTTTTTTTTTTTTTTTTTTTTTTTTTTTTTTTTTTTTTTTTTTTTTTTTTTTTTTTTTTTTTGGTTTGGTTTGGTTTGGTTTGGTTTGGTTTGGTTTGGTTTGGGTTTTTTTTGCAGTAGAATGATATCCAAAGGGAGTCAGATGAATAGAAACATAAAACTAAATAGAAGTCTTGGCATCTGTTATGATAGCTCAAGCTCAGAAGGTAAGATGTAGCCTAGACCATTTGAGACATTTGAGAATGTGAGTACAGATGAAAAAGAAGGTAAGTAATGAATGAGAGTTAATACAGCTTAGGGCTTTTAAAGGGTGTCAGTAAGGCATTCAGCATTTCAGGAGAAGAGTTGCATATCTCAGTAGCCTGGGGGATGAGGAATAAGTCAATTAATGACAGCACACACATCAGTGCCAATAGAATACTACAGCTGTAACTGATAGGAAGTGACTCCTAAACCCAACCTTTTGATGTATTAGAAGCAGCAGAACAAAAAGAAGACCAAGAAGGAACCAGAGGAGAAGCTGAGATGGGTTAGATATTAAAATTGTGAAGAGGGAAACACAGAAGAGCAGCTGTCTGAAAGAAACCTCCCCTTATTCCATCCAAGGGGGAAGACTGTTCAGGGACCGCTAATTTCCCATGTCTCAAAATACTTGGAATAGGGTCTTTCTATAATACATACATTGACTCTTGTGAACAAAAGCAATTACTCATGAGTGAAAAATCACCATCTTCTATCAGAACCCCATTTAAACACCTTATGTACATCTGAATTTTCCCAGTTAATATCTCTTCTTTGGTAAGTGTCTTACAAGTTTCTTATTGCTCGTTTGTATTCTTTTTCATTTGTTTTCATGATTTGTTTGATTCATTCTCTGAAAGAGGGAAAAAACCTCACCACACCTTTAATTTCTTTAAAAGACTTTTAGTTTCATGAATGCACCATTGGCATGATTTCAAGGTAGTAACTGGATCCTGCTTCTATGCATTCAGATTTCTGAAATCAATACAGCTAAGCTAAAGTTCTCTAAAGTGTAAGTACGTTTAAAAAGATTAAATTTATTTTTGGTGATAAATGTGTATAACAGAAGGTAGATATATCCAACACAACTTTTAAAAATATATTAAATTCTAGTCACAGCTTTGAATTTTTAAAAAGATTACCCTAATCTGTAGATTTTAAAAAGTATATAAGACAGTTACTAAACTGCAGAGTTTGATAACTTTTTTAAAATTTTAGCTTAGTCACAGTCCTGTCAAAGAGCCAAGTACTAAGTCAGCATCTTGTGCCTCCACCTTCAGGAAGACCCTGGCAATATTGTTGATCTTTTATTGAATTCTCAGCCCTAAAATTTGTTCAAACTAAGCTGTGCAAGAGGCACTTCATCAGTGTTTAATATTTTTATCATAATAAAATATTTCAGTGAAAAAGCACCATTCAGTTTGAGCTTGCACAATTTATTTCACAACTCCTTGTGTCCCTTCTGTTTCTTTGCCGAGAACAGACTTGATTTTTCAAGCACCTAAAATTGTCTCAAGCTGTTGGCAAGTAGAGTAAATATTATTGTTTGGTATATGTTTGTAAAGTATGTGCCAGTGGAAAGGATGAAGTTTGGAAAGCGTTCAAGAGTTTGCTTTTAGGATGAGTTTCGATGCCAGAAACGTCAAGCCAAGTCAAGGAGAAATTTGGGCAAGGTTGCTGCGCCTATGTAAGGAAGGTGAAAGTAAGACAAGAAAAAATTGCTGCTACTGATGATTGGTACAAGATCTCCTCCCTTCACTTCTGTTTTGTGTTATTACAGGCCTTTTCCCTGATGTAGGTGGAGGGTATTTCTTGCCAAGGCTCTCAGGCAAGCTTGGCTATTACTTGGGGCTGACAGGATGCAGGCTGAAAGGGAGAGATGTGCTGAAAGTTGGCATCGCGACGCATTTTGTGGAATCTGAAAAGGTAACGTGCCAGCAGTGCTGGCCAGGGCACAACCAAGGGAGAGGTTTGGGGTTTTAGCACCCCAGTACCCTGGTACTAACACAGGTAGCTTCAGAGGTACACTTACATTACTGTCCATGCCCTGCAAACAAGGGGTGGTGAGGCACTCTCAAGCTGTCCTTCTAACTCTTGCCAGCTGGTGACAGCTTTGCTTGAAGGAAGGAGCAAATGGTGCTGTTTTTACAATTGCACTGTTGGAAGGGCATGATCTAGTCAGCAGAATGAAGCTGCTTAAAATATACTACAGTTTAGACAACAGTGTACGAAAGTAGAGATTTATCCAACTGCAAAGTTCGCAGTGAAGGTAACACCCCATTAAAATGTCCTTTCCTCTCAGGCTGGTGCAGCCTGGCTTTACCTGCTGCAGCTGTAGCACTGCTTTGGGGAGCTGCTTGGGAAGCAGTTCTTTGCTGGTCACTGCAGACATAATTAAATTTAGGTGGTTCAACACTGACACACGAACTCTGTCTCCTTGTGTTGTTTGCTTTGTACTTCTTTAAGGTCTGTCAGAAAGTTGGGGAGGATGAGGGGTGTTTATATACGTATATCCTACTATTACCATAGTAATAACCTCAGCAGTATATTTTGTTTTACTTACTTGTACTTAAATCTTATTTTTAATAGCTACCTGCCTTGGAGAAAGACCTGATAGCACTGAAATCTCCTTCAAAAGAAAAAATTGCAGATTTATTGAACTCTTACCACATGAAGGTAATCTGAAATTACTGAAATCAAGCAAAAATGTTAAATATATGTAGACATTCTCTTTTTATCCATGCTACTGATTATCTTTTTTTTATTGTTGAAAATAACGAGTTTCCAAACTGTTTGCACTGTATCCATAATACTTGTGTTAGCCCCATGTAACAATGGGCATGAAAATAAAAGGTTTTGCCTTTACAATCAGTGGCTATTTTAACTCTTTTGATGTGCATTGCAGTTCTCTTTCAAAAGAAAGAAAACTTCTAGAGTCAAACCAGTATTCAGTGTTAGTCAGTGTATTACTCTGCTGTTGTTCAACTTTAAAATGAGCTGTGTCTACTCTTGTCATTTCTGTTTTGGAATTACTAAGTTCATAAATAAGATTAATTGGTGAAATAAATGGGATAAGCTAATTTATATCATAGTACTGATTATTTTTACAAAACAGAATGCTGCGAAATAGGAGTGATTATATGTTGCAGTATCCCACTTTACAAGATGACGCTGAATGGAAGAGGAACCTTTGCATTTTTAGTGTATTTAGAAATGCCAGGGAACCTTTTCAGCTTCAGCTGTTGTTCCTGAAACATCTGCTTATGTCCCAAACCTCTTAATGCCAGAAGATGTGAAACATTGGACAGAAGGCTGATGGATCTATCGCACACTTTGTATGTCTAAATAAAATTTTGTTAAATGACATAGAAAAGAGAAGGAAGAGAAATGCCCTTTTTTTGGTCATTAAAAAAGCCTAAACATAGGCTTTATTTTTAAAGAAAATGAAAGGGTTTTTTAAAAAACTATCTCTGATTTTTGAGTAGCTTTATCTGCACTGACTTTCTTAGTGTATTGCACAGAAGTATTTTGATAGAATAATCAGAATTACTTGTGTACAAGATAACCACCCAGACAAATATGCATAGACAGTAGCTCAGAGCAAGCACTGCAGTATGAGGCAACATCTTCAACATTCACAGGATAGTGATAAGTTCATATATACCCACTGCAAAATTCTAATTCATTAAAAATTTCACTGTCTTATGAACATTAGGTGTTGATTTATGATATGATATTTCTGGAACACAAGTCACTGAAATTTTTTGGTACTGATATACTTTTCAGTCTAAAATTACCAAGTAAAATATGTATTTTCTTTTTAAATAGTGCACAATTGATCAAGAAAAGGAATTTGTACTTGGTGAACATATGGAGAAGATTAACAGGTATTCAGCAATCTTTTAAAATACTTTATTCTTGTGGGTAGAGAACATGAAGTTAAATCTAGTAACCGTATTTCACAGATAAGGTGAGAGAAATTACCTCCAAGTTTAAGTAACGTTTTGTCTTTAGGGAGCATTAGCTAAAGCTCATTAAATATTTCACTCATCAGTACATTAAATACTGGGGCGAAGCAGTCAGATTTGTAGCCTATGGCACATTAAAATGAACATTTTCTGTAGATATTGGATGGGAATTTGTGAGAGTAACTGTTCCGTTGAACAGGAAATGTTACCTAACATTTACAATACTCACTGGGTTAAGGCCATTTCAGTGATAGTTTGGACTTTTTGTGTATGGGGACAGGGAAGGAGAAATAAGTGAGAGTGATAAGCAAGAGCTAAAACTCTGGGAGAAGGATGGCAATAACTACATTTAGAGATAAAAGATGCTGACACCAAACCAGTAGAATGGAGCTGATAGCTAAAGATTTGCTATGTTATAAAAATGCAGCTAAGACTAAGATGGTAGTAATTGAAGTTTACAGATAAATACCAGAGTTTGTTAGTTGAAACACTAGAGATTTGTAAAGGAAAATGAGATGCCTGAGTTCCTTGAAACTGAACAACATGGAAGACATTGCTAAGAAAAACCAAATCATCTGGTTATGCTCTGTTTCTAATGCCAGTGACACTGACCCTTCAAAGGTAAGAGGGAGACTGACACAGCTTGTTAACTGATTTTTTTTTCTTCTAGTCTTTTTTCAGCAAATAGTATGGAAGAAATTGTTACGAAATTAAAGCAAGATGGTTCTCCTTTTGCCATGAAGCAGCTAGAGGTAAAGTCTTCTATGTCACTTTTGTTAGAGATTTTAAGTCTGGTTTTATGGTTTCTCATCCTAGAGCAGACTTTAGTTACCCTGTAGGGCTTTGGTCAGGGAGCCTCAGGTTCTCACACGTAGTCCTGAGTGATTGTCAGTAGTTCTACTCAGACAAGGGTATCCCTCTAAAATCACACAATGTGAGCACCATCATATAGTGCATAAAACCGTAATTTGGTCAAAAACCAAACTCCCCTTTCTTTTTCCCTCCTCACAGTCAGGGGGTTGTTGGGAACAAGTGTGCCCTTTATAGCTTCTCATTTTATTGCCAAGGCTTGGAATAAAACAGTGTCAGAAGAGTGTTGCTGTTTTTCTTCCATTCCAGATATCTCATTTGGGTAAACAGCAAAAAATTTATAATCACAAAAGTATTTTTTGATCTTTATAATGCATTTTTGACTGTTGGATGTAGTCACTACTCAAAAAACATGCAGCAATGCTACACACATAATTCATACTTCAGCCTCAAAAGCAAGAAGCAACTTATATTCATTTATAAATAATGTGTGTATTTTCTTTTTTCCTTTGAAGTAGCTTTGTTCAGGTGCCTTGTAAAAGTTTGGTTTGGAGCTTGTGAAATATTCCAACTGGATAGAACTGAAGCTTTTCTCCAACAAAAGGGTCATTTTAACTTTAGCTACAGCTCACAGAAGAAATCCTCCTTTCACAGTAAAATAAAACATCCATCATCTCTGACTTTGATACGAGCAGAAGGAATTTTATAAGGTAGTATTCCCATTAGGCACCCTGTCACTTTTTAAAAAAATTTTTTAATTCAAAATGTAACACATTGTCACTGGAACTATCAAACAGTTTTTGAGAAAGGAAGCTTTAAGATTATCTTTGTGCCAACCAGTACATCTAGTACATTGCAAAAAGTTTAGCATATGTCTTATAAAAGCAAAATTGAATAAAAGGGAAAGCTGATTTTTCCCCTAGTATTCAAGTTTCATTAGATAAAGCAGTCAAATGAGTTGGTGCCAAAATTAAAATTTTGTCCGTTCATGTTATATTGATTAGGTTCAGTGCATGTTGAAAACAACCAAGAATTATTTGTTCTTTTTCCATATTGTTTATGATAGTACATTTGTTTAACAGTTTTAATTCAGTTTTTTAATTCAATTTTAAACCAAAGTCATCTGTTGATGACTAAATTAGATCATCTAATGATTTTGTGTAACTGATTTTAAATTCCTAAACAACAACAAAAAGGCTATTTTGTTGCTTCTTCAGTTCTCTTATCTCATGTCTTTAACAGGACTTTATAACAACTTTTTTCTTTCATGTGATTCATAAATGAATGTCCTTGGAGTTGACCAGAGTTTCAGAACAATTGTCTGTTCTGTTGAAGAGATAAGACTGTGTTAGTATGACTTACATCAGTCCATGCAGAAATTCATGGGAAAAACCCCATGAAACAAATCCCACATTTTCTAGCAGATGCAAAACTTTAGCCTGAACAAATACATTTCAGAGGAGTTTCTGACAGCAGACATGCTGTGCTAAGCAGAAGGATCAGGCAAGGTTGTGAAGCGAAGGGTTCACTTTAGTGTCCAGGTACAGGAACAACAGCAAATCCAACTGATAAATGCCATATCGGCTGATTCAGTAACAGTAATGGCTATGGTTATTCTCCTTATTTATCCCTGTAGTTATTATATGTATAAGTAAGCTTATGGAATAAGTCCTAACTGAACGTTTAATACAAATATCCTAATTTGGAGGTACCCCTTGATACATCCACCTTATACCTTGGATCAACAGGGTTAATAAAATGGAACTCCTAGTTCTGCAATAATCCAAGTATGCTGTGAGCCATGCTATCCCAAGTACCCTGTTCTCTTTGACCTACACTACTCCTGCTTTTCATTTTCAAAACTTGTCTGCTTGGCCCACTGTCACATATCTGATACTGAAATATTGCATGAAGAAGAATATAAAGTTGTTAAAATTCTACTTGAGAATGACTTAATGATTTATATCATATTTTGAACCCAGCTACAAACAGGTAGAAAGCTAGAGAACTAACACTTTGAGCTCAGTAGTTTTCAAACCTTTAACTTTGTAGCGCTGCTTTGTTTTCAGGATTTACATGAGCCAAAAGCTTTAATCTGAGGGGCAGGTGTGCCATTTCTAGTGGGATGAAGTAAACGTGGGGTCAAAACCTGAAAAGCATCAGATACTTGACTTGTTTTTCACATAATGCTTTCTTAGATGTCCTTTTTGGCAGTGCCCCTTCTGAGCACTGACACGTCCTGGTTTAAAATCCTTCGTTGTTTCTGAATGAGTGCCAATGTAGTGTGCAGGACACTGCAGACTAAGGATTACAAGACACCAGATCTACTGGTCAGGCTGGGATGCACATAATAGCTCCTGAATTTTAATGTGTGTGCACCAAATGGGTGAGGTGGATTTCAGGAATGAACCTCGGTAGTGTTGAATTCAAAGCAGCATTCTGAAACTGTTGGCAGACCAGTGAGAGTGATGTTCTGTCCTTGGGCATCTTTCCTGTGTAGCTTTGGCTAGGTACTCGTCATACATTGTCAGAGCTCTTCCAGGACCATTGTTCCCTGTGGTTGAACAAATGTATTGGTAGCTAAGAAAGTTAGTGATGGATGTCTTCATCTATTGCAAGGGGAGTGATGCACTGGACCTCTGGAGGTTTTGGAGTTTTTAAGAGAAAGAAAGTCACTATTCCCACTTTTACGCTTGTAAGGGAATCCACTGTGTCGGTGCCACTTAATTCAGTCACCCTCGCTTAGCATTTTATTGTTTAGTCTACTGCAAATCAGAGCTTTTGGGATCATTGTGTCAAAATCAAGATGGTTTAAAAGATAACTGGAATAGATGTCAAATATTTCTATGAAGACTTCTTTGCATTTTAATAGTCCCTACTCCAGCCTATCCTGCCTTTCTCAGGCTTGTTCCCTAGCACCAATACCCTCCTCTTTGTACAGAGAATATATTTATAGCTACACTGGTGACTCATTTTTCTGCAATTACACGTACCCATTTTCCTGCCGTGTTCCTCTTCCTCCAGCTTGATTTATGTCAGTACCTCCTCCACCTTCAGCCTCATTGATATGCCAAGATAACCAGTCTAGTGCATCTAGCGGCTGCCTTAAGTGCTGTTTTCAGATCTTCCGCATTCCAGTGCTTGCTTTGACCAGAACTTGCCATGACCATTTCACCCCTGGAACCATCTGGCTATACCATGCATAGCATTTAACCTGGTCTGAGCAAAAACTTCCTAATCTAAATGACAGAATGTGAAACTCAAAGGTCAGGCCAGTAAGAGCATCGTACAGGGAATAAGGGGTCCAGTTAAGAGCTGCCACCCATCAGGGACCTACAGAGTGATGGGAGTTAGAGGTACAGCAGATTTCTTAATCTGCTGAAAGGCAGCTCATTGTTGGAGAGCTTGACCAGAACTCAGGAACTGTTGGCACTTGGAGCCAGTGTTGGGTCATTCTTTGCCAGCTTCTCTCTCAAGCACAGTGATTACATGCAAGTTACAGAACGACAGAACCAGTGCTTTGAAGGCACAATTCCACAGACTCCTGCTTGTATAGCAATCACATGTTTTCCAGCTTAACTAGGCAAAATGGGTCAGTGCTGTATCAGCTGGTGTCTGGAGGGATGAAGAGTAATTGGGAGCTAGAAAAAATGTTGCTGCTGATGACTGGAAACCTGCCATTTCAGGCTGTGGTAAGGAGCCTAATGTCTGCAATGAAAATAATGTAAAGAGGCAAATCTTACCATCTGCTGCTTTTTAATAGTGAAAAAAATGTCCTAATTATCAGGAAATGTCTGTTTTACCAGGAATGATACACATCTTTTATTTGGGTTTACAGAAAAAGGAGGATCATGTTTAGAGTAAGAAGACAATGATAAGCAACAATAAGATTTAGCTCCTTTTCCCCACAACCCCATGAAGCTTTAAAGCTCAGTTCTTTTTTCTTAACTAGGATTTTCCCTTTCTTCTCCCCACTTTCCCCTACTGTTTACTGGCATGCTGCTCACCAAAGGATACTCCTGGGAGCCAGATTTACAGCATTTGTTTGTGTGCTTTTAAAAAATCCCCTCTGTGGCACAATATTTATAGCCTGTACTTCTGTCTAAAGGAAGGCAAGACCTCCAAGCTTCCTATCAGCAGGGTAACGGAGGGCAAAATTACTTTAGTATCTGTTGGTCCCAGACAAGAAGCCTGGATAAATATGTTCAGTTTATTGTAATATTTTCTTGCACAGTTTTCTTCTTTGCATATCGTTTGGTCTTTGCAAATGATTGTAAAGCAACAACTTGAAGTTTATTGCCAGTTTCTCTGTAATTACCTTATTACTTTATTGTACCAAATAAAACTTAAATGCTAAGCAATACTATTATCACCTACAATATCAGTAAATCTAAGAGCAATTTACACTATATATATGATACTTAAAAACAAAGTATAATGGCTTGTAACAGTTGCCTTCACTTATCAAAAGCTTCTTCTTGAAAATGTCTTTCAGACTACATTAATTTCTCTGGCTAGTAGTAATTTGATCTTAAATTATGGGGCCTTAGGAGTTCTAGGTTTTCCACAAGTGATGGCACACATCCCAGAGATCTTGCTGATCGAAGCTTATGCAGGAAAGTTCATTTAATGTGACAGCTTGGTGGGAGGGAGCAGGAGGAATAGGTGTCACAAAGGGGGCTCAGGGAGAAGAGAGCCATCATTTACTTCACAAAGTTTAAAATGCACAAAAGACAGACTTGCAAAAGTGTCCAAATTGAAGAAAATAAAAATAATGTTAATGTCTTCCCCAGACTATTAATAAGATGTCACCTACATCCTTAAAGCTGACTCTCAGACAGCTCAGAGAAGGAGCTTCCATGAGCTTACAAGAGGTGCTGCAGATGGAATACAGACTGAGCCAAGCGTGCATGGTAAGCAGCAGCTGAGCCCCTTGGCCCTTTCCAGCCACACAGGGGGAACAGTTTATCAGATACTAAAGATTTTATGTAGAATTCATCAAGAGTTTATAAGGTTTTAATTTTCAGTATCGTCTTTGTGTGTTTGTGAGGCTGCTGCTTTTTTCTAGTTTCATGTTATCATATGGAATGCAAAAGACACTACATTAATGATGGTCAGCTCTTCAGTGGAAGACTTAAGTTTAAAAAGTATGAAAACATTAATAGTGTTTCATATTTGGATGTAATTTTAAAACTGGTGTTCTTGAACAGATTTTCTATATAAATTACTTAGTCCTCAGTGCCTCAGTTCCCAGCAGCAGGGTGCAAATAGTTGTTTATCACTGCCTTTCAAGAGTGTTGTCTATGAAAAATTTATCACAGCAAGAGATTTTAGTGCTATTTGTACTGAGTGCTGAGTACTTGGATAGCATTTGAGAAAGTGATCTTTCCAGTGGAACAGAGCTGCTAACTGAACTATCTGAACAAATGCCTTACAGGGTTCTCCATGGCATCCTTATTACTACTTTTGTCATATTTTAAAATAAGGTTTTTGTATGTCCAATTAAATGATTTGTGATGGTTAAAATAAATACTTAAAGAAGTGAAAATCTGTCTAATTCTGACTAAAACTAGGATTGTGGCTCCATTACTAACAAAGTATGCTTAGGGATTTAAGTGGTACATTTACCTTTATTAAAAAATAATTGGATGTTTACAGGATTCCATTTAACTGCAAAGTGTCCAAAGCATGCAGAATACATTACAGTTCCTGAAGATTGGCTTTTCTCAGAAGAATTTCTGATACTACACACCTTAGCCCCATCATGTGAAGCTCTTTAGAAAAAGATCTGAGGTGTTACACAGAGAGAACTTGGACTGTGGCACAGCACCTGGTCAGCTACAGGTCAACAGACTGATTTTAAGAGATGTGGCTGCATTTAAGCAAGAAGATACAGAGCTCTTTAATAGGCCTAAAATAGGCCTAGAAAAGAACAGTACAAGTGGGATTTAACTGAGTCTGGAGAACTTGCATTTCAGCCAGAAGTGGGATAGGGAAAGATGGGATAAATAGAATCTGTCATGTTACAACTTCTTTCTTCTTCTTCTTCTTCTTTTTTTTTTTTTTTTTTTTTTTTTTTTTTTTTTTTTTTTTTTTTTTTTTTTGTTTTTTTAAATAATCTTTCAGAAAGGCCATGACTTCTATGAAGGGGTTCGGGCAGGTAAGTACCCACACCAGAAACATTCCTCAAGCTTAATAGCACAGAAATGCACAGTTGTGGTGCTTCTTTGGAAATCTGGAAAAACAAGTGCATGCAGCAACAGCCCATAGAAAGCTTTCCAGCTTTCCATAGGTTTTGCTTATTGGCCACTTCTATGTGGCCAAAATTTATTACTGTTCCAAAACACAAGAGCTGTGTTGTTTCCTTTGTGTAATCTCAGTTCCCTAACATTATTTATCCCCCTGGTTTCACTATTTGACATTTAACACTGCCAGTTGCCACAGAGCTGGTTTAGCCAGCTACACAATGCTTTAAGACTCAAAAATCAAGAACTGTTTGTATAGAAAACTGTTAGAACAAAGACTTACTTTCCCTCATGTCCAGAATATCTCTGAATGGAAGTGTCTTACTACAAAAAGAATATGCATGTAAACTTAACATGAACTGATTCAGCATTTTAAGGCATTGGTCAAGAGAGGGGGTGGTAAAAGTAGAGCAGTGGCTCAGCAAGTTCATCCAGGGAACAGACTTCAAGCCTGTCCTTGATCCTACTGCTGATTCACTGTGCAGTTTGTCAAACCCAAAGTCACATCTGTTAGGAGCTGTAGCAATTATTCATGTACTGTTCATCACAAGATGAAATAAAGCACAGGCATTTCTTTTTCCAAGAAGCTTACAGTACAAGGCATTTGGATGGATAACTTTAGGTTGGACTTTTAATTCACACCATTACATACTCAAGTATTATCACCTCCTCCTCATTGTTTTGTATCTGTCTTTATAAAGCAGTTTAAAATCCACTTGAGGAATGGATATTAGTTGGAATGTCTGCTATTAGTAACACTGTATTAAAGACAGCCTGGGGTGAGAGATGCAAAATTTATTCATACAGCATGGGGAAGGTTTATGATTTTAATTAATTAGTCTTTAGCACTTACTAGCAGACACTTCTTTGAAGAATTTACTACAAATGTTGAGAAGTGGTTTTTGTTATGTTGGTAATGGGGACAAGGATATCTTAGAAATACTGTTGCTGGGATATATTCTAAATCAGAAAATAAGCTGCTGAGATGTAGTTATTCAGGAAGTGACAAACTCCAAGTCTGAGAGTCAGAGGAACACCAATTGAATTTCTCCTTGTAAGGCACAAGGTCATGAAACCATCTGGGACTGCAGTACAGTACAAAAGCAAATCCCTTGTCAGTATGGCCAGGAAATATACAAACTGCTTGTAAAGAGAGAGGCTGCAAGAACAGCAGTTGGGAAACTTCTTTTTTATACAGGATGATGTAGCAAAAGTTTAACTATATCAGGAGAAGGAAAGCAGCCCACCAAAGATCCAACTGCACTGAGGGAGTTGCTTATAATAATAGTAATTTGTTCCTGAAGCACTTTGGTTCTCTGCTTACTGCATAGATCCTGCTCACAGAGTTTCAGTCTTAGTATTGTTTCTCTTGTTGCAGAGGAGTGTAGAATCTCACTCAAGATCACTTCAGTAGTTTAGTCTAATTTCACAAAAACCATTATCCATGAATGTGCTGAGCATCCATTTAACAGGAAGGGAGATTATTAAGTACTTCACAGGACCAACCGTTGTGAATAAAATTGATAAAAGTGTTACATACTTGCTTTTTCTTTCTTAAAACTTTACATTACAAGCATTTAAGAGCCAGCTCTTGACCCTCTCTACCACAAAAAGATCTACCACCAAAAGGAGTTACAACAATCAGATTTTACTTTAAGAATGTTTCTCAGCAGCCCATGGCCACAGGTCAGGTTTTAATAATACCTTTCATCTGCTTCAAGCCATAATTTTAAAAGGCTTTCTAGGGAGTAGTTTAAAAGCTTTTTAAACATGCTTTGACCTGAGGTCAAAATTTCTTTTTTTTTAAAGCCAGTTATCTTTCAACCTGTAAATCTGCTGTGGCAGTCTTCCCTGTTTATGATTCTTGTGATTGGAGCTATTAAAGAAAAGCCAAAACTCTTAAAGCATAAAACATGGATCATATTTCATCAGCATTTTCCTATAAAGTGGTAAATGTGGACTTGGAACACATTAGGTACCATTTTTTCACCTTTATTAATAGAATAATAGGTAAACTAAGAAATGCATAGGTCTGGGTAGTTGCCGAGAATTGTTTTTCAAATCTTATTGCCTAAGAAAAGTGGTCATTTTTGGAGTCAGGGCTCAAACACATCCAGGTAGGATACAATCTCAGCAGCAAATCTGAGGGACAAATATCTGTTAAATCACCCTCCTAATTCTTTGTGCAGGAATGTGCACTTGAAATGGAATTGTAAAGGTCTTCTACATCTTGCTGATCCTGCAAAGACAATATTTCTGTGCAGCTTCTGCCACCTTCCCTGCAGTGCTGGCAGATGTGAGCTGTACCCTGGGCACCCCAGGGCCCTGCACAAGCTCAGAGATTTTATGGCAGCAAACAGAATGTCAGGGGCTTGGAAATACCAGTTTTGACTGTGCTGGAGGAAGCTCAGCAGCAGAGCACTGACTGAAGTCTGGTAAAGTCACTGCGACTGAACAGAGGGGTTTGGGATTCTGATTAAAAATGTGAAACACAAAAACAAACCCTTAACAAAATGTCTGTGCTCAGTTACTTTTATCATAATGAATTTCCCTTAGCTTACCTTGGAAGTCTTCAGAATTGTTATTCTGTTTTTGTAATGATTGACCTCAAGCTGGAGAGATACAAAATATAAAGAAGTCAATGCAGAAAGGGAATATTTTCATGATACTACTAGAACACAAATATTTTGACTCAAGATTAAAGACTTCACTGGGGAGAACATTACAAGCATGAGTTTATCCACCAGAGTAAAAGTGGCCACAGATTCAAAGATGAACTTGAATAGACATCAGGACCCTGGAGTGGAAAACTGGCAGCACTTACTACCGCATGGTAGAGGAGAAGCTGTAGTGACACACATGGACACTTTTTCCTAGTCAGCATTGGCTTTTGAGGACAACAGACTGTTTTGGCTAGACTGTGAACTTCAAGTACAATTGAAGAAAATCAGTAGATAAGTATTACTCCAGTGGAATAAATATAATTGATGTGGGACAATTACATTTTTTGACCCAATCCAAGCAGTGATTTCACCATGTTCAGCAATAACTTGGAAGATCATAGCTTTTCAATAAGTTACCCAGTTGAACAACATAGTGAAAGCATTCTTTTACAGGATATTTCTTTTATACAATTGTCCTCATGGATTCTGTTTTCTGTGGGATTGCAGTTTCCCATATAATGGGTTACTTTTTACAATTCATTTGTTTCTAAGGAGTCCTTAGTTCCCTTTTTGCAAGTAAATGGATATAGGGCTCTGATTTGCTTTGCTCTTTAGGGATATAAGCTAAAAAGTTGTGATGCCTGTATGTCTTCAGCTACAGAAATATTAATTAGTGCAGTTGTCATTTAAATGGTGTTTATTGCCACTCTCAACCATTGGTTAAAGACAGAAAAGCTAAAGAGAAGTTTTCAGGTCACATTTTTTTTCTACAAGTTGGTAGGCAGGCCACAGTGCCTGTTTCTTTGATAAGCATGGTCTTTAGGTAGGTATTCTTTTCACTGAACATAAAATTCTACCCCCTTACACATTCCTCACCTTGGATATTTCTAGTTCAATCAGTAAGAACAAAGTCGGTTTAGAAAAACACAACAACTTACCCCAAAATAGTTACTATTTTTTGAAATATCTGGTCTCTCTGAGTGTCACAGTTCACCTGCCTTTAGAACAATCCTGCTCCAAACTTTTTGTCAGAAAATGAACAAATAAAGGCCACTGTCAGGAGAGAAATTTGAAATGTGCTCCTCCTCCTGCCCATCCTGTCTTGTAGGCTGTGGGCTGTGTTGGTCAGGAGGTTGCCACAGGTGCGTGTCCAAATCAGCTGATCTCACTCATCTGAAGGGAATGTGTGTTGTGAGGGTTGTTGGCAGTCAGTGCATCCTAGGGAGCCACAGTTAATACAGCTGTTCTTCAAACGATAAAAATTTCATATTTTCAGTAGCACCTTTATGAGTTTCTTAAAGCCTGAAAGGTGCTTGGAAGGATGCTCTGGAATTGCATTCATACTGGTCATTTTTACACACAAATAAACTCCCTCTTCTTTTATTGTTTGCTAATGCAGCCATTGCTGACATGCCTTCAACATTCCTGTGATACAGGGAATGATATTTGGGAATTGACATTTTCTTGTTAGCCTTTTACATGTGATTGATTCAGTGATGGTTTTTTATTTCCCAGGATGCCGCACAAAGTCTGGATACTGAGATTGTACAGATTGTCACAGTTAAATCTACCCAGGCCTCAGTAGCTGTCAGTATTTACAGACACCCTCAGGTCCCACAAAGATACCCTGCTTTACTCTTTCCTCGTGAGTTATTTCATTGTTAGTTTATGTGATGTGTTTAAATCTGCTTTAGGCACTTAGCACCACTGAGTCATCTGTACTCTCCCAAGAGTCAGATTTTGCACAGAGGTGTGAAAGCCTTCTCCAAAAGTAGCATCGTAATGTGCTGTTTCCCAGGCTCCCGTGAAGAAGTGTAAGTCAGCCAAGAGTGGCAGCTCTAAGCCACTCATTTCAGCTCTGTTTCTTCAAATCTTGGGCTGCTTCTGAAGTGATCCACTGTTCTTGTATCATCCAGCAACTCCCAGAGACATCTCTGGGCAGGTCACAACTCAGGAACTTGTATTAGAGAAGGAATATCTATGTTAGAAAAACTCTGCCTTCTCGGAGCACACAGATTTGTCTCCCCCATGTAATCACTGCAGTGATCTGTCTTGATGCAATCTGAAGTAATTTTAATTAGAGGAAGTCCAGGAGAGTAACTTTGGTGTTTCTCTGTTCCACCTGACAGTGCTGATTGACAAAGACCAGTCCCCCAAGTGGAAGCCAGCTGCTCTAGAAGAAGTCAGCGATGAATTTGTGGACAACTGTTTTAAACCACTGGGAAACGACGATCTCAAGCTGTAAAGATCAAACCTATTGACATCTTACCTATCTGCTTAGTTCTGTGATATAAAAATTAATAGTAGTGTGATCAATTTAATCTGAGATTCACAAGGCTATTTTTTAAAAAAATTTTTTGTTGTTGTTGTTGCATTCAGGAACATTCTCTGTAATAAGAAAATAATTGTATCTCTGGTTAATAATCACTTCAAGGCAAATTTTTATTTCTACTGCTTTACACCGTGATTAACATTTAATTTTTTTGTATCAACTCTTAGTTTAGGAGGAGCCCTTGGGGAAAAGAGCACAGCTGAAGGGTTAACCTAATAAACAACAAGTCAAGAGACCTTTTGTGTTCTTGGTTCTGTCACTGATCTGGTAAATTGGGATTGTGCCACAGATTCTTCTGCATACAATGAAAATAAAATATGGTTAAACCTTTAATGCAGTCAGAGCTACAAAGGAAAATGAAGACAGAATCCATGGTGTTAAATAGCCTTTTAAATAAAAGCTCAGGCTGATACATTATTAGTCTGAGAACAAGAAATTGTCCTATTGATTTAAGGCTTGGTCATTTTTCAGCCTTGCTGTGTGATGTAAACATAGTTTCAAATGTGATAATGTTGCCAGAGCCTAGAGCACATCTCTCTTTGCTTGCAGAGCCCATTTTCTAAAATGTCATTATGTCTGATGCTGCTGCATAATCAGTATTTCACGATGTCACAAAACTGCTGGTTTTTCTTGGTCTTACAGTGGTGAAGAAACAAGTGCCTCAGAGCTCGCTGTGAACACCCATTAGCACATTTCCAGAGCATTCAGGGTGGCAGGGTTCTGATGCCAGTGATACCTGAAGTTACACAGCATAACCAGAACCCCTTGATACAAGTATTTGTGGGAGGGAAATTATTTTTTCTATTGTGCACACAGCAGACAGCTGCTAATCTTTTTTCAACATTACACCTTCTCTTTTTTATGCTTCATCAGATCAGTGTTTCTTCCTACTTCTACACTTAGAGGCAGGTCACAAGTACAAATTTTGGCTTCTCTGAAGAACAAAGGAAGAAAACGTCTGTTCAAATGCCATAATCAGTAACCAGCACTGGGGAATCAGAAAGTCAGAGCTGCAGCAGAACCATTACAAAGTTTCCAACGTTGGGCAGTTTTTATTACCAACAGCAATGGTCTGCAATGGCTTAAAGCTCCTTTCTTTTTAGGAGCTGTTGCCTGGAAACAAAGTCCAGGAAATTCAGGCATCAAGGTGAACTACCAAGAGTGACTTTAAAAAATCAGAGTAAATGGAGAGTTAAATCAAGAAAAAATGGCACCTTGCCTTGGCACTAGAGTTTTGTAAGATAAAATTTCAGCTGTGAGTTTATGTTACCGTGGACATACTTGTTATGGGACAGTCCTTGAGTTTAGTTCCAAAAGTAATTGAGATTTCATTAATACCTCTAGGTAATTCTGAAAGTACCACGTGACTTTCTACCTCAAGCTGATTCCATAAGAAGTGCAAAGCTCCCCCTGTATTATTTAAATTTTTTGTTTTACATTCATAAACAATATTTTAAATTTAATTTTAAAGATTAGTTAATTCCATTATTTTTGTATAAAAGGAGCAGTCTCCAGCCAACTGTATTAAATGAAAAACACAGTAATTCCCAGGGAGTAGGGATCATGCCTGCTCTGATTGTAAATGACATACAAGATTATAGGAGGAACATACTTTTGAGTTAATAAACTTTGACTTGCAATATTCATTTGCTTCCAAAACTTATGTGAACAGGAATCATCCCAAGCTCAAGGCAATGAGATCCTGTCCAGTCAGTGCAATCTTGTGTTTTTTCAAATAAAAAGCATACAAGCAGATGGTAAGTTGAATTTTATTTGGTCCACAAGAAAATATTTTCCACAAAAAATATTGTAAAAATATATTGTAATGTGTTTTATTTTGGAATACTGATGTGCCTTACTCCAGAAACGTCAACTTTACAAAGTTGTGCTGCAGTTAATGTATTTTGAACCATTATTAGAATATCAAGTCAGTCACATCATATCCACTCAGATTAATCTTGTTTCCTGGAGAAAATATAAAGCAAATGTATTTTTAACTCCTAAATAGAAGTAAACAGTTCTGCAGAGTATGCCAGTCCCAAACTGGAGTGTCTTTATTACACAAAATCAAGTCAAAGAATCAATGGTAACTTAGCTGGCAACCCACTGTCAGTGCTCTGTGAAACTCTAGCACAGCTTAGCATAAATTTATTTAGGTGAAGAAGTCTTTATTTTTACAATGTATTGGTATTGTGCCTATTAAATAAATGTACAGCAGAGCTCTGGAGAGCGATCTCCCTCAGTCTTTCACCAGATTGTAGCACAGAACAGATTTATTTTCTATTAAGGGTAAGTGCATTATTTATAAGGACAGCATCCTGTAAAAGAGATGGTTTTCCTGGTGAGAAGCCGTCTCCCTGTTGTTTGCAAGCTTGTTTGCTTTCCATTTGCTGCGTGCCTTCCCTGAAGTGCCAGTGCCATGGAAAGCATCGTAAAGCAGCTGGAATTGCATCTGGGGCCATTCTGAAGCCGCTGTAATGTTCAGGCACCAGTGAGGGCCGAGCTGGGTGGCTGCAGGTGAGGGACTGGTTGGGCCACCAAGCAGCTGGTGCTGAGTCAGCTCTGGGGCAGGCAGGGCAGCCACCCCACACTGCAGCTCCTGCACAAGGGAGCAGTCCTTGGGCACGTTCCATGTGCCTGGGTGACCTCCTCCTCTGGGAAAATGGCGAGTACTGATCACAGGGGATGCTGTGGTGGAACCTCAGGCTGTTCTGTAACTCTGCCTGCTGCTGGACCTGCCTGCAGGCTGCCAATGGGGAGCTGCTCTCCACAGTGCAGCTGATACTGCTGAAGAGTGTCAGAGGCTAAGGCTACATCCAGAGGAAAGACTGGAGACGTGGCAACAGGAAGCACTACAACACCCCACTGCCTGTGGCAACCACCAGAGTGCTTTGTACAAGGGCAGATCCACCTCCAGGTGCTCTGACAGTGAGTGCAGCTTTCTACGTGCTCCTCCCCTGCCAACAGTGGCTGTGGAGCTTTGGCTTTTTTATATCTAATTACTGTGGTTAGCAGTGTTAACATTCTCAAACCCACACTCATGTTAGAAAGGTTGACCTTTTTTTCCTTTTTTGTAATAAAGCTTTATTTTAGCTAGAGTAAGAATAGGAATCTTTTTTAATACTGTGGTTAAGCAATACCCAATTGATATGTACTGACTTGATCAGTGTTTTAGCTTTGCTTTCTAACTCACACTAACATATGGAGGTATTTTAGAGCAAACAGAGTATGATCTAATGTTTTATATGCTGTAGAACTTGAAGGAATGTCACTGTTAGCAGGAGAATTTAAGTGAACCATAAAACCTTAGTCCCACTTTGCACATGGCTTTGAGGATCAGTACGTAACTTCACAAAGAGGACGACATTACAGCTTAAGCTGATTTCGTTCCCTTTTCCAGCAAAGGCCTGAGAACAGCCTTAATAGCAGGTCACTGGGAATCCAGTCTGGTCACTGGGATTTAATGGCAGCCTTGTGCTGTGTCACAGAGAAGCATTTTTCACCCTTTATTCCTGATAAAACCACTTCCCTGTATAGGTGAATTTTAAATACCTATGTTTGTATCACAACATCTGCAAAACAGCTCAATTCATAGGCTGTCTTATGGCAGAGAATAAGCTAAAACCAGCATTTGACATAGTCCTCTTTCAGCTTGCTTCCAATTGCTTGAAAAATCATGCTTTGGATCATTTACTAGAACTATGTGTACCTTTTAAAAATAGTAACAGCTTTAGCCAGTATGGAAAACATTTCTTTATAAAATGAAAACAAAATGGAAAGCGTTTTGATCTAGGAAAAAGAGCTATGTCTTTTAAACTGGGCATCACAGAAAAAGGAACACACAGGTGGTAAAAGCCAAGCTGTTACAAGGCCTTCACTTTGTATAAAACATCATAACATTGTACCTTTGGGATGAATAAGAACAATCCATCCATGTCCTGGTCTGTGAAATCCCAGCTGTGAGTGCAGTGGGTTAGGCTGTGAGTCCTGCAGGGCAAGCAGGGAGGAGCAGTGTGTGGATGCAGCCCTTGAGCAGTGTGTGGATGCAACCCTTCAGTTTTGGGCCCAAGGCTTAGTCCCTAACTGCATTCAGAGCCCTGCTCAGGGCTGGGGCTCCTGTGGCTCCTGCTGGCCTTGCCATGAACAGGTTTTCCAAGAGGGAAGCAGCAGCCTACAGGAGCTGAAGGAAGACGTCCTGTCCCTGGTGGTACTTCAGAGAAGAATTTCAGTGTAATGCAGCCAAAGTTCCCATGAAACAAATTGTCCTAAAGCACTGCCACATCCCTGAAGGTTCCTTTCACTAGTTACCAGCAGTAGTTTTTGCACATCTCTCTGGGTTACAGTGAAACAACAAAACCAAATCCTCCTAAACCTGCACCCCAACACAAAAAAACCCAAAACACCCAAAAAACCAAACGGCTTTGGTCTAAACACAGTGACCAGATGTCATTAACCTATCTTACCAGCAGGGTTTTAGAGGCAAGCTTTCAAGCATTTACAGAAGCATCTGTTAATGATAATGCACTGCTTATCCACACTGGCATGTTTCTCACTGGTTCACTTCAATGGAAGGTGAATTGCATCATCATCCAAATGGTTCCCTGAATACTACTGGGGTTTACAAAGCACCTCACATCACCTTCATTATTTTGTGGTTTTACAGATTTCTTTAGTCACAGAATCAAAAGCAAAACTGAGGATAGCAGTAACCTTTGCTACATGCAGACCTTGATTTCACTTTAGCAAAACGCAGACAAATTCACCAAGCACAGAGAGTTCATCTCACCTACAGACAGACCACTGATCCTTTATGCAGAACATAGAAATAATCCACGTTTTGTCCTCTGTGGCAGTGCTCATAGAGGTGCAGGGCAGCCACAGTCTTTTCATCCTGTTTTTAATGCTAATTTCTGGTCACGTCCAACACATACAAAGACAGAGTACGCTCAGCACGTGGCTGACGGTGAATGACACTTGACGAACAGGTTCCGCTGCGATCCAATCAGTTTGTTCACGATCTGCGTTAAAAGGCAAATTTTCTGAGGCTCTCCCTGCAGACCCTCCCCACAGCCCTGCTCAGAGGACATGGGGGTGCTGTGCCCGCGCTGGCAGCACACGCAGAGCGCTCTCGGGAGGCTCAGGGCACATCGCTCTCGATGAAGGGGATGTCGCTGTACTTGCTCTCGGTCACCGCCCACTGCCTGACCGCCTGCTCCAGGATCTCGTGCGACAGCCGGTGCGCGTAGTCCAGCACGATGGTGCTCGAGGGGCCCTTCTCCTCCACCTTCACTGCCAGCAGTGACGACTTCTCCCCAGCGCACCCCTCGCCACCTCCCCCAAGCCTCTCATCCTGGACAGCGCCGGAACCTTGGAAGGCAGCCTTGGATTTGATGCATCCCATGGTACATCGGAAAATGCAGCTGCGAAATTCACTTCAGCAGCATGTTTGGATAACCTGGAAGCGGTTCCCTTGTTCAAAGCAGTGCTGCTGCTTCTTGCCAGTGGCTCCAGTTATTTTCAAAGAACAGAACATCTCCTTTTGTGCTTCTTCCGAGGAAATCTGTCAAAACAGTGTTTCATATAAAGACAATAAATAGTTTACCATTCTCAGTGAGCTCAAAGGAAACCTAAATTCACTACAGGCACTTGTAGAAGTGGCTTAAATAAATCTCTGCCCAGCATGCGTAAAATGTTTTTATCAGTAACATCCATCTACTACAAGTAGGCAAAGTTTGACCTGAATTCACGCTGCCTTTGAATGCAATTCCCAGGAGAGGACGTAGGCCGTCTAGGAACCAAAAGTCTTAGGAAAAAAATGAAGCCTGTTTCTTCCAAGCTGACAATGTGTTGGGCTTCTCCTGAAACTGCAAACAGATTCTGTTTAGCTCCAGGGACTGCTGCTGCTGCTGGAAATAAGCACCAAAAGCACCCCACAGTAGCACCACAACCACCACAGCCAGTCCCGTGTCATGGCTGTCACACACCCTCTGGGCACGATGACACTAATTCCCAGTGTCACTCTGCTGTTGCTCACGGAGGCTGGAGCAGGGCAGCCACCAGAAGGTATTCACAAGGAACAAGAGCTGGTTTTGTTTTTTCCCTGGAGAGGGTAGGGAAAGCAGCAGCAGCCTGCTGTGATCAAGGCAGTTCCAGCAGAGCCAGAGCACCATTCTCACTAGAGCAGGACAACTGCACATCCAGAGAAGGGAAAGTGACCAACACCTGGCAGAGTCCTTTTCAAGTCATCAAGATTCAGAATTGGTCAACTCCAAATTCTGGTATATGGGGTTTTGTTTCCTGGCCTACAAAGCTGTTTTGGGGCTACTTTCTCACAGGCAAATCAGAATCTCATGAGACGCCTGACTCTGCTTGGCATGCGCTTACCCACTTATCAGAGTTAACAGACTGCCAGCCAAAATAAAGACTGCACAGCACAGAAACCAACTGTTCCCTACAGCTTCACCCAATGACGTTGCACTAAGGTCAGCCAAAGTTAAAGATTTTTTGTAAATAGCCTTTGAAAACACAACCATGGAAAAGATGTCAAGCCTTATTTATTTCCTTTATACACTGGAGGAAATAGGGGCTCCAATCCAGTAACCTGATCACAGGCAAATATTTGCAGAGGAAATCAATCCCATTTGCAGGCAAATGGTGCTTCACAGGTAGGACGGGACTTCCCCGGTCTAGCAGCTGGCTCAGGAGAACCAAATTCCTGGGACAAGCTCCTCTCCTCTCTTTGCTACTTCATGAAAACCATTGCTACCTGTTTGTAGGGCTGAAGTGCAGCACAGAAGGGGTGGCTGGTGCTCCTGGCAGGAAGTCAGTCCTAAAGGGCTCCAGAAACCACCAAGTCCACACAAATATTTTCACACCCTTTGTGCCAGGACATTTTGGCATCGTAGAGGAACGCTTGTAAACCACCTCAGTGAAGTTCAGCGAGTCTCTTCTGTGCACACTGACTTGCTGCAGCACGTGCCCAGTGCTTTGGGACAGGCACTGTAGTTCACAGGCCTGTAACACAAACCCTGCTGCCAAGGGCTGACCTCTACTTGCAGCTTTACCCAACACAGAGGAGAGCCAAGCTATCAGATTTTTGTTCCAATAACTCGTCATTGAATGAGTAAAGACTGGATGGATAACCAGCAGGATTCTCTTCACTGCACAAAAAGCTACACTTATCCCTATGGAAGTTCATAGCCACATCTATCCATCACATACACTGATCAAACTTAACATGCCCACAGACCAGAGGCCAGGGAGAGGCCTGAAAGCAATTCAGATGGCTGAATAATTCAAAACTTTAATAGTAGTATCTTGTGCATTTCAGTATTTACCATTAATAAAACATTAGTACTAATCACTTCCACTTGCTTTTCTGGACAAATATGTAGATCCAAGTGCATGGTAAAGAACCACTAACAGCAGGTACCACCCAGCACTGCTGATACCTGAAAGCTGCAGCCTTGATCCAGCCAAGGTAATACACAGCTTCAGTGTATTTTTATCAGAGTTTATCCCTGACACTTCCCTTAAAGTAGACTATTCAGATTTGGATTTTTATCCAAGTCTGGAGCTATAGTTTTTCTTTCTCTTTTATTTTTTTTTTTTTAGCTTTTTAGGGGAGGTCTGTTAAATAGAAACTAGCTTTAGCTAGGATTTTATCATTGCTTTAATGTTTCCCTTGTGCAGCTAGAGATTTCTGTTAGGGACACCAGCAGAAGAGTTAGTGACTAATGGAAAGGAAAGTGAGTAGAAGGAGGATAAACTTCTCCAACAGCAGCTAGGGAGAAATTCCCTAATGTCAGCATCTTCCTCTGCAGAAATCACCACCTCTGCCTCTTCATTAGGGCCAAGTCAAATGTTCCTGGGACTGTCCTACACAGCAGACAGGGTGGCTCTAAAGGTTTGCAGACAGCAAGGCACCAATACAACTCAACTGTTCCAGATCAGTTGAGCTTCAAAGCAAAGTTATCAACTCCAGTTTAAATTCTTGCCTGTTGCTTATTTCATTCTTTACAGAGCTCAGTAATTTCCAAGCCACTGCAGTGAGTGTTACAGTTTGCTCGGTCTATTGGAGTTAATAATTGTTGGCACAGACACGATTGCAAATGAAGCTGCCCTCAACCTTCTGGCTGCTTCCTTGTTTTCCTGACAGCCCTCGACTGCACACACACCAGAGTGAAGTGCTGTTTAAATCCTCTCTGCCCAGCTCATCTCCAGAGTGTTAAGTTCTGACAGGGATTTTAACATCGCTACCTTTCCTCGCAATGCTCATACCCTGAGAGGGAAAAACCCCAATAAATTAAACCAGCTCATCCTACTCCCAGCACAATGTTTCATCCTGTAACTGCACAAGGCAAAACTGTGTGACAGGAGCCTGTTTCTGTCAGTGCCCAAGCTCTGCTCTGTGGCCAGTTATGCCTCAGACATCACTGCATAGATGGTTTGGGGCTCAGGCCAAGAGCTCTGCAGCGCAGCTCCTCACATGACAAAGCTGCTGGGCTTAGCTGGAGCCAGAGGTCAGCCAGCTCTGCCTGCTCTGCTCAGTCTCAACCAGGAGCTAAAGCAGCACCACGACACACCAGAACTCATCTTCTCTTTTTAGAGACAGATTTTACAGTAGATGAAATGCTGATTTATTCATCTGAAAAATACAGGCTCCTAGTTGTGCTCAATTTTACTGGATGCACAGTCAAAACGTTTTTAAATGCTTCATTTAACTTCAGCACAACAAACACTGTGTATGACTTTAATGAAAGTCTTTCTTTTAAATGAAATTGAAAACAATCAATTCCATGTTGGAAGTGGAGGCTCCTAAGGATAAGTTCAGATGCTTTTTCACCTATTATTTTATTTACTGTGGTAATACTAGGAGAGAGAAAATATTTAGGGGGTGGTAGCTGAACTCACCGGGCACATGAGGGCTAAGAAGTCTCTTTGCCAGTCTGGCTAAGTGTTTCCTGCCAAGGTAAGCTCATTTCTAACTACTGAAGGAAAGAAAACAATGGTGAAAGGATGCCTGCAATTCACTATTAGACAATATATAATAGAGGAAAAAAGCATTAATCATATAACTGCCATTTTTGGAGACAAATAGGATTTTTTAAAGCATTAAAATAATCAATAAAAATAATTGCAAAAAAGGTAAATGTGAGATATCAAAAAATAAGGGTTTCATTGGCCTCTGCAATACACTTTCATATGATGAAAACAGGCAGAAGAGCAAGAGTTTTGCTGTTATGCAACATCTGCAGCCATCATAAGCAGGTACGTTTCTGCTACCATTTAAATGTTTTTCACCCATGAGAACCTCAGGAAAAAATCTTGAAGTTCAATGCTATGCTGTAAGAAACAGCTTTCTGCAACACTTTATGTTACAGCAGTCACCAGATTAAAAATAAACCACTTTTCAAAAGAGCTTCAAAATGTCCAGCTTTGCCCAGCTGAAGGCAGCAAATAATCCCTGCTGTGACAGAGCCAAACTTTTTGGTTCAAATATGACTCCTCCTCCAGCAGGGAGGCTTTCAGTTTTCCCCTGGGTACCTGCAGAAGAAGCTCAGAGTGTCACTTACCAGAACCACGTGTGCTTCTAACAGGTTGTCCCCTCATCCTCAGGAGAGCACAGACAGCTTCATATCTGGGACTCTGCAAAGGGAACCCAGGAACAGAGCTTAGAACTCTCCAGGATGTCAGAGGTGCACATTATTACCAAGGTGATAAATCTGTAGTGCTGGCCTTACACAAGCCTGCCTGCCTTTTCTCCCACACAGAACTTGACTTTGACAAAGGTAAAAGGATGATACAGCACTTAATAATTAAATTGAATGACAGGCTGCAACAATGCTCAGAGTGGGGCCACTGCTTGGGCAAATGGCTCCTGATCATGTGCAGGATGCCAACCTCCTCCCACAGCAAGTCAAGGTAAGGGGGATTTCAGCAAGGATATGGGAAGGGTAATGTGCCCCATCTGTTGCCTAACCTCAAAAATTCTCTCCCATTTTCCCTTCTCCCTCTCAAAGCTTCTACTGAGACCTGGACCTGGTCCTTTCCATGCCAACAAGGACACTGGGAGAACAGTCAGACAATCCAGTGCTGCCATTATCATGGAAACAATAAACTCTGGAACAAAGGTATTCAAAGTTGGACTTTGGGCAGGTGACCCACCAGCAGAGGTAGGTGACCAAACAGTGTTTAGGCATCCACACATCTGAACTCCACCCAATCACATAAAATATTCACAGCCTCCATGTAGTAAGAGAAAGGAAACCCAGAGCATCCTCTCTCTAACAATTCAGGAGCACACGTGGCACTGCCCTTCGGATACTCTGCAGCTCGGAGCAGAGCAGTGGCACACAAAGGGCAGAGGGATGAACCATTCACTCAGAGCACAGCATCCCCTCCATCGCTGCAGGACTCAGAGCTCCCCGTGCAAAGCAGCCCCAGGCAGGGGCTCCCGAGCAGTCCAACCCACCAGGCTTTCAGTTCCGCCCCTCCTTAACATCCAGCTTCCTGCAAATCCTACAGAGGAGATGCACTGCATAACATTTATTACAACAATTCATCCTAACTATAGGAAAATGAAGTTTGAAACAGCTACAGTTACTTTAAGACAAGCACAATATCCAAGATTCTGCTGCCTGAGGCAATCACTGATATCCAAATATCCCAAAACAACTCAGGATGTGCAAAGCAAAAATGGAGATCTCCTTTTTCTCAGAGCCATCTCCTCCCTCTCCTGTCGCTCACTGCCAACAAGAGATAAGGGCTACAGATTGGAAAAGGCTGGATGCAGCAACTGCAAACAACTGCTATGCAAGATTAGCGTGGAAGTGAAAGTCTCCTGGTTATCTGTCTCAAGGTATGTGCTGGAATTTCAAAGGCTTGGGTTTTTCCTGTCCATGGCCAGAATTGATAAAGCTTTTCCAGGCTTCTAAGCCAGTTTGTAACTGAATAGGGAAATGACACATTTGCTTTAAAAGGCTTTTCAGTAAGAGCACAGCAGATCACAGAATCATAAATTTGGTTTGGTTGGAAAAGGCCTTTCAGATCAAGTCCTACCATTATCCCAGCACTGCCATGTCCACAACTAAAACCTGCCCTTAAGGGCCACATCTCCACATCTTTTAAATATCTCCAGGGATAATGACTCCACCATTTGCCTGGGCAGCCTGTTCCAATCCTGACCACCCCTTTCACTGAAGAATCTATCCAACCTAAACCTCTCCTGGCACAACCTGAGGTGATTTCTTCTGGAGCTATTGCTTGTTACCTGAGAGAAGAGACTGAGCCCCACCTGCCTACAACCTCCTTTCTCAGAACACTGAGTTACCTAATGAAGGCAATTTCCATGTCAAATTTCATCTCTCAAGCACTTTAGCAATGCAGTTAAGGAACATGAAAATCTTCAAACTACAGGGAAAAATGAGAGAAGAAAATGTTTTTTCTTACTTCACTTTATGATTTACATGCACAGTGCAAGTGGGGTGTTTTTGCTGTTAAATAGTACAGCTGTGTTGATGTGAGTTTTTATGCTGACAAACTCTGGAAAACTAAAACCAGTACTGACTTAAATTTTAAAAAGGCAAAACCCCCCACAAAATCAAGAAACAGTCTGCCCCCTCCCCACGACACACAACCACAGAAGCCAGGAACAAAACCAAGTGCTTTCTGCACTGTTCTAGCAATCTTACCTGAGCTTTGGGAAGCAGAAAATTAAGATGAAGTACCAAAAGAAACCTTTGGGTGAAAATACCAGTAGTTCAGAGAACAGCAATGCCAGTAGGTACAGCCCTCGGCAGCCACAATGTTATTCTTCATCCAGGAAAAAGAAGTCTTGTTAAAAGCAAAGAACACTGTGTGCTTGGTAGCTGTCTAATTTCATGAAAGTAAAACTGTACCCAGTTAGCCTGGCCTGAAATCCTCCCTCCAGTGCAGCAGTTTATTCACCAGAACTGCACACACAGCTCAGGGGACAGCCTGAATGTCACTGGAGAATGGGATACTAAAAAGTTCTTACAGGTTCTGCTCATATTTTACCCTAGTTGTCCAAACAGCTGTACAGACTGCTGTTAGTCTGAATTCGGACAGAAACACAATATACTGATTTTTTTTCCCCCCAATGTCTCAGAATACATGCATGCACCAGTACAGACTGCCAGAACATGGAAAAGAGGGAACATTAACTTAACTTAACTACCCCCATAGGAACAGGATAAGGATGCCTACTATTGATGGAAGCCTGTTTTCTAGGTGGGTAACAGTGAACCAATGGACTTCCTTAGCAATTAAGGCCTTGGAATGAGGCTGTAGAAGAAAGGGCATGAAGAGGATGCAGCGCTTCTCAGAAACTCCATCTGCAGGAAGTTTAGCAAGCCTTAAGGAACCCAACTGCAGAAACTACAGAGGAATGCCTTAGGAAGGGAAAGCTAATAGTGATAGAGGAGATCCAAAATTCTCCAAGACCCCAAATACAAAATAATGCTCAAAACAGGTGAGTGAACAGAAACAAAATACCAGAAATTGATATAAAGGTTTTGACATATGTGCAGCTGTTTTGTTGCCCTGCATAACACCAAAGGATGCAGATTCAACACTTCTTTCAGCAAGCCCACAGCTCTTGTAATTACCAGCCCCTCCCATATGAACTAGCTGCAAATCCATGGTCTGAAGACCATCCCCACAGCAGGGGAAAATACAAGGCTCACCACCGAAGGTGTCAGAGACAATGGCCAAGTCCCACACTGAGGTTAGACTGCTCTAGGGCACAGCACTGGGCCCAGACAAAGCAGCCTCTTGGTTTATTACAATGCTGTAACACTGGAACGAACTAGAGTGGAAACACAAATTTTCCTACATATACCACAAAACTTCCATCCCACAAATCAATTGTGGAGTCACAGCCTTCCTGCTAACAGTCCTCATCAGGAACACATTGAAACATTAAGCTACTCACTCTCAGACTAAGGCTCAGAATATAGCCTGGCTTGTAAAGGTGCATCACGGTCCTCCACAGGTGCCAGCCAGTGGTGCAGACAATGAAAAGGGATGCACAAATCTTTACGAGCAAGAAAAGCCCCTCCTGCAGCTATTGCTGGCTGCTGCCCAGCCTGGGGTTCCTGCCAGCAGGAACTGAAGAGCAGCAGCAGCTAAAACAGCGGATTGGTGTCGCAGGCTGACAGGGTCGGGTTTTATTGTAGTGGCTGTCACAAGATTCAACTAGGAACATATGGAGCTGCAGAGCATAAGGTATGAATGAGGGACACTGCCTGGCTTTGTGATGCCCCCAGGAAGCCAAAAGCTCCACTGAATTAACACAAATGAAAGTCAGAAGGAAGGAGACAGTCAAGATCTGCCCAAGATCAACCACAGTAGAGCACAATAAAAGCAGCACACAACCCCATTCTGTTCTTTAATCTCCAGAAGCCAATTATAAAAAGGGAAATGGGAATTAGGAATGCAGCAGAAAAGCCAATTTCCCACATCTCACATAGGAAGGCACAGGAAAACACAACCCCACGTTTTAAAATCACAACTATGTTACTACTGATTTGCACAAACTGAGGAGTAAGAGGACCAAGTGAGGAGTTAACAACCACATGCTCCGACTGTACAAAAGCCACCCTGAATCCCAAGAACTATGTCAGCCTTAAAAATGATTGTGTCTCACGGCTCTCCCCCGGTATTTGTTTCCTTGAATTCCATCACTCCCACCGTGCCAGCTGCTACTTCCAGCAGTTGCCGCCTTCGCGCCTGGGAAGCGGGAAGGCCGGCAGCCAGGCGGGGCAGCCGTGCCGCGCAGCCTGGCACCGCTGCCGGCTCTGCCCCCCAGGGCCCTGCCCACGGAACCACCTTGTCCCCAGGGACACCAGCTCTGCCCAGCCCCCCTGGGCAACTTGTATGAACCAAGATGATTTTAAAGCAAGAATGCTCTCAGCAGAACATGATGTTCAGAAGAAAACGAATTTGTATGTATTTGAAGGTTTAAAATGCCACTTTGTTAAGGCTACAGGATAAATCCCGGNTTTTTTTTTTTTTTTATTACTATATTTAGAAACCTAATTTGGACTGCTACTTACTGAACTATGAGAAAGCATAAAGCATTTCTAAATGTTTAACAATTTTTGCCGTGGCAGGTCTTGCATTATTAAATGTTTATTTTATAACATGCCAGATGAAAGTAACCTGCTCGGTATAAGGGTCACTGTGGAAGCCTGGAAAGGTACTCATGGCAAAGCAGGGGCTGACAGACCCTCACATCACCTCGGCCGGCAAATACAGTAGTCTCACGTCTTCCCAACATCAGGAACACCGCTTGAAGAGAACCAGCCACGCCGTTTACCTTCCCACTCCGCATCACTCTCACAGCTGTCCGTAGCACCACCTTTCCTTAGGGTGCCCAGCGGGAGCGGCACCAACGCTTTGCTCAGTTTGGAGGAGCCCGTGGCCGGCAACCTCGCTGCCAGACGATGGGAGGAGTAAAGCAGCACCGCCGCCCGTCCTGAAAAACCCCACCTCAAAGCACGGCTCTCCCTGCCCTCCTGCACGACACGGCTGAAGGCCAGCGCTGCCCACGGCCAGGCTCGCCCCGCGGGCGCGGCCGCGCATCCCGTCCCTCCCGGCCCCGGCGCGGCTCGGAGCCGGGCACATACCGGCGCGGCGGGGCGGTGTCCGTGCGAGCAGCATGCTGGAAGCGTGGCCCCGCCGCCCACGGACCCCGGCTGCCGGGCTGCCCCTTCCTCCGGTGGTGCCCGCGGGATNCCCGGCCACGGCGCTCCCGCCCCGCCCGGGGACAGCGGGGCCGCCGCGCCTCAGCGCCGGCACCGGCCCTGCCGTTTAAAATAAGGGAAAAAGGGGAAAAAAATTCACCCAGGCAGGAAAGCCGCCTCTCATTGGCTTCTCCTCCTTGAAATCCTCCTCCCCCTCTACTCGGCGCTAGTGAGGCACATCTGGAGTGCTGTGTCCAGGTCTGGGGTCCTCGGTACAAAAACCACGAGGAGCTACTGGAGAGGGTCCAGCAGAGGTCACAAAGATGATGAGGGATGTGGAGCACTCTCTTACAAGGAGCGGTTGCGGGAGCTGGGCCTGTTTAGTCTGAAGTAGAGAAGACTGAGAGGGGATCTCATTAATGCATATAAATATCTCAAAGGCAGGTGCCAAGAGGATGGTGCCAGACTCTTGTCAGTGGTGCGCCCAGCAACAGGATGAGGAGCAATGGCCACAAACTAAAACACAACAAGTTCCACCTCAACATGAGCAAGAACTTAACACTAAGGGTCACAGAGCACTGGAACAATTGCCCAGTGAGGTTGTGGGGTCTCCCTGTCTAGAGACATTCCAAACCCACCTGGGAGTGTTCCTGTGCTACCTGCTCCAGGTGACCCTGCCCTGGCAGGAGGGGTGGGCTGAATGATCTCCACTTCCAACAACCCTAACAATTCTGTGATTCTATGAAATGTGGAAAAGCATGTTCAAAGAATGGAGTTGCCATATAAAAGCTCAGGGCCATTGCCATTGTCTGTTCCACTCTGGCCTGGGACAGCACCGTGTGCCAGAACATGTGGAGCATGCAAGGCTGGTGAATGTTAAAGCAAAGAAAACAGTGAAAAAGACTGGAGGAGAGGCCTGGGTGATGCTTCTCTGATTTTATCCAGTCAGGCAGCATCAAATCATGTACAACCACAGAGAAGTATTAATTATACCAAAGCTTTTTAGGAAACACCCCCATTCCAAAGGAAAGCTTCCAGAATGAAGGAGTTGAGCAACTAAAATAACATTTTCAATTTTTCAAAAATAAAAGCTATGCTAAAACTGAAAACTATTTTGTAAGAGAGGCTGCAAACAGACACCCTGGGTAAAGCATTCCTGCTTTTGGGGAGTTCTTGACATCCAAACTACTGTACAATACACACAAGCATGCCTGGGCATCACCTCTTGGGAGGCTGTCACGGAGCTCATGCCTGGCTGGGGCTGCCAAACAGCACCACAGGACTCGCAGGAGTCTCCTGGCCCTGATGGTGACAGGCCTGGGGACACAAGGCTCGTGCTGGCCCTGGCTTGTCCTACAGCAACAGGCTAAAAGCCAGGGGTGCTGCAGGGCTGGGTGGTGTGCTCGTGCCCCTCACTGCAGTCAGCACTTGCTTTCAGTGCCTGTGCTGAGCTCTGGCTATGTCTCCTATCTATTTAGGCAGGGTTTATAGAATCAGAGGACAATTTAGATTGGAAGGGACCTCCACGATCATGAAGTCCAACTGATAACCTGGCCCTGTCAAGTCCACCACTAAAACATGTCCCTTAGTGGCACACCTATGCATCTTTTAAATACCTCCAGAGATGGTGACTCCACCACTACCCTGGGAAGATTGTTACAATGCTTGGCCACCCCTTCGATGAAGGAATTTTTTCTAATATCCAACCTAAACCTCTCCTGGCACTACCTGAGGCTGTTTCCTCTGAATCTATTGCTGTTACTTGGGAGAAAAGGCCAACCCATCTCACTACATCCTCCTTTCAGGTAGTTCTAGGGAGCAAGAAGGTCTCCCCTGAGCCTCCTTTTCTCCAGACTGAACATCCCCAGCTCCCTCAGCTCCTCCTGTATGACTGACTCTCTGGCCCCTTCACCCAGCTCTGTTGTCTGTTCCTGGACATGCTGCAGCACCTCAATGATTATTGCTAAGCAGCTCTGCAATTGTCAAGTAGGTTTCTAACACATTTCCAGTCAGTCACTGGCATGCCAAGGAATTTCTTGCAGCGTTTTCAAAGCCAAAGAAAACACTACACTACATTCATCAAGAGAAACACTGTAACTACAGCTGCTGGTCACAGATCATCCATTGCACTGCTGGAGGGGCTGCATAGGGCCGGGAGAGCCAGGGGATGGACAGGTACAGAAAAATAAGAGCAACATCCCTCTGCTCTGCAGTGACTGGGAAACCCTCCCTAGCCTGAAAGCTGGGAGACAGGGAGCAGGCAGCCACCCCTATACACATCCACCAACAAAATCCAGCAGTTCCTCATACGAAAGGCCTGCTGCTTCAGCTGTTGTGACCACCCAACAACTGCACACAATATTACACTCATTACTTGCAAACACTCCACCTGTGAATTAAAAAACCCACATATTTTACTAATTACTGCCTTTGAGGCCAGGAGAAAGCATTGTGCTGCCAAGTGCTGTGCACAAGGTTTGTAAACACTGCATTTGCTGCATCATTTCATCCAGCTCTAATGGGAACCTAGAGACCAAAGGCAGAGTTTCTGGGGCTGGGGTGCAACAGGAGACCAAAGCTTGACCCTTAGCAGCAGTTCCCAGGGCTGACAACCTCAGGTCCTCGTCAGCTCCAGGTCCTCACACGTGTGATTTTTAAGTGACAAGCTCCCCAGCCAGGATTAAGCCCCTTGGGAACTCAGCACGGGCTGCAAGTGTTTGCAGGGGCAGGTCTGAGGAGCTCAACCCAAAACCTGTTAGAGCTGGTGACACTCTGCCCTCTGATTTCAAGGAGCTTTGACTTGGGACCTGCTGACTTAGGCAGATTTTGTGCAGATGCTTTACTATAATTTTAGCTCACCTGTAGGTGGCTGGAGGAGAAAATCAAATAAACTCCTAGCCCTGAGAATTAAAACAAGAAGTACTGGAAAGGCACGGTCACATTGTACTAACAGGTATTACTACAAGAGTGATTTTTAAACTGTATCCTGTCTTTAAACAAGAATTTTGTAACTAAATTATAAGTATCTTTGTACAGGCTTATAGCTACCATGCTCTTTATTATTCTAGCCTGGTTTCTAATGCAAGGTTCTACTTTCATCTTCAGCTTTTAAATGAATGCAGCTCCCATTAAGCAATTTGGAGCCATGGGGCAGACATTCCACAGGCTGCAAGCACAGCTGGTGCCTGGATCACTTCACTGCATCCCAATAGGTAATACTATGGTCCTGATGCACTGCTCATCTCCTGCGCCACCACCCAACAACAAGCCTTGTCACCCCAGTGGGATGGGGCAGGGACAGGGAGCTAAGGAGAGGGAGATACATGTGACAAGAATCTCCAGCCTGTACTTATTTCTGGGTGGCAAAACGGATTTAATATTTTATTAGCTGTGGAGTTTGCAAGACAGCTGATTATGCTGGGCTGAGGCAAAGCAGACAGTATTTTTAAATGCAGAGCATCCATCTGACATGACTACACCAGGCACAGGCCAGGCAGTCAATAAAATATTTAGCATGTAAAGCATTTCAGTGTGTGAGGCTGGGGCAGATGTGGGTGCTGTGATGGATCCTGCCAGGGTGCAGGAACCCTTGCTGGGTACAGACCGGTTTGGGGGGGCACAAACATCAAAGCCTCTCCTGCAACTCTTGCCAGATAATGATGCCTCTTGCACCCCTCTCCCTAATTTCAGTGGCTGAAAGCATTTTCCTGTAGGGGTAAGGAAGGCATTCTCCCTCCAGAAGAAACTGTTTTAAAGCAAGCTTGACTTTTTGCTTTCACATGACCTGTTATTTATTTTATTAGCTGTTTTTATTAGTTATTTGCTTACTGGAGTTTGCTAGTTCCTCCTGTAATATAGCCCAAACCCTTTAAATTCTTGGCATGCCCTGCTCTGTGTGCACGTGTTCACTCTAGAGGGATGTGGATGCAGCATCAATACAACTGCAACAGGGGAAACTGGTGCAAACTGAACCACAGATGTGAGGGAATGGTGTCAGCAGTCAGGAACTGCTGGAATGGTACCCAGACTGGATAGTTCAGCTGTGCTGAAGCATCAGAGGAACCTGGAAAAGAAACTGCTAACCTACTTCTTTTGGGTTAAAATTTATCACTTAACAACCTCTGCACCAGATGGCAAGGTTTTAGTGAGTTTGTCCAAGGGTAACAGAATAAATGAAATCCGGTTTCTGCCTCCCTCTGATACAATTTCACAGTTCCTGCCCTTGCTACACTTCATAGTTCTTCCATGTCTGTGAACTCCTCTCCAAGCCTTCAATTCCTCTTTGTCCCATAGACCCACAATATCCTATGCTCATTTCTGTACTACTTACATCCTCTTCTTCCTCAGCTCCCTCCCATTTCACCTGTAAATTGTGCCCAATTTCCAGTAACTTCAGCTTTCTTCCACACCCTCTGAGCTGTGTGCTTGGCCAGGTGGCAGCAGTAGCACATGCTCTGCTTTTGCCAAGGTGCTGCTCGGATGGTCAGTCTATCAGTCCTGCTCACCACGCACTCTGGGTCAGATTCTCCCTGCCTTTCTGACAGAAGGCAGAGAAAATCCAATCATTTTTCCCAAGCAGCGCTGAAGTTCATGTAGGAACCCACTGACAAGGGATGTGGCATTCAAAAAAGGGCGAAAAAACTCTATGGATTTGTCCAAATCCAACCACCAACTCAATCCTTAGTCAGAGGTCACTGGCCGAAACACTTGTTCTGTTTCTCAATTCCTTTTTTAAACTATACAAAGAGACATTGGTATTAGGGAGGGCTTCACTGAGGCACATATTTCTAATTCAGCTGAAGAGTTAAAGAGAAGCCACGACAAGGACTCTGCCCCAGGAGCTTCCCCCAGCATGCCCACAGCCACGTGGTGACTTCACAAAATCCACCTATATGCGCAGTAATCCACTAACCATACGGGTTGGCAAATACTGCTCAGTCTGAGAAGAATCAGTATGGAGTCTAAGGAGCTTGAAAGCCCTGAAGATTTTTGTTATTGACTAAAACCTCCTAACAATACAAAAGCCTTGAAGTTGTACCTGATATGCTGTGAATACCTTCTAATAAGTACTTTGGTAGAGTTTCAAAATAAAACCCATGATGCAAAGGAGGTCACTGCAACACAGCTTTATAGACTAAGGAACTGACACCTAAATGAAGGCTCTATTTCCAAAAACTGTGCATGGGAAAGGTGTTCTTTTCCTCAGCTATGAATTTTTATTCTTTTTTTTTACTGAATTATTCCTTCATTATACACCACTCTCAGCTACTCTTGTTGTTCTATGCACAACTGAGATTTACCAAAGCCTTTTCTCAGAGCTTTTATTTTCTTAAAATATTTCCCTGATGTTTGCAACCAGGTTGATTAAAAGTAAGGACAAATATGATTGCAGGATGCCCAAGCACATGCCATGGCAGTCCCTCAGTGCTGCCCTAGATTTCAGCTCTCTCACTACCAAAAGTACATGACAGTGGGGATTGCACGACTGCTCCAAATCTTAGGGCACAACATTGATTTCTAGATCCTGATTATTTTTGGAATGTCCCATCCTCCTACTCTCAAAAAAAGGTTTGATAGCTTTTACATTTAAGTTAAAATAGAATATAGATGTAAAGCCTAATTCTACTTTCTTGTATGAAGAAATCCTGATTATTTAAAATAGGTTTAACCCTTTGCTATTAGTTTTACTTCTTTTGATGTTAGTTGAATGGGCACATACTGCTGTAACTCAAATGAAAAACACAAAATCAGTGTGTGCACTGAACTCTGTACCGATTAAAGAACCCCCAGCACTCTGTGATTATCACAATGAGACATTTGGAGAAGGACTTGGTGTTTTTTATGGTTTTTTTTCTTTTTTAATGATAAAATAACTCATTTAGCAGCAGAACTTGAAGAACATGTTCATGTTTCACTCATGTACTTACACTTCACTGTATACTGCAGGACTTCATTGGATAGGAGCTGACTTGCAGAAACTCATTTCATCCAGTCAGCAACACCTGTGCAAAAATATTTAGAACTGCTTAAGTCACCATATTTGCAAAATTCTCCAGGAAAAAAACCCAACATTATTTACTTAAGATTTGTCTAGATGCTTAAAAATGTGCTAAGAAGATAATTATGACAAAGTTACGCTATAAAGGCACTCTGCTCAAAAAAAAAAAAGATATGTGGGATATGTGGGCATTCTTTTCTCCCCATACTTAGCATCAAAGTAAAAAAGAAGAATCTCAGAATGATTTAGGCTGGGAAAATTCTAAGATAATCAAGAAGGGGGGGTAAAATAAATTACATGTTTCTACACAGCACAAATGTTTATCTAACTGAATGTAATAGTTGTTAGATACTTTTCTTTCAATTTGTGTCATTAATCCAGAAATTATTAGAAAGTTTGTAATGGAAATCTATTTGGGCAATTTTAGGAATCTTTAAAATGAAACTTTTGCTCTTGGGGCTTTCCAGGTTTTGTGTCCTGGAAGGGACAGTGGTGCTGGCTCCCTGGGACTCTCCAAACTCTCCCCAAGGGCAGTGAGGACAGTGTCTCTGAGTAAGCACAGAGCAAAGACACTCAAGGAATTCAGAAGCAGACAAGAAATTGAGTATTAATTCTCACTCGAGATGAGAGTTTTCCAGAAGAGTGGAATTTCTTCCAGCAGGAGGAGGTTGACCATTTCAGCTAAGGAATATTCACTGGCAGTGAGCCCTACCTGGGCTCTGCACCGACAGAGGAGAGCAGCCCCTTCCCTGCTCACACCGGCCTCGGCTCCAGGGCTGATCTCGAGGCCATAGCAATAACTGGGGTTGTGTTTCCCTAAGAAACCTTTCTGCATGATGGCTCCTTCTCTGGTGTCCAGAGAAGCCGGGTGCTAAATCACCACAGCAGCATTGCACATTCATCATGCAGGAAAACAGAAACAGCAGCAATAACGCCCCCATCCAGGAGCTGTGTCTGGGGAAGAGGCAGCTACAGCTTTTTTCAGCCTGTTTATGAAACTAAAGATTGTGTTCGGCAGGAGGGCAGCAGTGAGTCTGAGCATCCATTGGCTATGAGAGGTAATGTGGACACAGGCGGCTCCTGCAGCAGCCCTGGTGTGGTTTGCACCTGCCTGCACACTCAGGCACTCACCTCCTGGTAAGCAGAGACCATCCTTACCCCGTGTGCAGGGCTGGAAAACATAAAGAGATATCATAAATACCAAATCTTATTCACATTTTTTTCAAATAAGGCAGTATACCAGCCACAGAAATATTCCTAATTTAAATGCAAGTCCTCTTAATTTTTTATCAGTACCTAACAGCACTAAGGCATGAAGCCTAGGCAGATATGCAAACTGCAGCCCTGGAAAACCCAGGCAGCAGCACAGCAAGAGGATTAACCAAACATGAGGCATTAGAATATTGCAAAGAGGATCAAAAGAGATTTGTGACTGAAAAGCCACCCACAAGAATTACAGTCAGCTGAGGAGCCGGACAGAGAAAAAGTGGGTAAATGTTTTGCATTTAGATGTCTCTTAGAATAAACTCAAACTTTGGGATGTGCTCTGCAATACAACACCAGATAAAGCTTCCCTGTGACATGGAGCTGCTAACAAAGCCACTTTTTTTCTATACTGAAAATTATGGCTTTGTGACTGTCAAATATTAACTGGAAAAAAGCAAGAATGACATTGAAATATGGTTACTGGCATGTCTAAAACAAAGAGCCCTGAGGGCAGCAACAAAGCAGTAACTGTACAAAAATTGCCATACAAAAGGAAACAATTCAGAGAAATAAGAGGAACTTAAGGCCCAATCTAGTCATAACATTTCCTTCTCCAAAATAAAAATCACTGTCAGTGTTCCCGCTCCAGAAAGATACTAAAATTATTAAACAGGGAATTTCCTCCCAGCAGAGATAAAGACAGACACCACTGCAGGTGGGTTGTGGATCAGCACAACAGTAACACACTAAAACCCTGCTCCTCCCAGTTTTGTGACATCTGTGGACAGTAATGTACTTAATGTAGGGAAGTCATGTGTTTCAGAGGAATGGTGTACTCACGTCTGCACCTTCAAATTTTCACATTGAGATCAACATAATTACGAGCAATAACTCCTCCCTTTCCCTCCTCCTCTGCTTTGTTTTCACACCTTGCTTTGGCTGCACCTGCCTATGTTTATGTCCATCCATAAGTCTTTCCTTCCTGCTCCTTTCTTCAGATCCAGCAGGAGAGGGGAGGGCACAGGCAGCCAGGTGGGTGTGTGGCTGTTAACTGAGCTTAACCCACCACGTTATTTTATGCCAGCTTTGTTCAGAGTAAGGCATCCTGCCCCTAAGCACCACTTCTCCATGTGTCTTTAGGGACAAGGCTGAAGATGATGAATGGGTGTGAAATGCAGAGTTTTTCTTAGTACCTACAGTAAGTCCCCAAACACCTTTCTCTATCAGATCAGTTCCTCCACCTTGAAAGATTAAGCAGTACAAACATGTGGAAGGGTGAACTCCTGCTGATATGAGAGCAGTGGTGATGGCTTTTGCTGCTTTAAGAGCCTGGCCTGCTTCTCTCAATATTCCTCCAGGGCAGGCATGCATCCCCCCTGACTTTCAGGGATATCACAGCCCGTGGAGACACCACCAAAGACTGGCCCTGCTGTGCAGAACTGGTCAGTGTGTTAAGGAGGAGGGCAAGAAAACTGGCTCCTTTTGAGCACAGGGCAAATGGATTTTCAAATGAGCCAGAAGAAATGAGCCAGAAGATGCCTTAGAAAGAAGCAGGGGTAGTGACTCCCTCAGAGGATACATTAAAGCAAAGACAGGAGACTGAAGGATACAGATGCTGAGGAATTGCATCCCTCAGGGAGATTTATGGGTGACTGAATCTGAGCTATTGCTGCTGCTGAAAACTTCCATTTCCCTAAATTGCCTTTCTGGCTGAGATCATGCCCTCTGTACTTTTTCCCTGTACACCAGCATCAACTTTTGCAGCACAAATAAAATTCCTTTATAAAGTCACAAAATTACTTCAACTGTCACTGAAATGAGAAGATAAATTTGAAATTAATTTTCAGAAGAGTCTAATTTACCAACAATGTAATCATGATTACCTCACATAATAAATATTTTGATATCTCTAGACATTATTCAACACCCAAATGATCTAATTATCTTTTCTGAGATACCATCCAATATTAAATGTCCTTTCCACTCTATCACGAGGTTTTTCAGCTGCACCATCTTCAAATCAGAACTCTTGTAAACAGGGAAATTTATGACATTATATAGAGCAAATAGAAAGATGCAATAATAGTTTCTGGAGGTCATAACTAGGAATATTACCTATAACCACATAATAGCAAAGAAGAAAATATATTTCATTCATGCTAGAGGTGGATGCCTGTCACCCTGTTTTTCACTTTCTTACTAAGCCTTCTGATGTTTACATTTTTGGAGTTAGATTCTCACGCATTTTCTATAAACAACTAGATGTTTTCGCAATGAACTGTTCTGGTTTTATATTCTCTCCTGGTAGGAGGGACAAATGATTGACATTTTCTCAGACCTGTGGAAGTGATGGGTTGACCCTCAACCTTCCAATGATGGTCACCTTTCTGAACCCTATAAAGGTGTAAAATCATAATAAACTGCCTTCTTTCTTTCCCTGTGCTCCATCCAGCGTGCGTCTTTGTCTCTTACTCTTGTTAGAGTGACAGATGCCTATACACATAACTTTGCAATTTGATTTCAAAAGAAAAAAAAAACTTTTGACAGGGAAGAAGTAATTTATTTGGGGGGACACAACTGTAATAAGCAAGTAGAACAACTCTGCTGAAATAATATTAGTTAGGGATGGTCTGTGTAACAGTTACTCTATGCTCAGAGATTCAACAGAGCAGGAGCTCACATTTCAGCAGCTAGCTTTTGGACTAGAGCTCTGCTTCAAGTCTCGTTTTTCCCAATTTCTCGTTAATTTTATGATATCCATTCCTACCTTAAATATAGCACTGGAAAAAATATTTCAGTTGGAATATGGAGTTAGATGGCATAAGATTGCTACATATTTACTTCATTAAGGCAGGGCTTTGAAGAAAAGCTAATCTTGAGTGCATGTAAAAAAGTTTTTTGTCATAAAAAGACTCAGAGTATTTGATGTGTTAATATGCATCATTCTAAACAAGCCATTGAAGCTTAAGATCATCTACTGCTAAAAAGATCTAAAAATTGAGAAGGCAGGATTTGAATAGTAAAAGGTTTGTGGAATAAGCTTTGGGACAGAATAACACCAGGATTAATACTTCAGTGTTTAGTGTTAATTGAGATATAGTGTTCACCTTTGACAGGTGGTGGGTGCACCTATGGGTTTGGGGCTGGCAGAGGCTGCTGAGGTAAGCCAGGGCTGGAGCTAGGGGCAGGTCAGACCTACTGCAAAAATAAACATCCACAAGTACACTGCCAACAGGCCCTGAGAAGTGATGCCTAAGCACTGGGTTAGGCAAAGACAAATAGGGTTTAGGCTGGAACAAAACTTGGACCTAAGGCAAAATCTTGTTTATAGATGCCTGCCAAAACCCACCAAGGGTACAAAATTTATCCACGGAAGTTTAATGGTGGAAGCTCCAATCTCTGCCCATTTTCCAGCCAAGTCTGGCTTAGAAAAGAACATACCTCAAGCAGTATGCCTGGTTTTGTTGTCCAAGCAGAAGTGTACATGAGGAAAATGTCATGAGTATTACATGAGAATTAAACCTCTCTGAATCAGCCTCTGGCTGGTTTAGGGTACAGACATCCTGTATTGCATCCGTTTGGGATGTGGCCCTGAGTTTTAACGAAGACAGATATACACAGACATACACACACAGAGTTTTGTACCCTAATAATCTCTGATCCAGTAGCTCATAAAACTAGAAAATGCCTTGGAGGGATTTTCAGTATGATTAAATAGTTATGTTTTCATAAAGTAGTTAATATAGGAAAGTAATATAATCTCTGAGAGACAAATGGATTACAAAAAACCCAGGAAGGCCATTTGATCCCAGGTGATCTGCCAACAACTCTATAGCTTAATTCTAACTTGAATAACTTCTCTCTCTCTTCTGGCTGTCCTTTCTTCCCCTTTCCCTCAAGTCAGAAGTCTTTTAGATGTCTGAATTAAAGATTGTTCATCTCATGCAGTTCCAAGTTCAAGATCCTGCTTGTATGTGGCACGACCTCTTACTAGCTGGAAAACTTTACTCAAATACAGGCTCTGTGATGAGAGGCCAACAATTGGATGCAGTTTCCACAGCAAAACTTGTGTCACTTAGCTTCAAAACAAGCCAGCATTTAGTGAACTAAAGGAGTTGTTCAGTGGCACAGCTAAGAGCTCACAAACACACACAGTCTGACAAATTCTTTTCAGCCAGCGTCAACAGTATCCACAGACAGACAGGCATTTCAAGCTTCAGTTCTTCTGAATCAGAGAGGATGAATCAGGTTGAATAGTTTCAGCCAAACAAGAATATTTAGAGTTTTTATGTATCTCATCTAGGAACAGCATCACATAGTACCAGTAAATAAATAAATAACCCACAAAGAAATAAATGACCAAATATGATCCTTTGAGCTTCATCAGTCACATTTTTCTATACCAAAAAAAAAAAAAAAGAAAAAAAAATCCTAGGCCACTCCATCTTGTTTATGGCCATAAACAATTTGCTACCCAATTTACTATTATCTTGATTTTAATTAATAGAGGAATTACTAAGGTTTTTTTCTTCTGAAATCTTTGCACAGAAATGATGTAAAATATACTAGATACAGACCTGCTATAGGTAAAAATAACTTTGAATGAAGATGTAGCTGTTGAATTCACTTCTGAGATTCCCTGCAGGCTTATAATACAAGCACCCTATTCCAAACATAATGACAGGCACAACAAAATAATGACTTGTATTTATGAATATAACATTCTTTCATGGATAACACATACACGTTGTTATCACATCATACTGTCATAATATTTGTTTGATGTTCATATAAGGGCACAGTTAAGAAGAGAGTGTTCATCACCTTTTTATTAAGGTGACAAAAAATGAGAACCATCTCTCACTTGGAAGAAGCTTGTTTGGAAATAATTTGAAACACCAGCCCTCTCAAGAGAGGCAGCAAAAATATCTCTTCTATCATCTTACAAGAGAAGCCTGTGAGCCACGTTAATCATCTTGGACTGAAATTTATAACAACATATGGAAGACTTGCCTCACTATTATTAGAAGCTGCAAGTTTCATATGTGTTCCTCAACTAATTTAAGGGTCACTCCTGCTTCGAACATTATACCCCAAGTAATAAGTGCTATAACAGGCCATTTGCATTCAGGAAATTATTTTTGGAAGAAGGTCCTGCTTGATGCAAAAGAGCAAAGGACACGGGAAACTAAAGTCAAGAATTGACTTCTCTTGGGCCTTATCCACACAGCTTTTGCAAGTCCATATGATCTTTTAATTCAGTTTCAGAGGAATTTGATAACATCACCTTTGGAATATTTTGTCTTCAGTGATATTTTGCCAGGTTTTATTAGTATTTACTCATGGTTTTGCATATGTGCTTCTTAAAGAACAGAATTGCACACAAGATTTGATCTCTTCAACCAGCACTGCGACTTTTTTGTACCTTTACCATGCTTCAGATTTATTGTTATTTCATCCTCAGAAAGAAGAAAGCCACTTCATGTTATAATATCTCTGTCTTGGACTCTGTCTATATTATAGGCATGAATAAAGAATTTAGTGAAAAGCTGTCTGCATCCTTTTGGGTATTGATACAGCTTCTTAGTTCTCCCTAGCAGAAAACTACAAGCAAGGTTTTGTGCTCCCCCCTGCAGTGAATTTGATGGTGTTAAAAATGTTTACCTACCTACATTGATGATGATACCACTGCACTGCAATAATATCCATACCCCACCCTCCTCCCCAAAATCAAAACCCTTCAAGTTCAGTCCTACAGCCATAAAAAGCCATTTTGGAAGGTTCTCAGCCAATTCCAAAAGTCATGACTGAGCATCAGTGAAGTGAACAAAGTCTGTTTATTTAAGCTCTGAAACACTTCTTTTTGCTCATGAATTTTCTTTAAATATAGTCATGCTGCTCCGACACTCAAGCATACAGCAAATGGAAAACAAATTTATTCTAGCTTATTTCCTGAACATTGAGCATGCAGCAGGCAAAGTCACAGGTGGTGGTGTATACACTGGCTGCATGATACACCACTGGGTAGTAGTAAAAATAATGTTATATTTTACTTTTACCCCACGAAGAAAAGTACATTTCAGATCTTCTAGAGGAAATCAAATCTTGTCTTTGAAAAATTTGGGGTTCTTATCCACTGTTAAATTACATTTAATGGATGTCACTGACAGAAGTATTTAGTATCCTAATTATCTCCCCAGTCAAGTAAAGTCAAGTGCAGTATTTAAAACTATTACCTGATTTAAAAAAAACTTAATAGTACATTCTTTGCACGAATCTCACCTATGCAAATTTGGTTTTAGGTTAAAGACATTTCAATGTTATGGAAGTAGCCAGAACCACCCAAAGTGGAATAATTTAGTGCTGCTTTTTAAGAGCCACAGTTCTCATGAGGTTTGGCCACAGCTAAATGGGAAGCACTTGAAGAAAAATGCTTTCATTCTGCCTTCCAGTCAGACAAACCTGTGGAGCAAACTGTTCAGCTGAGAGTACTCAGTCAGCCAGAGGAACAACTGAATTACCTACAAAGCTTACAGGGTTTCAAGTTTATTATTCTTTTAAAAAACTGCTATTATTTAAAGAGAATGCCAATGTGGATAGTTTAATTAAATACTTCTCTTCAACATGCAGGTGCTTTTTTTTTGTACCTTCCAAATACTGGTGTGTAGAATGAGTAAATACAGGACAGCTCTAGTTTATCTACATCTGTATAATCTATATGTTACAATGCCAGAAATACTGTAGACATTTGCAGAATCTTGTTGATTACCCCATCTTCAGAGAAAGAAACTCCTTGCAGCATAACCCTAGAGAAGGGAGACAAAAATGATATAGAGCTGAAGCACCAATATAAAAAAAGCAGAGCTATTTACTATTGAAAAAAAAAGAACACAATAAATTATCTAAAGTTGTGCATGGAACAGAGAAGGGGGATAATAAATCACTGATTTCTCATAAAAATAAAAATTAAAAAAATGAGCCCAAGAGACCATATAATGGAATGGAAATAAAAGAGCATCCATAGGGGTTAAAAAGACAATACATGATACATAACGAGCTCACAGGGGATGCCACCACTATAATGGATTTAGAGCACCCAGATTTACTGCAGTGTGCACCTCAAAGCTTGGAAAGGATTTTGGATTTCATGCTTTGACGCTAAAGCCAGTCCTTAGCAGAGTTCAAGGTGTGAGGTGGCAGATTATTTTGCAGGCTTGCTGAGATTCCTTGAGGATTATGCAGTTTCCTAGCACCCCTGATTTTGGTAATATAACAAAGGACCTGGTTATGTTCAACAGGCACAGGTTATCTTGATTTCACAGCCTCAGCCAGAATTGGTGAGGTATTAATTAAACAGCAGAAAACAGAAAAGAACATATTTCATAGAACATGCAGCTTAAAGACAGCTTCCATGTAAAAAAAAAAAAGACACTGGTGAAAACCAGAAGAGAGAATGGAAAGATTAAAGAGGGTAAGCTCAAGTAAAAAAGTTTGCATTCCTGTAGCCATGTTTCCCTTCATGCCTCTGGATAAAGCCCCTTGCATGTGATGAAAAAGAAGCCCATACATTTTAAGGAATTAGCAATTAGTAAGCACAGAAATATAAGCCAACTGAATGTTAATGCTTAGGACCCTAAATGGCTGAATTGGATCCAAGAATGCAATCCTGAGAGTCAGCAATGAGATATTGAAAAGATATTTGCATTATATTGTTACAAAAGCAGAGAAACCTTACCAGGCTTGTTTGAATGGGAATGAAAGCAACCTGAATTCCTGGCTCCCAAGGATTTTATCATACAGATGCAAAGCCTGCTCTGGAGGCATGAGACTCCTCAGATCTTCACAAGAACTGCCCAAACCCCATTAGCTTTTTGGTTGATTACAACCCATTAAGAAGATTTGTGGTTTATTGTGGTCCTCTATTTAAACATCTGCTCTTACTCTATCCTTTGTAGAATGCCAAAAGAGATTTTCCAGGAAAACCCCAAACCAAATCCACTCTATTTCATAATGGCTACTGCAACTGCCATGGAAATTTGTGAATGGAGTACCTGGATGCAAAATGTGATGGGTATTTCCACTGTGCTGTGGGGAGCAAATGAACCAGTGCAGATAAGATTAATTTCAGTTCTTTAGCCATGTCTCAGACCAACCTTAATCACCAGCTGAGCTGAGCCAGTGCCAGCATATTTGGGCAAGCTGGTTCCAGGTCCTCATTTTTTTCCTTGCCTTTGATTCCCTTCTTGGCACTTCTCAGGAATTAAAAATGTGAGGAAAGCATCCCTCAAAGCAAAGCTGGAAAATGTACTTGTCCTCAGACGAAATCTAACTTCCCCCCCAAATTAAAGGCCAAATAATGCACTCCAAGCTCAATTCACTGCTGGAAGATGGAAAAATATTTGTTTAGCATCACCACAACCTGCACCTGGGAGAAGAGGAGCCACCATTCCTATGCTCCATAGCTCTTACTTCACAAACCAGGCAGCTGCAGAGCACACATTGGTCTCCCCTTAACCTCCACAAATTCCTAGGACTGGGAATGCTTGTGTTGTGTGTTCTTGTGCTGTCTGCTTTTAGACTGAAAGAGAAACTCCATGGGGACAGTGCTGTGAGAAAACTGAAGTGGAAACACCCCCCTGTACCATTGGCTGATTTTTCTTATTCTGTACAGAAATAGGAAAGGTTTGGCCAGGCCACCAGGACCCTTCTTTGGTGTGTTTCTGGTAAAGGTGTGGGTTTCCTGGCATCCAGCCAGCCACACTCTGGTCCCAGTGCCTGTGATTTTCCCAAGGAAGAAGGATATGGGAAAGGTTTACTATGATTTATACACAGCAGATGGCAAACACCATTTGAGAGGGAAGAGGTGCATAAAGCATGACGGGTGTGTTGTAAGAACTGCATATTAATGCCAGTTCCCAAAGAGCAGCTCAACCCCAATGACTGGCTCCAATGCTCCAGCTTAGGAAGATGGCTTTTTTCAGGAAGCAAAACCTTTCCAAATGCTGCAAACACTCAAAGCATTCTGGGGCTCTAATTCTTTATAAGCAAACTAAAAAGAACACATCTCTTACCTTGCTGTATGGAGAAATTACTGACATGTGACTTTCTCACTGTCTGCAAACCACAAATTACAGCATTATTCTGAAAAACACTTTTTAATTAGATTCTCTCTAGAATATAAAATTAAATTTTGTCCTATGCAGTGGTATTTGCTGATATTATACTCTGAGTCTGTACTTGCTGCACTATTCTGTTTTACTCTGGGCTAACACAGCTTGGGGGCATTCAAAGAGCTTCTTGAAACACAGCACATCCTAATGCAAAACTAGCATCCTTTCCCTGGTAATATGCTTGTTTCACTATTACTCACAGAAGAGGCTAAAAAATTGCCTACCAGCTTTCCTCTTCTTGTTACTCTCTATTAGCTCTAAATGGCTAAAACAACATGAAATTTAGCTCTATACAGCAATACTGAAATTAAAAAAACCCCAAACCTGTTAATCTGAGTTGTTATTAAAAATTGTTAGTTTAAATCAATATCGGGGGACTCTAAATGTTAGCCCAAAGTGCAAGATGTTCCTATCACTAAATAATTAGCATTTCTAAGAACAGTGTTCTCCCTGTATGAACTGCAAATGCACATTTCCTATCACTTTATACTGAAATAAGTAATTCCTTCACATTGTTTTGATAAACCTTATTTCTTGTAAGAAACATACAGAATTTGTCAGGTAGCACAATAGTGGAAAGTATTTTGTGCATTATGATCCCCCAGCTAATGCCTGATTGACTGATATGAAGAAAGGGCTATATAGAAAGGAAGTCTCATATCTCAAACCAGCCAGTGCAATGAGAAAGCTTTTGAGCAGAAATTGCTCTTTCACTTGAATGTCTAATTAAACACATCTATATGGAATATATGTACACAAACCTTATAACTACAGATATACCAACATAGTCACTTTTAACACGATTTAGGACCTAGTGAAACAATTTTTCTCTACCAAGTTATTACTGGGATGTTAAAATTTACAACATTGTTTTCTCAGAGTTACTCATCTAAATCATTAGATACCTCAATTAAAGTTTAGAATTAGCAAAGCAGGCAACTGCACAGTTCTTCATTAATTTCCCTTTGTTCTACAGGCTTTGGACAAAATGAAAAAATGCTTCCATTTCTTAATGTTGAGCTACTTCAGTAAATTGTAGAAAGTATAATAAAGTAATTTGATGTAGTCAAATTTATTTTCATTTTGCATTGCATTCCTAATTGTACCATCAATCTCTTTTATTAGTATGCTCTGGAAAGTCTTAAGTTTGGTCAAGTGATTATATTTTTAATTGATCATAGCCTCAGCTTTGTACGTAGCAAGTCTTTTTTCTTCTCAAGACTTCAGAAGCAGTTGTGAAGTTCCTCAGATTTATGCACTGGAAAAACCCTGGTACAAAGTTCACTTGATATAAAAAAAGCTTTGTGTAGTTATCACAAAGTCAGCAGCAAACAAATAACTCTGTATCTATTAATCTGGGTATCCATGGAATATTTTTCTCCATTAACTCTTCCAGATCTACGCACTAAAAGCCATTCTCCAGCTTTCATTATGCTAGGATATCTTTAAACTTTGAAGCAACAGCCACTGTAACTATTTCAGATTTCCTGTGTGAATTCTGATTTTTATGCATTCTTTCAGTCATTTGCATAGCCAACAGAGAATATAAAATCTTTACATGGTTCCCATGCGTGTAGGCATATAGCCATGGATATAGTGATAGCAAGGTTCTTCACTATGAAGAGTTAATCCTTAAGAAGTTTTATAGTGCAGAATGGTAGAGGGAGGTTGAAAGTTTGTTACTGAAGGTAAAAAGCCCCCAAACAGTCAATTCCCTTGTGGTTTATCTTTGTTTCCTATCAGTTGGCTAATGCTGCCAACTAGCAGGCTGGTGGGAGAAAAAACCTTGAAATCCTGAGGATAAAAAACAACAAAAGCAAGCTTGTACATTTTTAAAGCATCAGCCTTTAAAATTATTAGGAACTGGAAGTGTCTGCTAGAGCAGCCAGAGGAAATTCCCAAGAGAAAAGGGCCGTAAAGCTGAAGCTTTAGCCAGTATAGGCAGCTTTCCTTCAATTGATACTCTCATGTGATGCTTCATAATGGAGCTCACAAATAGGGAACATCTTTGCTGCATCAGCAGGGAGTGAACAACAAACAAGATATAAATAAAGGAGAGAGAGTAAATGCTGAGTTTCTTCTTGTGTGCCCCAACACCTTTAAACAGTTGTACTAGGTGTGTGAAAAATCCTTCAAAGGTACCTAATTTATTTAAAAAACTTAGCATTTATGTTCTTTTCCTCCAAATGAGAATCGAGAAATTTTATGCAGTCTCTCATCTGCCCTTTGTCTTCTAAAACCCTAAAGCAGCTTATGTGATTTCCTGTCTCTGTGTTATTTTGTACAGGGGTTTTCACAAATACCTGATTCTTTGGGGTCTCTCTCTAAAAGAAACAGCTTCCTCATAAACCACAGCTTTTTGTGCCTGCTTTTTCCCATTAGACACTTATGACATTAAGTGACTTTGTAGGGTTATACGTTTGTAATATGTTATATTTCACCATAAGAAAATAGCCCATTAACTTTTTAATAGGGTTATTAAAAATTGACATTACCAGCATTTTTAATGCCTGGGTTGAATAGGGTAGCCTACTTTTAAGTCATAAATTTGACCTTTGCTGATGAATACGACAGATTCAAAGGCCTTCTTGGATGACTGCAGATCTGAATGTTGCCTGGTTTCTTGGAGAATGTTACCACCACTTTTCATTCAATCCTAGTGGCATCAGCCTGTCTAAAGCTGAGCACAGGCCAGCACATGGCAGAAAGGAAAGAAGCTTAATTTTGCCATAATTTCACCTTATTGATGGAATTCACCTTCTTCAAAGGTCTTTGCTTATGAGCCAGAAGGGCTGACTGACAGAACTTTAAAGCAGAGTTGAAGGGAGAGAGGATAACATCAGGATTGGCTATTAGAAGTTGTATGATGACCTGCCAGGGTTAAAGGAATGGGATGCAAGCGATAGCCCTGAGATGGTGGCTCCAAGACACACTGGCTGTGCTGGAGCACACTTGAACTCTACAGAGATGAGCTAGGGGATCAGAGGGGTTCACAGCCAAGATGGAAGAGAGAGTTTTAANGAAAAAGAAAAGGAAAAAGAAACAGGAAAAGGAAAGAGATTTTTTAGAGCAGCAGCCCTCATTTCCAGCAGCTGCTGTTCCAGAAGAACCCAGCAGAGGACAGGCTACTCACACAAAATCACTGACCTCCCGGGGTGAAAATCCCCTTCGAAGAGCTGTGCCTCCGAGAAAATACAAGCATTCCTGCAGCTAGTGATGCTGAGACAAAGTATTTTGGTAGTTCAAGCACTTTGATTGTGAAAATGCACAAGTGAAACCTCTCCAAGCACGGTAACGACTCTTGAGAGGAATCCAAGGTTTCCCATCAGCGATTCAGCAGCTGATACAGCCATTTTAAAAGACATTGAAGATGAAAGTCAGGATGAACGTCAGGAATTTTAGATAAAAGCAGAAAACCTACAACTGTAAAGAAAAGAAAGAAAAGACAGCATCCTTTAAGAAGGCAGAACCGTTAGAATTAAGTAGATATTTAACAGGGCTCTTTTACAAGATATATAATAATATATTTAAGCACCATAATAAAGGCTGCAGAATAAAATCCTGAATACAAAAGAACTCAGAAGAACTGGAAGCTTTCACTATAACTGCATTATTCCTTAAAAGTTTTTAATGAACTTTATATACTTCCCTATCTGTTTCTAGGTTTTATTTCAACTATTTTATCAGGTTGGTTCTGGAGCAATGGGTACTGGAATACGCAGGAGAGGAAAAAGCAACAGGGCAATTTTGGCTTAATTCCACAGGCACAATTATGCACAGCAACACAAAAGCTGCAGGCAGGAGGGAGATGGCCAAAATCTGAAGGTAACCCTGTACAACTTCCCCAAAGTCTATATTCAGCAGTATCTCTTGGGCAAGCCAAGAGCTGCATCATGGGCTGAAATGGCCACAGCAGCCCTTTGACACCAGTTTTACCAGTTTCCCCCATTTTATCCATTGCACAACTGCATATCATGGCTTGTGAGACACTCCTTAGCAGGCAGGACTCACAAGTGCAACACCCATGGCTCCTGAGTGGAGGAAATCATCTGCCAGACAGAGTGACATTTTGTCCTGGTACTCAAACCACAGACCCAAGTACACCTCGGGGGAGACTGCTCAAAATCCCAAGTTACTGAATGTCTTGGTGTTCATGGGAAAGCCACCTGCCAGCAGGGTTTGAGAAGGAGTTGCAGGATACCCCATCCAGATGCCAGTATACCAAGGCATCCATACCCTGAGCCACACCTGCTCTTCTTCTGTGTGAAACAGGATATCTAGAACTCAGAACTGGTAAAACCAAGGTGGATTAATTTCTTGGTAAGCTGAGAGAATTAAATATTCATATCATCAACATCTATGAAGTTGACTTCCAGTAACTGATAGAAGCAGAATGTTCAGAAGGTTATATATGACTACATTTTTAGGGGGAAAAAAGGTATAGCAAAGGACAAACTCTTTCAGGCTATTTGTCCCAGAGCAAGAACTCACTTGAGTTACAGCTTTCATATTTCAAGTTTAAAAATGACTGTGTTTGCCTTACAGTAGATGCATTTACAAAATGTAATTGGGATGATGTTTCCATAGGTATTTTGTTATTGCAAGAGTTCTTTCCAGGTGTTTTATAGATATGGTCTTGTATCTGCTTTGTGGTTCAAGGTAATGCATTTATCTTGTGATTCAGGTGGCCAAGAGAAAGCACCTGGTGAGCCGTTCTCATAGTTAAGCACATGAAATACCCTATCTCCATTATATTTTATGATATGTCTGAATTTTTCTATTCAAATTTAACTGTTCCAAACAAAATAACTGCACAAACATTATTTCCAGTTTATAGCAGCAAAGAGAGAGATGAGTCTAGTCCAAAAAGATTTAAAATGGAGTTTTCTATCCATTTCATTTTGCTATTCTTGAATTTAGGCTTTGTGCTGACAAAAGTGAGAGAAAAGCTTATTCAATCAGCACCTTCCTCAGCAGCTCAGGAGCAATGTTATCACTTCCTTATAAGCAAACCTGGGGGAAAAGCCAACTGGTTCAGAGGTAGGACTTGACATCAGTGTAAACAGCAGTCACAGATTTACAGTGCATTTTGCAACACCTGCTTTGTTTCTTCCAGTTCTACCTTCTGAGATGAATCAATTATGAGAACTATTTCATTTAACTTAAACAACAGAATAAAGCGAAGTGAATTTCTGGTCCTGCAGGCTGTATGGGACTGTGTGAAAATGTAGCCTACAGCAGGATGAAGTCGTCCAGTTGCTGGCAGGGTTATAACCCATGTCACTTTCCTCCCCTGCCAGGAAAGCAGCTCCTTCATACTCCCGTAACTCTCCCTTTTCTCAGAAATGTCCTGGTTGTCTTCCACATCCGTTTGGTCCTCCCCCAAAACAAGCAGAGCTCTCAGCCTGCTGTCCCTGCTGGCCGGGCAGGGGTGACAGGCTGGGGATGCTCCAGGGCGAGCGGCGTGCCGAGCGCTGCCGAGGGAGCACGAGCTCTCTGGCTAGCCAGAGCCTGCCAAAAACGATGGGTAATGCTTGGGCTCTGCTTGCCTTCTCCTCAGGGAGGGCATTAGTAATCTCCTTTTCCTCTGCACAGTCACTGTTTTTCCATAGAACTTGCAGTTACAGCATGCCTTTGAAACCTCTTTATCGAATTTGTAGGGGTAGGTTTGGTTTCTTTTCCCTTTTTTTTTTTTTTCTTTTAAAAAACTTTTTTAAAAGGTTTTCCAAAAGCTCATGGTGGAAGGGGGAAAGTAGAGAAGTTGCCAGGTAGACAGATGTATGCCTTTTTCCTTTACAAAGGAACATTCTTGCAGCGCTTGATTTTGGGGGCCTGAGCCATGATCTTTGCATAGTCAGGATTGGGAATACTATTCACTACTGGCAGGCACAACGGGTAGAATGACACAAATCCCAAAGATCATATTAAAATGCCATAAAGTTCAGTAAGATGTGCATTTCATTTTTAACTCTTCTTTAGTTTTGCTAGCGATAATGCATTAGGGTTTTGTTGTTGGGGTTTTTTAAAGTTTTTTTTGTTTTGTTTTGTTTTTTTTTTCCTAATAAATTTTTGAACAGCTTTTACCTGGTCTCTTCATCACTTATTTTTTTCTCTTCTATCACCTACTCCCGTAGTCATCACTTTTCATCACTTGTAGTCATCACAGTTTTTCCAAAACCACTACAATGCCAATCAGACAGAAAAATAAATCACATATTCTATTATTTTTGTCAAATAAATTAGATCCCTCAACAGCTCCTGATCAAGCACAATACTTTGTGCTCTTTCCTAAATTCTTGCAATTTCAGAGAAAAAAGAATAAGCCAGCAACCAGAAAAGATGAAAAGTATTCTACTAACAGCCTAGAGTAATTCAGAGCACATATGAAATGCATTTTATGAGGGAAATGGAAAAATATTGCTCTCCGTTGTGCAGCTGCTGGTGAATTCTGGGGTGCTTTTGTCACCCCCAGTCCGGGTGTAACCACTCTGGCTGCTATTGCTGCCTCCTAAACAGCAGGGTCTGTTTGCCACCACGTGTCACCCGAAAGCAAGCTGAACCCTTGCTCAGAGCTCCCTGAGAAGGCCTTGGTCCTGCAGCCATAAATAAATGCTGCACACAGGGGAGCAAAGGGATTCTTGCAGGTTAATGGACTGTCTGCAGAAGATTGGGAAAAGAACCTCAAAGATCTGCATGTTCACGCTGGCCAGCCAGAGCGGGAGAACTTGCAGGAGAAGGAGCCGACAAGGTCCCAGTGTGGCTGCAGAGCACAGACCAAGAGGATCACGGGTCTGAGGCACTGCTTTGCTGAGCACCTCTCTTGCCCCTGTCCCTCACGAGTGGCTTTTAGCCATGGTCTGCCAGAAAAATCATATCAATGACTGTATCATTATCTTAAACTGTTTCTGGCGTGAAACCTGGTACCTGTCAAAGTTTCCACTTGGGGTAGATTCTCTTCTATAACCACATGGTTACATTTAGTTTAAAATAAAGAAATAATTGAAAATCATTTTATTATGACATTAACTGTAGAACCTTCAACTTAAATCCCCCCCAAATTCACTAACAAGTCAGTGCTTTTCAGAAATATTCTTACTGTGAATCATCCTGTGCATCTTCCATAAAAACACATTTCTAGCGCTTGAAATGCACTAAGAGTCTGTTTTAAAGATGTTATAGACATGGCAGCCAGTCTGCACTGCAAACTCCTGACTTCTTGTTCCAGTGAACCATCTGTGTTACCACATGTTGAGAGTAGCTGCATCGATCTCTCTGTAAAAATCAAATGCTCAGGACCTAAGGCAACAAACTGCTTACTTTAAACATGGATTTTGGCTAAAATCAGAATATCAGGGTCTGACCCTAAAGCTATATTGCCTGGAATGTGTGAGCATGATACATCTATCACTTGGATCAACTTCATATCAGGGCAGGACAATCAGTTTCTATTGAATACTTGTGATTTATGTTACTGGTTATGAGCTGAATATTAGGCTCAGTTCTGTTGTATACAGTGAATTTGCATGCCCCTTGAGAGGTGATACAAAAAGAATATGAATGAGCAGGGAGAAAAAAAAATTTTTGAGAGTTCTGTCCACATCTTTACTTATGCCAATGTTTTTCCTACATGAACTTGTGCAAAACACCTTGTCTGACATATTTTTAGGTGTACTCAGAATGGGAAAAGAAACTCTGGGAGAAACTGAAAATTCAGTCCTTAGGCAAACTTTGGCATATTGCATGAAATTCCAGGATTTCCCTCTGTAATACGCAGATGCCAAATATACAAATATATACAACACATACCAATTCCAGGGTTTCTGATTTTAAGATCAAATTTAAGATTTTATAAGCCATGACCTATACAATCACATAGAGATGTATCTCTCTTATACAGAAAGCATATTAAAATGGTATTTTTTAACATATAAGCAGGATATAAGAGAATTTCTAAGTATTTGAGTAGAAAGTAAAAAAGCACAGAGATATCACTTAGGTTGTCATAATACAGAGACATTTTGAAGATAAATAAAAGGCTACATGGAAAAAAAAGATAGATACACAGTAGAGATTTAAATACTTTAAGTCTTTTAATGCTTTCACTAATAACGAAAAAAGCAAGTTGAACTATTCCTGTGAAATATTAGAGTGAGTAGCTAAAGATATTCCTTAAAAATGCCTTTGTTACTAAAGATACTTAATTTACTGCCCAGGCTTCTGGTGACAGCAAGAAGAGGGGACAGACTCATTTTTCATTACTGACTGTTAATTCAGGGAAGGATTTGTTCTGTGGATTTTGATATATGCTAAAGGGGCAAACAAGACAGGCACTTGCACAGTGTCAGATATGCACAAAACTTCCAATACTGCTTTAGCTAGTGTCTAGGAAAACCCAGTCAGGTTTTCTGAAATAAAAACTGTTGAATATATATTAATCATTGAACAACATAAATTAGTACTCCTTCTAAGCCATTTCTAAAGTATTATTTTCCTGCCTGCTAAAAGTAACCTATTGGGATTTTCTTTTAAATAGAATAAACTTTCAAGTCAGAAAGACTGGTAGAAGCCTAAAGCAAGTTTAGAGCAAGGTTTCTCTTGATTCATAGTACAATTACACAGTTGGTATAATATTTAAGAATGACAGTGCTGTCTTTCAGTACTGCTTCCCACAATATTTGGAAATATATCCTTTCAGAATGTGAAGGCATATCCTCTGCGAAGTACCCAGATAAATCAGTTCACCCTTGGCTGTAACTAAATGCTGTCTAGTGACTTGTGATTGACAGGGCTTTACCCTCTGACAGCCAGATTCATTGTTGGGACAGCAACCAATCGTCGGGTTTGACGACATGAGCCTAATCAAAGTTGGAGTATAAAAAGCCCCCTTGGAATATATAAGGTACACCAGTGTGGCAAGCTGTCTCTCAGATTGCATTTGCTTTCACGGATCTGTTTAGTGCTGAAACGGAAAGGGGGAGGGGGGAAAAAAAAGAAGGGAAAAGTGCTGCACCGAATGTGAGACCATGCAAAAGCTAGCGCTCTATGCTTCTATTTACCTGTTCATGCTGATTTCAGTTGATCCGGTTGCTCTTGATGACAGTAGTCAGCCCACAGAGAACGCTGAAAAGGATGGACTATGCAATGCTTGTACATGGAGACAGAATACAAAATCTTCCAGAATAGAAGCCATAAAAATTCAAATCCTCAGCAAACTGCGTCTGGAACAAGCTCCTAACATTAGCAGGGATGTTATTAAACAACTTTTACCCAAGGCTCCTCCACTGCAGGAACTGATTGATCAATATGATGTGCAGAGAGATGACAGTAGCGATGGCTCTTTGGAAGATGATGACTATCATGCCACCACCGAAACGATTATCACAATGCCTACAGAGTGTAAGTAACCCTGCTTCTTTCGCCTCCCACCGCCCCTCCGAGAGAGTTGTCTCCCTGCTGTAGAGCCACACAACTCCTCCTCAGGCTCTCCCAACAGGCTGCTGGCTGAAGTCTGCTGGAGGGAGGGAGGAGAGCATTATTTCTAAAGAATTTGAGCCAGGTTCAGATGACTGTGTGGCGATCCTTTGTTTTACTGTTCAGTTTTCAGCTCCTTATAATGTGTGTGCCCTGTAGCACTTGGGATTTGCCCATTGCATTAGAAAGCAAAGGGAGATCTGCAGTTCAGTCAACTTCGTTATCTGCAGCACTCAGGGCATTTCCTCTCGCAAATATAAATTACAAGTGCAGATAATGAGGGAACTATATTTTTTGAGGGAGGTTTCACTGGCCAGTATTTTTAGCAGTAATAGAAATCAACAGAAAAGCAGTTTAAAGCACTACACCTACCTAACTGCAACATGCTACAGCAAGTGCAAGTAGAGAGTTAAATTCTTGCCTCTTTGCTAATCCCATAAACTAGCACCACCCACCTCGGAGTTAAAACTATATATTTAAAGTAAATATGTGTGTAACAGATTAAATGTAAAAATGTCCGTGCTATAGCAATCAGCTCACGTAGCCGTGCCAAGGAAGAATGAAGGCATTTACTGAATGAGCAGATTCTGAGTTATCTTCCGAGTGCTAAACATCTGCTATGGCTCCTATCAAGTATCTTTTGCACAGCTAATACTGTAGTATCTTATGTTCTTCATCAGCTAAAGTATTTGACTATGGCAGCTGTTTTTTAAAATAACACTTATGAATATGATGTCAAAAAGGAAAAATATGACAGGGCATATAAGACATGTTAGCATTTATGATATTGTCATGATATTCAGACTAGAATAATATCAGCTGCTCTCACCAGCTAAAAATGAACTCACAGATGAAAAGTAAATTTTTCAGCAAAATTTTTTCAACTTAGTAATTATTAAGATGGGCACTTAATAGCATTATTTTACTGCAGCCTTATCACAAAGCTGAGGTCTGCCTGTACTTTTATTCCAGACTTTTATGTTCAAGGCTTTATAACTCTTTTTAATCAAACTGCTACATAGTTACAGTGACAGAAGAAAAGCTGTATTTCATTGCTCTGAGTTCATTTCCTCTTATAAAAAGCCCTTGAGCTATTTTAAATGCACTAGAGAGACAGGTATCTTAAGTGATGAGATTTATGAATGTTAAAGCCCTGCACCATTTAGGATTAGTACTACCCATTTTATCCTGGCATGGAAAGATATTGCCATGACTAGGTATGACAGCTGCATCGTAGGCTACAGGAAGGAGGAACGCAGCACTGCATGTGACTTTCCTCTAATATTATTCAAATGAAAACAAAATGATCCTTATATTAATCCCCTCAATTATTTTCTTCCCACTGAGAAAAGAAATGTAAGTGTTGGTGCAGTTTGCCCAGGGCTGTATGGTCCGCAGCAGGCTGAGGCTTTGGAGTAAATTAGAAATAGCTGGATCACCACACACATGTTGAGTCAGCTTATGCAGAGCTGCTATTCTGCATGCTTTATGAAGGTCCTCAGGAGGTGACCAGCAGACGTTTACTGGTAGTAGGTGACAGAATAATTATTTTGTTGACATCCACTAAAGTTGCTGTAGAGTGTAAACCATAGAAAATGAATTAAATACACTTCGTTACTGGTACTCGTGATAACATATTGTAATATTTTCTATACAATCTGGAAAAAAATAGTCAGGTTTATATATGCATTTTTCTTGTTCCCTGTTCAGTAATCTGTTCTTTCCATTCATTTATAGCTGATTTTCTTGTACAAATGGAGGGAAAACCAAAATGTTGCTTCTTTAAGTTTAGCTCTAAAATACAATATAACAAAGTAGTAAAGGCACAATTGTGGATATACTTGAGGCAAGTCCAAAAACCTACAACGGTGTTTGTGCAGATCCTGAGACTCATTAAACCCATGAAAGATGGTACAAGATATACTGGAATTCGATCTTTGAAACTTGACATGAACCCAGGCACCGGTATTTGGCAGAGTATTGACGTGAAGACAGTGTTGCAAAACTGGCTCAAACAGCCTGAATCCAATTTAGGCATCGAAATAAAAGCTTTCGATGAGAACGGACGGAATCTTGCTGTGACTTTCCCAGGACCAGGGGAAGATGGATTGGTAAGTCTATTTAGAAAAAATCTCATTTGATTGAAAAGCATTTAGGCTCTGTTTTAAGGATAAAATGGATGCATTGTTTAGGGATTGGAAGATAAAAGTTCTGGATATCCAGTTCTTTGATTCTTTGCTCTGTGATCATGCCAAAAATCAATAGCTTTTCTCTGCCTCCATTTCCCTGTCTTAAAAATTGAGAAAAATTGCAGTATTTCAGAGAGACACTGCGAGGCATTAACTAGAAAAGGTTTTGGCAATTACTGATGGATTTTACTATCCAAGTAACACTATTTTCAATTTTGAGAGCAGATACTGCTTAATAAGCAGCTATGTCACATAAAGTTAAAGAACAGTCTTTAGATTCTTCCACTGGTTAGGAAAGATGCCTCCAATATTGCTGAGAAGGCAAGGGAGTTCCTACATACTCTCTATGCATATATTTTCTATTAACAACAACAAAAATTGTCTCTCTAGGCAGGTGAGAACAGATCTTCTGCATAATATTGAGATCTTTACCTTTCAATGTTTGGTAGAGCGTATCATTCTACCTATTAGAAATGTCTGAATAGAGAAAGTGTGCTTGATATAATAATTCAGTCATAATGATAAGAAAGAGCACAAAATAACTATCTGGTTTGTTTTTATATATAATAAGATATAATATAAATAGATGAACAAATTACATCTGAAGTATACTTACAAGTTCACCTGAAGAAAACCTGAAGTGAAACTACAGCATTTCCCTTGCTATTTTCTCCTGTAAATCACTAATCATCTACATATTTCTGAAATTATCACAACCAAGTGATACCTCCTTTTGAATAAAGTATGAAGAATATCATTCTACTTTTAATTTTATGTAGTAGATGAATCTGTTGATCACAGAAACATAGAAATATTTAGTTTGGAAAAGACCATTGTGTTCAACCATACTTATGTAACATTTAACTTCATAGCAGTACAACAGAATTTAAAAGTGCTTAAAAGAAAAACTCTGTGATATCATGATTGTACATCCAGTATATATGTGGATCTCCTGTATTTGAAATAGGCCAACTGGATATCATGATCAGGAATGTCCTCACCACCTCCATCCATTGAAACAATGATACATACAGATAACCCATGGCTATCATCATCTATAAACAAACATTTCAGTGGCAGAGCAGGGTTAGAGGCACAGCTGATAATGGGAGAGGAAATTGCCTCTCACATCCCTCTAGCTCCTCTCCAGGAGCTCCCCTCCCAGTACAGGGGTGCTCTTCTCACCAAACACCTCCCCATATAATTTACCTTTGGAAAGGGCACTTCCAGCAGCTCCACAGCTCACAGGTATCTGGGGAGAGGGAAATTTGTGCAACAAAGCTAGCTGAGCTGTTACTCCTGAGGAATGGTCTCCATGGGATGGACCCAAACCATCCCATGGAGAGCCAAACCAACACACAGGGCAGAAATCAGTGTGTGGAAGGGAGCAACTTTGGGAACTTCTTCAAACTCAATATCGTGAAGACTGCAATTTCCTTCTAGTCTCAGTTGGTGACTGTGGAAACACACCTTCGCTAGGAGGCAGGTGGCTCAGAGATCTGGTGAAAGTAAATTCCTGGCCACAGGACTCTTCCAGGAGTCAAAATATTTAGCTGCCCCTCCAAATTTATTCAGTCAGAGTCATTCAAGCACAGCAGCTTCAGAGGAGCAACTTTTGTCCTCCTTGGTCTGGACAAAAAACTTTCCTTGATATCCAGAAAGCCTGAATTCAATATGATTTTATTGAAGGGAATTTCAGAAGGACTCACAAAAGCTCTTATTATGGAGTTTAAAGCAAACAAAGAACCATCAAAAAAATCCACATCCAAAGTAAAAATTCAGCATCCTCCAAATTTCTGAAATGTTCTTGCAGCAGTTAATGGATGCTAGCACTGAGACAATAGTGATTTGAGGGACAAATACTCAGGTCTTAAAGCTCCATATAGAGAAACAGCTGGGAAATGCAGAGATAACTGTAACAGAATTATTGGTCAAATTTTGTTTGCAAACTTCATTTCAGAATATTAATTTGATATATCTACATCTGAAATATTGTTTGCGTGTTTTTAGTGAACATGGGCTTACCTCAGAAATGATTCCAATTCCTTCTCCTCTCCTCACAGAACCCATTTTTAGAGGTCAGAGTTACAGACACACCAAAACGGTCCCGCAGAGATTTTGGTCTCGACTGTGACGAGCACTCGACAGAATCCCGATGTTGCCGCTACCCGCTGACAGTGGATTTCGAAGCTTTCGGATGGGACTGGATTATTGCTCCTAAAAGATACAAAGCGAATTATTGCTCCGGAGAATGTGAATTTGTGTTTTTACAAAAGTACCCGCACACCCACCTCGTGCACCAAGCCAACCCCAGAGGCTCGGCAGGCCCTTGCTGCACGCCCACCAAGATGTCCCCCATCAATATGCTGTACTTCAACGGCAAAGAACAAATCATCTACGGCAAGATACCAGCCATGGTTGTAGATCGCTGCGGGTGCTCATGAGATCCTGGTCGGATCCACCGCTAAAAATCGTGGAAGCTACCAAAAAGAGGAAAAAGAAAAAAAAAAGAGAAAAAGTAGAAAAAGTTATACCCCCTCACCAGTCTTTCAAACTGTGAAGTTATGTACACAAGGCATTGCCGACCTCCTGTGTGCTACCAGCACCAGCTACAGAACGTGAACTAAAGGACAGTGTAATCACCTGATGGCTGCTTGTGAGCCAGCAAAAGAGAAAAGCTACAATCAAAATCATCGGATTCAATCCACGAAGTTCTTACATTATGAGGGAATCAATATTCAGTCACTTGGATGCAAATTTACATGCAGGTTTCAGTACACACTGGTAATCAAAAGCAGACTCCTTCTCGCCTGAGGACAGAAGGAGCAGGCTTTTAGGTTCCTTTCTTCACAGCTTCACTTAATACCATATTTACAGGAACATGTATACTGGTAAAATATACGCCACTACGCAATACCACCAGAATCATCCTTAAACACTTGAATATATAGTGCAGACTTGTGGAATGTATCAGGTGAAATTCCACATAAACGGACAAACCCTGAAATTAGGGATGGCATAGTGTATTTAGCGTGTTTCCATTCCTTTTTCTCATTAGTATGTTAGCAATCAATGGCAATGGTGCTACGTAAGCAGGCTGAGTAAATAGAAAGATAGTTATATAAGTGAAAGAATTTAGGCTTAATAATGAATTTGCCCTATCCTCAGGTACACTATTCAACATTCGCAAGAAATACATATTTTTTAAATGAAAAGGAATAGTTTTCTAGACATATAAAAACAGAAGGCAGCAGAGAAATCCACCATTCAAATTGCAATCCCACATTTTAACCTGCCTTTGCAACATTACCATTTGCACTATGGTAAACCAATGCAAATAGTTGGTTGCTACAGATATTGTTTAAAAACCACTTTGATATAACTGACTTGTGTAATATGTATGCATCAATATTTTGTAAATAAATGTTTATTTTTTAATCACTGTTGGTATATGTTCATCACAAGAAAAGAATGACTTTAACCTGTACTTTAGTTTAATAAACAAACCCCAATATTCTCTTCATAATATAATTTTCTGGATTTTAACACAAGTAATATGTAGTAACAACACAACAAAGTAAACCATATGTTGAGAATTATTCTACATTTTATATGTTTTTTACATTGGTATGAGCCACTTAGGATAAATGATGGCTGTTGACATGTTTATACGGTTCTTTGGGTTACTGTTTTTATGGTCATTTTGATCCACAAGTAGATTTCCATATTTTGAATGTTATGTTCATAAATAATGATGATACCATAAAAGATCGCTATTAAATGCATTTTATTATATTTAAAAGTTTCCAGCAAAGTATTTTCTGTATTTGAGTAAACGTAGTACATGGATTTCCACGCAAATTCTGTACATTTTCCTTATAGTAAAAAATTGTTAATTGAAATTAAAAGTATCTATTTACTATAAAGTCCATTTTATTTCATATGTGAAATAGAGCTGATTAACCAGGCGTTTGTCAAGGCAACACAATCACTGTTAAAACATCTTCATGTTAGTATAATGCACGTTTTTGTTATATTCCAGAATTCAGTTTTGAATTTTGCTTTGTGTAAAACCACTCTAAAATTGCAAAACTGCTTGATTTTCATTCCCTTCCTCTTTTATATATTTTCTGCCTCGGTGGTAAATATTTTGTATTGAGTTTTTTTACTTTTTTAAAAATTTGTATGTAAGGACATTAAAACTTAAAGTTTGAGCAATGAGGTTTGAAATGTAAGAGCAAACAGATTTTCTGCAATTTCTTTTGAATGAATAGGAGTTCTGCTAAAGCTGTGTCTGAGCATCAAGCAGATGTTCAGCTTCTCCCGATGCAGTTCACCAGAGCAGGTCCCTGGGGCCCTTAAATACACTTTCAATTTAGTTTCCCACAAAACACCATCAGACTAAATAAAATCTAAAAACTTTTGGAATACAGACCCTCAGTGAAGCCACAAGAATTTAAAGTACAACACAATTCCCCTCCTATCCAAAGTTACAGAACGAAGGGACAAATCCTCTGTTTGTTGAAGTCAATGGCAAAACTTCCACTGGCTTTAACAGAGACCAACATTTTGCCCTTTGACTTTTAACTCGTGACATTCAGGCACCAAGCAGTGCCATCCTGCTCATGTGAACTATCAATAGCATCTCCTTGCGTGAGGCTCTTAAACCATTCAGAGACTTCCAATTAACATCCATATACCCTGTAGCTAAACATTCACTGCTTTAATTGGGCCAGTTCATATAGCAACAGCTGCGGAGATGCAGCAGCGTGGATTTTCCAGTTGATAGGGAACAAAACATATTCCCAGTCTGCACCAAAGTCCAATTACAACACCTGCAGGATTATTTTTACTCATGATAGGTAAAGTAAAGGTAATGCAAATTCATTTACCCCCAAACAAGTGACATCACTGGCTGCCTGGTAAAAACTGTACCCTGCACAAAGGCAGTGCAAAAGTGACGGAATATTTCATTCCTGAAATCAATGAAAACAAAATTAAACCAAGAAAACAAGTAGCACAAATTCCAAAAAGCATCTACACCAACTAGCATCCCATCTTGACACTCAGACAAATTTTACTTCATGTAAATTTTATGTAGCATGCATCTTTTATATTTTGTCAAACCTGAAATTATCATAGAGCAATGATGACTCCTGTGATTTAATACTGACCTTACAGATAAGTGGCTACTCATGGAACATGCTGTGGGCTTTCATCTTGTTGATTTTAGCTGCTGAATAGTTGATTATTAATGTGCTTACTTACAATCACTTTAAGATGTCAATGATTCCTTTTGTTCTTATTGCTACATCCTTATATTTACAAGGCTTGAGTCTGAGAGACTTCAGCAGCATTTGTGAATACTTTGTATGGCTCTCAAACCTCACAGTTAAGCTGTATATTCAGAACAATGAATATAGCCAATGAGGGATGATGAGTGAGAAACAGCATCATTTTTTGCCTGGCATTCTAAGAATCCCAACAGGAATGAACAAGCTAGAGTCCAGCTTTCCAAGGCAGTACCCAAGCGCCCTAAGATGCATGTGCACACCTGCAACAGGGCAATCCCACATCTCTCTACCGCTTCAGTTCTTCCTCTTGGCTCTACTGCCCAGCTCTTTCCCTCCCAACATGAGCCAGTCCTTTTCCAGTGCTGTTCTCTCCATACCTCCTACCTAGCTTCAGTTACCTGTAACTCAAGTAGCATTTCCCCTTCCATTTCTCACAGCATCTCCCAACCCATCCCACCCCAGCCAATGCCCCAGCACACCCAGACTTTTGCCCTACAGCCCCTTTAGCAGGGGGGAAAGCCCCCTGCAGTACTGCCCTCCTGTTCTTTAAGCAGATCCAGTGCATCCTGCTTCTGCTGGAAGCTGTGGTTAGGGGAGAAACCTTTCAATATGCTCAACAGAGCCTGTGGGGAATTTAACAGCTGAACACAGAAGTCATCACCACTAAGCATAAGTGCACAGCAATTTTTCACAGATGGACTGTTTTGCTAAATATGAGCAGATTTCAAAGGACGAACTAAAGGCCAAATCCATTCATAGCTTTAGGTAGCTTTTCCTCAGTTCTGTAGAGTCTAGGTTTGGGGTTTGTGGTTGTTCACTGGGGGTTTGGGGGTTTTTGAAGGTTTTTTTGGGGTGGTTTCTTTTTAATAAGCTCTTGGATGCGAATGACCTATTTTGGCTAAACATCTCAAAAAACAAATCTGCTTGAGATTAGGTTTGGACAGCTCAGTTCAGGCAGACAGATTTTGTTAAAGCTGCAGTAAAACAAAGCAGGTTATTATAATCTGAAGTACTGGAGGGACAAACTTAATAACCAAAATAACCACTTCAACTTACAAATTTAGTATATTTCTATAAAAAAATAAGGTTAGGAAACAGTACATTATGGGAGGCACAAGCTAGAATCTTTACAAAAAATGCTGTACCTATTTACCTCAGCAAAATTGTCAGGAAGAACCTGAGCAATGTGTTTTAACTGACTCAAGTTAGATCTGTGCTTCCACTTTAGCTTCCTCCCAACAATGTTAACTGCAGCAAGTAGATATCTATACACTGATTTAACACCAGCAATGAAACCAGTAATGCAACTGCATCTGCTTTTCTGTCAAGTCTTCTCCTGCAAGAAGTAAGACTATGAATCTGGCTTGAAATGCAAGTGGTAACATGTTTGAATCCTTAAAAATGTTAACAAACTCTGAACACTAAAGCTCCAATTCTCCTATTTAGTTTATAAAAGCCCTGACAAAATCCAAAGGAAAACATTAGGGCTACGGGCCAACATTTGAATTTGAATATGCAAGAAGTACAGCTCTGTTCACTCTTGGCCACTTCTGAATAATCTCAAAAAAAGTGATAGTGCTAACATCTGTTGTAGCAATCTTGCAAAACAAAAAGAAATGGAGAAGTGCAAACGTACAGCTCATTCAACAGTGAATGACTCCAATTAATTACTAGGTGTATTGATAAATTAAACAGAATTATTCTCTTTGGTGGCTAGACAGGGTGAATTTGAGGGATGAAGAACTACTACAGTGAGTATGGAATGAAAAAACTGTCTGTTTTTATTCTCCAGAATATAGATGAGAACAAGTCATGAAGCCCTCTGTAGATGAAGTGTCAAGATCAGCAACAAGCTTTGCAGCATTTTGGGTGTAAGTCTGGCTGATTTTCACCAGCCTTAGCCACTAAGGCTCTCTGAGGCTACAGGAAGGACTGCTCCTTTTCTTTACAAGTGGACATAACTCTCACACTATACATGCTTTCAAAACAGTGCTTTCAGAAAAATAAAACAGCTTAGTGTCCACGAGTCAGCTTGTGATCTTGAACTTGTGCTCTTAACTTAGAGGCTCTCTGTGCTCTAAATCTAATTATGAATCAAAAGTAATCAGTGGTCCTAAAAGCTGTTGCAATTTCTCCCCATAGAAATGCCTTTCACCTACAAGTCAATAACCCGGTTAGATTTCAAACCTGTAGCTTTTCCATTATATTTATTGTAAAGAGAATCCCTCAAGAGCTGAAAGTATGCAGCTTGAATGAATCCTACCTGTGGAAAGGCAGAGGAACAAGCCCTGGCTCAGCAGTGCCTTTCCTGTTACTCCTTAGGAGGCCTGTATGGCCTTAGGTGAGATCTTGTTAGGATCTCTGGTTAGGAAAATAAAAATGCTTCGTTTTGGCATTATATTCTATGTTTCACCAGGAAAATTACCAGGAGCATTTAAAGGTTATGACGGTATGGGAAGAATACCTGGGAAAGCATTATGGAGTCATTACTTGGTAGGCAGTTTCCACTAAACTTAAAAAAACAAGCAGTTTGGGAGACAGCTGCAACACAAACAGGACAATATACTGAAATCATGTAAGGTGTAACAGTCATTGTAAAGCAGACATGTGCAAACAATGGTCTACTTCTATGCACTTCAAGGAGTTGAGTACAATATAAAAAGTGAAATTTAAAGCAGTTAAATAATTTAAGGGACGTAACCAAGGCAGCAAGAAAGATTTTATCTTCCCAAATCCAGGATGATACTGAAGGCGTTTGCTAAAGTTTTACTTCTTCTATGTTACGAGTGCTTTACCTGAAAAGGTCTGCTCTTTGCCACAATTAAAAGATGTTTTACAGCAAATCTAATTTAAGTATAATTTGTTGCATCATAATTTGAAAATGTAGCAATGCAAAATATAATTACTCATTGGCTAATTGGCTTGCATTTAAGGTTCACAATTCATGCACTCTTTCGGCAGAAATCCTTATTAGTTTTTTACCTAGGAGAGGAGCAATTATCTTCCCAACCAAGCTGTAGTAGTAGGGAGTTAGAGCATTACTTCAGGGCACTTTGTGGCACCCAATTAAGCATTCTTAAACATCGGACACAACAGCATGAAGGGCAAAGATTTCCTTTACACTTTAGCATCTGTGCATTTGAAGAGGAGGTTTATTCTGATTTCAGTCAAACAGCAATCTTCTCTCCTACTAATGTTTTCATCATAATTTTTGCCCGTTGTTATCCCTCAAATCCGGCAATGCTGACACGCGAAGCAGCACGCTGAACACCTGGCTGTCACGCATTATGGCATCAGGTTGCAGCTTCGCCTCTCGCGCAGCGCCAGGTGGTCGGAGGAGTGGGAGGCACGTCAAACACATGCCTTCGGGCTGAGCTCAGCTGCCTACTGTATGCTGCTGTCATGTGGGAAAGCTCAGCCTAGGTGCTGCTCCAGGAGAAAATGCCCATTGCTTCGCTGCTGTAGGTGACACCTATCACCACAACGTGCTGCTGGCTGATCGCTTGTGTTGCTCACCTACTGTGGGGTGGGACAAACCTCACAGCATTCCAGTCATGATCACTGTGTGCCCAGAGGTACCAAAGAACAAGGGTTATGCTGACAAACAGCAGCATAACTTCATCATTATTGAGTCTTTTCCTTCTAGAAAGGAATTATTCTAAGAGCACCCCACAACTGGGCTTTTCCCCAATGCAGAAGTGTTTCTCTCATCACATCATGACATGCAGGTGCAGCATCAGAATTTTATACTCTGACCTGCAGTCAGATCTCACAGACCTGAGTCCTCACAACACCATGTATCAATAGTCATCAACAAACTTGATAAATCAAAATAGTAATATTTATTTAACCTGGTTTTTGCTACCATGGCACACCCCATTTACAGTTACACCATTTGCCTACAGAGATAGAAAAGGCAGCTACTCAAAATATTTTCTTCTGAGGCTACTGTGTTGTCTATGAAATAGTCTCAGCATACTTCCCTTACTTTTTTTTTTAATAGCTTATTAAGTGACTTATTTATTAATCAGGTTTTTTTGTACTGCTGTATTTTCAGTTCCCCAATACCTTACCAAAGCTGGGAATACTCCTAAAGCATCCTCACAGAACTCTCTTCTTCTAAGAGCATCTTACTCTTCTTGTTCCCAAACAACTGTCTCAACTTTTCTCTTCAACTAATGCAGATCAAGACTCAAGCTCCAGTTAGCACCAAATTATATGCCCAAATGTGACTCTCACCTTAGGGATTCATTTACTGATTTATATTTTAAAATTGCAGTCTTAGGAACATTTTAAAATATTAGAAAAGGTATTTTTCAATAAAAGCACTTTTCCACCTTAACCATCATTTTTCAGCAGGTATCGCTCCGGAAATGGATCCTACGCCAAGCGGTGCCTTTTACCACAACTTTCTTTTCATCAGAGTGATACCCTAATGCTTCGCTTTTATCAGTGTACTTGTGTAAAGACTACTGGCCTTAACAAAATGCTCCAGAAATCTGTAGCTGTCCTTCACTGCCCAGTTCTTTACACCCACTGCAGTCATACAAGACCTCATCTGAACAGAGTTGTAGTAATTGCTACTACCACATGGACACAAATGGCAATCCTCATGGATAAAACAAATCGTGTCTATAGAAGGCACAGTGCAATCCTCAGCACCCATTGTTTTGGTTGGATGCGGCTAAACTTCAGGTCTTCAGTTGAAAAACAACTGAAAATTGGTTCCACAGATTTCTCTTGACTGTGATTAAGAAGGAGCTTAGTTACAACAAAATGCAATTACTCACTTTTGGCCACGCAGCCTTCATGAGGCTTTTCTAGATCCGCTCCCACGGACCCTAATTCTGGTTTGGAAGCCAATTGTTCCTTGGCAGCGTTGCCATGGATCTCACTCAGAGATTTAGCAACACATTCTCCACCAGCTTACAGCAAACACCAATGTCTGCAGCTCACCCACAGCTTGCTTATACCACAATTTGGAAGGTATCCATATTAGATCCTGCCCATTATACTAACAGGGAGGGTGGAATGCTGTGCCACATGAGACTGAGTTCTTGTAGCTGTACCTGACACTGCATTTTCACAACAAAAAGTGCCTAAACACAAAGTCATACATAGAGATAAACAAGCAGGAGAAATTAGGATTTTCCAGGCATTTGCAGAGCCACTGGGATCAAACCGACGTCCCCACCGAGGGAGACATTGCGGATATCTGTTACGGAACATCTATGGAACAAGTCAGGAAGCCTCCTTTAAAGAACTAGATGAAACTTCACAATTTCAGGTTAACATGGGGACTTTAACCACCTCCAGCACCTGCTGGAAAGGCAATGCAGCAGGGCACCAGCAATCCTAGAGCTTTTTGGAGGATGGTTGGGACACGCTGCACAAGAGACTTTTCACTGGCACTGTACTCCCACCTTGGTAAGAACATGATGACCCAAGGGAACTGTTTTGTCCCAACCCAAGCCATTCTGTGATTCTGTGACTGACAAAGTAGGGCAAAGGAAATGAGGGAGGCAGAATAACAGAGGAGCAGCTTTGGCAAAAATAAGGTTCTGTGGCATCAATATGGAAATTGGAATCAGGCACCTTGAACTGCCAATATTTTTGATTATTGCTACAATGGTGACAGAAAAGTGTTTACTGGATCTGAAAAGCCCCTGTTCCACTGCTTCTCCTAGTACATGGAGGTGGCTCACTTCAAACTTGTATTCCATAGAGAAACACATTTCTGTTTGCTTTTCTCTCTCTCTCTCTCTCTTTTTTTTTTTTTTTTTTTTTTTTTTTTTTTTATTTTTTTGGGGAACCTTTTTTTATTATTTTTTTTTTTTTTAAATGTATGGGGAAGCCTTCTAAATTATGTATTTCTTTTCTTCTGGATGAATGCACTCTCAAGCTATGGGAGAACTCTCCTGATAAAGTACTACCACCTAATGTGGATAAATAATTACATAGTACTTAGGGTGATGGGAGAATGGTACAGTTGCATTCACCAGGGTGGAGGAGGAATATTATTTTCATGCTTTGCTCCAATTAATTTTGAAATCTTCTCTCACCATTCTTCAGTGGTTGAAATCATGAGACTCCCAACAAGCACCCCAACTTTCTGAACTGTTTGGACTTCAGACAATAAAGTTATGTAAAATTTTGTAAAAATAATTATGTTGGTTTATGAATTTCAAAAATTATTTAACCTTTTCTAATAATGCTTGACCAGCATGAATAAGTGGAAGAATTATTGGCATTATTACTAAAAAAAGTTACAGAAAAATTCTTTTTTTCCCCTCTGCCCAGATGGTCGTATTTAAGCAAACAGTAAAATAATGAATAAAACCCCCTTGGACTCAATAACAAAATCCTGGACTGGAATCTGAATTTCATGACCATTATTTTACAAGTGAGACAAAAGTCTTAAATTCCAGATTTCAGTTGTGCTAAAATACTCAAGCAATCTTTATTCTATACATGTGGAAAGAATGTAAGAGAATATTGCCATTATGATGGTTTGCTTTAACACACTATGGAGATTATTACAAATAAATGTATTTTATCCCAGGAATTTTTTTGGAAATACCAGGAAACCCACATGAGCAAATGGATGGGGACACAAAAACATTGATTTGGACTGCTATTCAGAAACCAGAAGCCTAGATTTCTGGTTGGATTTTTTGTGTATGTGTTCTTATCCCCTTTTCCTTTGGCTATACCTGTTAACAACAAAGAAGTTCCACACTCACTGTTGGGAAGAGAGCAGGATTTGGCTGCTCAAAGGCAGATTTTTAGTTGGACATTTTGAATGCTTTTTTATATTTCACATATTTGTGTCTAAAGGACAATCTGACCGTGAATAAACCTTTAGGTGAGAAAGTGGCTTTAACACACAGCTTTGACTTCAGCATTATTCCATAGTTTCATTCCTGCTTGAGAGTTCAACAGAGCAGGCTATAATTTATAGTAAATTACACTTAAGACTACAAAATTCTGACAGTTTTACTCCTGTGTTGTTCAATGCACAAAGTGACCCTATCATGAGGCTGTTGACCTGGCACCCTTGGGAAGTACAGCAGATTTTTCTCAGCTAATGCATGGCCTCACTCAGCAGGACAGGGCAGGCTTGCTCTAAAAAAGGGCAGCACAACAACCCCGTGTTCCTGTTACCCGAACTAATGCTACACGAAGAAATGAGAAAGACTCATCAGCTAAAATAAATATTGGAAGAAAATTCTACCACGTATTTGTCCCTTACAACTCATGTTTGCACCAAAACTGTCTATCACGTAGCAGAATGATTACTCCTTAATCAAAACCATAATTAGCTGTGTATTTCAAAAATCTATTTTTTGTGTCATTGTGAGCATGAACTCTGACTGCCACAGACTGGGATATACATGCACTCTCACAAAGGGATACCCTGTTGTCTTCTGTGCCACTGCTCGAAAACCCCAGACTGTTTCCAGATGCTAAAAGCAGACTTTATAGCTTGTAGCAACCATAGCAGAGCCACATGAAGTACCATACAAACAAAAACATAATTAAAAAAACCCCCACCCAGATTATTTACCAATATTAATCCCTTTATCAGTAGTCTAATAATTGCCCCACTGAAAATAGAAAGCATTAGATAAATATATTTTGAGTCATTTATAGAATATTTTTAAATGACTTAACCAGAAAGTCCATCCTCCCTAAGTGTATATTGTAAATACAAACATTCACCACCAATCAGAAGATGGAACTAACAAAAATAACCCTAATGAAAAATTGAAGCATAAGAGAGCTTCTGTATCCAGCTGAAGACTTCACAATGAAATTAGGACAATGTTACAGTAATGGTACAGTCACTGAGATTTTTCCATTCCTCTTTTCAGGGAACCCTGTATGAAATGCTGAGATCTGGAAATATACCTCTGGCTATGGTAGCTCTCCCTAACCCCATCAGAAGAGTTATGAAATTTGAAGCAGCAACCTTTGTGTTACCCTAATTCACACTTCTATTCCCAGCTATCTCCTAAAACAAAACTATGCAAAAGTCTACCTTCAAGACTAAATCATAAAAACATTCAAAACTACTGTGACCATAGAATGGCGAAAGGTGGGTTAGAGGCTAATCCATGCTCCAGACTTGCTCTTTTGGGGTGACTGTGACACTGGGGGGACAAAAACTGCCTCATCTTCCTGCAATTTCTGGTAATACACCCAGTGTTTCCCTGAGTAATGTTGTGAACTGACTGCAACCTTCGCTGTCCACCACCCTGAGCTGCTGGGCGAAGAGGCAGAGAAAATTGGGAAGGAAGTTGAGCCTGTGAGCAAGGGAGGGTAGGGGAAAGGTGTTGTTAGGATTTGTTGTTTTTATTTCTCATTACCCCATTCTGATTTGATTGCTGATAAATTCAACTAATTTCCTTAAGTCCCATCTGTTTTGCTCATGACTGTAATAGGTGAGTGAGATGTCCCCGCTCTTATGCCAATCCATGAGCCTTTTATAATATTTTCTCTCCTCTGTCCAGATGAGGGGATACAGTGAATTTGGTGGGCACCCGGCATCCAGTTGGGATAAACCCACCGCAGGTATTCAATACACTCACATTACTGAAAATGCTAGCAATATAAATAATAAATAATTTCTCCAACACCTAATATGCACTACTTAGAGCATATATTAGATTTGTGAGCTTTGACTACCTCTGCGCGCCTAGATTAAATTAGGCTCCTTACTGAATGTGCACACTCCTATAGCAGAAGGATCCTACACCACCAAACACCTTTGAGAAAAAAAAAAAAAATTCCTACTGAATGAGAAGCTTAGAATATCTTAAGCCTTTCAGTGAGGATACACTAGTAATGGAAATACAGTTTGCTGTTGAAAGTACTATTCCAGAAGGTGAACTGACTTCAAAAGCAGTAGGAAACTGAAACACCCTAAAACACTTTTTCCGCATCCCTCCACCATCATTATAGTTTACCACAGTTTAACTGTTCTGCAGAGCCAATGTATCAGTGCACAATGGGGACCTTAGCTGTGAAGTCCAAGGTCCAAACAAGTAACCTGAAATAAATCATGGCAGGGGCAAGCCCAGTACTGTACAGAAGTGATACACCTACTCTGAGCATAACACTGCAAAGATTCCCCCAGGATTTGCTCTGTTTCCAAACACTCCTCTGTGATTTGGATAAAAAGCTGCCAGGGTGTCTCCTCGGAGACTTCACATCACCTCAAAAGAATGCTGTCGACACCTAATCTCACAGCACAGAGTGCCAGACATTTTCCAATCTGTCGTTTCTCTGAAGCTCTTTGTCACCAGGCGATTACCACCCCACATTCAACTGGAAATTCAATTGTCATCCCTAGAGCTAAAAACCTATCAGGTGATAAAAAACCTCATTGCTTCAAGAACACTGTCACAAGTGACTTACTAGTGGCAGAGAATTAGTGCTACTCATCAAGAAGACAAACGGCTAACACTTCTTCAGTATAAAACATTACCAGACAGCCATTCCAGAATAACCTCTGCACGTGGACATTTGTTTTAAGGACAAAGTGTATGTTAATTCTGGAAGAATTACTCCTTTCAAGTGTAACATACAGAAGAAAGGGAAGAATATGTAGCAAATATGAATTATTTCTTGATGGGACAAGGATGGATAACACCTCATCACCTATCCTAATAGCAGACAGGCATGTTTTTGGACAGTTGCCAGCTTCTGAGCCTTCCTCCAGGACCTTCACTCAACGTTGGGTAATTCTTGCCTTTCCACAAAGACACACAATTTGACTTATGTTGAGTGCTGATGGACACTCAGCACTGATCTGCTGCTTTTAGCTTTTCTTTGTATAATACCTATTGAAAATTTTTGAATATGGGTAACTTGGAAGACATTTGCACGGTTTTATCACTAGACTGTGCATGATGAAAAATTGATAGCAAAAAACCCAAACCACATCAGTTTTTAAATCACCAGCATAAAGAAGCAGCTTCGTAAAATAAAATTACTTGAAGGAGAATGCAATTCTGCTCTGTAAGTACAAAACTCAAGTAAGCACAATTTTCTCTCATCCTTCCAAAAGTTCATTGAAAAACATATAGAGGGGTAGGAAGCAGAAACTTTAAAGATTCTTCAAAGATCTATGTGTCCTTCTGAATCCTAGTCCTGTAATGGGAAGCCTTCCTAGTGAAAGGAGACACTGCTTTTCCATAGTGCACAGTTCCCTTACGGGCCATGAATAATCTGATACATTTCAGCGGTGGTTTTCATCCTTCTCAGTCCAGTGGTAATCCTATTTAAAATACAGAATGGATTTTCCGAGGTAATAAATTATCTGTTATTAACATAAGGGGTTTTTTGACAAGTTTGGCTTTACAAAATTAAGTACAGCTTTCTAAATACCTGGGTAATTGGTCAGTTGTATTTTGATATCCTGCTTTCTGATTGACATTCTACTATTCAAGCAGAAACACAACTCAGACAAGGCAGGATTATATCCTGCACTCTAAAGATGATGTTTATATTTCATTTGTTCACATTGTTACGTGTTGAACCAAACATTTAGAAACAGCTAAGAAACTAAAAACATGCATGGGAAGCTGAAATACATTATATATTTAGCACTTGAACAGTCATCTCTTTCTCAGGTCAAAAAGCCTAAGGCTAGAAGAAATATTTATTATTAAGAACCTCTCTTAGATGTTTAAACCAAGTGGTTCTGTTCAAGTTTGCTTATGTAAGCTATAATGAACTTAAAATAGTAATCCTCAGTTAGCCAGTGATGTTTTTGCTTTCTTGCTTTTCTTCTAGCCTTAGAAATATTACAATCTCTGCCATGCATGTTTAAGGCTTATACATGCTCAACCACAAAAACAGATGCTCTGAATATAAAGAAGTACAAAAAACCAAAACCCCAAGTCAACATGATGATATCACCAAAATGGAACATTTTTGCATGAACCTAGAGAAGCCAAGAAATGCAGTTTGAAAACAAATTATTGCTAATTTTATAATCACCTTTAGTCTAGCAACTGTCCCTATCTGTCCTGTATTAGGGGCAGCACCTCTGCTGCAAGTTTATGCAGCATCTTCACCAGAGTCCCAGTGCTGTAAGAGCAATAGATGAATACAATAACGAGCTGCTATCACACTGCCCCGGTGAGTGACCCACTCCCAAACTCCAGCTGGCACATGGGAGAGCAGCAGCAGCTGCAAATTCAGGGGTAAAGCCTTCTATAGCTGTAGCTCAGAGTTTTAAACAGGTTTAAAAAAATTACCTGAAAATTCAATTAGCAGCCCAGAGCTCTTTAGAGGGGCTTCTACAAATATACATTATTTACAAATAAAAAAATAATTCCAGTTTTACATAGCTTTTGGCAAAGTCTGTTTGATGAGTTTCTTTTAGTATTATTTTTACATGGCTATGCTCATTTCAACCACGCTGGATGGATAATGAAAATCACTCAATATTATTTTCTTTCAGCTGTAGTTCTAGCTGAAATACTAAGCTATCACATAACAGTGGCAGCTGTCCAGGCAGGGAAAAAGAGTGTTTTGCACGTGTTTACAAATGTATTTAGGCATTATTCATCATTACCTTGACTTTACATCTGATTAAATACATTTATGCAAGACTCACTTTCCTTTATGCCTGCTTCAACGCCCTCTTACAGTCTTAGGTCTTCACTTTGTTAATGACAGGGCACCCCCAAAGGCCCTTGCTATTTTGCTTTCCTGGATCAGTGTGGTTCATTGACTCTGGCTGGATGCCAGGTGCCCACCAAATCTGCTCTATCACTCCCCTCCTCATCTGGACAGGGGAGAGAAAATGTAATACAAAATATAATTAAAGGTTCATCATCTGGAGGGCAGGAAGAGAGCACTCACCCATGGCCATTACAGGCAAAACAGACAGGGCTTGAGAAAATGAGTTGAATTTATCACCAATTAAATCAGAGTGCCCTGCAGCACCCCCACTACCAAGACCTTCCCGTGCAAACCCAATCTTCTGTGATTTAAAGAACTCTTAATATGCATCCATTTAACATTTCCTTGAAGATCTCTGAAGCCACCCATCTGCTGGCCTACAGCAAACACATATAAGCAAATTTCTCTTAGCTGCCCCTTTCCATCAGAAACCTCATCCCTGAGGATTGTCTTCTGCTACTGATCTTACTCCTCAGTGTCAGTAACTTACACAAGCATTGTTCCAACTACAGGCATGAAGACAAAGGATGGTTTTACTTCTGCCAACACTGACCAATCCCTCTTCTCATTTTTAGTATCACAATTGCTCCAGGAGTTTGAATCAGGCTTGAGCTGTTTTGACAGAGTTACGTAATTTGGGAATTGAAATCAAAAGTACAAACCAAACATGGTGACAAAATTTAGTTATTTTAGAGCCATGATATGATGTAATAAACTACTGGGAAAATTTAAAACTGATAAAATTCCTTTGCTAAGCTTTGTCCAAAATATTGACATCATTGCTAAAACAGAAAAAATACAGGAGGTTATTTGACAAGCAAATTGGACCATACAGAAAATGTAGGAATTTCACCACCTCAAGATTCTGACCAATTCCAGTTAGCATTTATCAACTATGATCAATCCATTTTCCCTTCAGTTGTCAGAATATCTCCTGTTCTTAAGGGAAGTGCTACGAGAAAACCTAAGTAATTTATAGAGGAATAGGTCTTGAAAATGTTTTGCCCACACTGATCTGTACAAATTGCACATTCGCTAGATGCCTGCAATTAGATTTTCTTGGCATGAATATTCCTTTGGGTCCAACTGTACTTGTTTGCCTTCCCTATTGCTTTATAAGGGTAGCAGAGCTTTAACTGCGCTTCAGGAGGTTTGGCTGATTGGTTGTTTTGTTTTTAACAAGACAGACGTTTTAGACTTCAGAGTTTTTAACCTATCTTTATTCAGCTAATTGGGATGATGGGACAGGGTGGGTGACAGAGCAAGAACCATCACAAATATACACAAATTTACTTTGAAGGTATGTACATGTTTCAGAATAAATGAAATTTATTCCCAACAGACAAACAGCATCCCCCAAAAAACTCCAAGGAACTGCTGGAGGGAAGTAGCATGGACTGTCTGAGCCTCGGAGGAACAGGACTTTAACACGTTCCTTGTTATTTGATAGCTAGTCTTAATATAGTTAGAAGAATCTGCAACAGATGAAGGCTGACTTTATCAAGACAGGATTGGTAAAACTTGTTACTTTTATGGAGTAGGCAAAAGACATGGAAGGTATGAAAAAGTTCTAGGAAAAAATGAAAATTCATTTTTCTCTACATTGAAACACAAAAATCTTTTCACACAGCAAGCAAAAAATTTAGCAAGGTTCAGAATAAAACAGGGGCTTTGAGAGGGGGGAAAAAAGAGAAATCATTTGGTTACATTGAAAATCATTTGGTTATATTTGAAAACCTAAAACTATCTTTTACAGAAACTTGAGAACATACCTAAATCTTATCACAACACAGGATATATTTTCCACAAGATCCTTTCCTTAACATCTCCTCCATTTGAGGCAATAGCCATACAGAAGACTGCACTGATCTAAAATTCCCAGTAGTGGGTAGGTGCTTTCTCAGTCCAGTGACACAACAGATGATGTGAGAGTCCTCAGAGGCTGCCAGACCTCAGACTGATGGAACTGTGGGTCTCCCCAGCTGCCATCGGGAGCATCTGGAAAGGATATGGACAGCAGGGACTCCGTCCTACACCTACACTGAACAGAGGGTGAGAAAACCACCAAACCAGGCTGAATGGAAGATGAAAAGCTGTTCAGTGAACATTTCCTGAAGATGCTCTATGAGCCCAAAGAGTTTGCAGTGCTAAAAAGGGATTTGGTACTAGTAAGGTAAGAATAGGACCATGAAGGAGATGATCAGACCTGAGGGCAAGGCAGCCCATAATATTCTTTCCAGTGAATAAGGTTTTTGACCAAGTCACTTAGCTTATCTTCATAGACAATCAAAAGGAAAAACACACACCCAACCCCTAAAACTGGCAGCACTCAATAGTGGGAAAAATTAACAGGAACACAGCAGGAGATAATCCTGAATGGTAATATCTCCACATTAGCAATTCTCTTTAGGTGATTTTATGAGCCCAGCAGCTCTGCCCAGGCAAACAGGGATGATGGTACAACCTAATACAGTTACAGGCGTCTGGTTTTGCTCCTGGCCACACACAAGCCATGTGGCTGTAGCTTACACCCCTTCCCAGGCCATAAACTTCAGCTGAGGTCCCAGCTTGACTCCAGGCTGGCCAAGAGGGGGGAAACCTCCCCAGTCTGTGTTCTGCTGTGCACTGGTCAGCACAAGAGCCACAGGGGAGACAGGGAGGTTGCTGCTCCCACTTCTGCCAGTGAAGGCTTTGGCCTGTGGCCGCTGCTTACCCTCAGTGGAAAGTTAAAGAGGCAGAGTGGGAAGAAACAGGAAGGTTTTGCATTATCCTATTATTTACCATGCCAGCAACAGCCAAAACAGATTAGCCGGTGTCCAAATTCATGAGTATGTCCTTCAGAGCCAGCTTCCCAGTTGTTCACCATTTATCTACTCCTCATCTCCTCCTAAGAGTGTTAACTGTTTCAAACCTCAAGTCAGTCACCCTCAGATTATTTATCTCAACTTCAGTTGAAGTGAGTATTACTGGGATGGCTGGTTTCCCCAAGAGCACAACAAAAATTTTTGTGTAAAAATCCACCTGTCTCCACAACCAAGTTAACAAAATACTTGTAAAGAAATGGAATTTAGAGCAGTCATTAAAGACAACATCCTGTAATGATGATGAATTTTTGGAGAAGCTACAGATACTTCCACACTTTCACTCTAATGAACTGCAATAATAATCTATTATTCTGAGTAGACTACATAATCTCCTAAATATGAGGAGGTTGGGGCTCTAAGAAAATTCACTTTAATGCTTTTTTTGAAACTTATCCTAAGCATGTTTCCTTCAATGACTAGGACACTAGTCATTATTAAAAAACCCCCCAAAAATTAAAACATATTAAAAAAAACCAACAACCCCCCAAAAAAACAATAACAAAAAAACCCAAAACCACAAAACCCCTTAAAGCAAATTCAATTATTTTTAAACATATTTTAGAATACTTAATTATCAGACTGTGTCTTTAAATACAACCACAGGAGGAAATCTGAGTTTGGAGTACTGAAGATACAGGTTGAGAAAGAAGAAAATGGTATCAATGAAGAAAAAAAAGGAAAAACAGAGAAGAAATAGGTAGGAGACTGGGTGAAACAGGAACAACCCTTTTTCTTTCAACCTTAGATATGAAAGGTTCTACTGAGTGCTAAAAACTGAATTTAGAGTGCAACAAGAAGGAATTTCTCATTAAAGTTAATTAGGCCAGAGAATACTAGGGGAACAAAGCTGCAGATGGAGAGCTTAAGAATAACATGCAGACAGTTGTGGGTAACAAAAGGAAAGAGCAAAAGAAAGTGATAAAGTTATGAATAAGCAGGAGAAAAAAGAGCACATTCCTCCTTTACAGAGAGAGAGGATGCAAGAAGCAGGAACAGCCAACAGAAAGCAAAGGAGAGAATTTACTGAGAAAAATAAAATGTGATAGCTTTGAGGGGCAAAGCACAAACAGCAGAGACTATATGGTGAATGAATATAAGGATTAAAAATAATTCTAAATACAGAGATGTTTATTAAATTGGGTTTTGATATTAATTTCTGAAAAATTAAATATGATACTTCAATTAATGGAAAACAGTTGCACATGTCATGCAAGAAAAAAATACAAAACATAAAAGAGCTAGAAAGATCACAGATGCACAAAATTATGGCTTAGGCATCTCTGCAATATCTTGCTGTGAGTCACATTACTCCTTATTCTAACATATTACCTAAAAACATGATTCAATAAATTAAATGTTCCTCAGGTATTAAAATACATGGATTTCTTTTTCTGCATGAAAGTTTCCAGCAATTTGTGTCTTGTCTTGGCAACAAAACCTAGTACAAAACATGAAAGGGTGCTGATTTGCCAAAGCTCTAACAAATAAAATAACATAAACACTCTAGGATGCTTAGAAAATGTGAAGAGATGTGAGTGTTGATGTGAAGAGCGAGGAGAGAGCTCTTGTGCCTGTCAGGAGACCATCAGTGTGAAGAAAGCTATTTATACAAACTCATTTGTATAAATACTTCATACTTACTCATTTATACAAACTAACTAAAAATAACAAATTTCCTTCTGTAATATGTTTACAAACTAAATGTATTTTTAAAGTGCTTTGGTAATAGCAACTAGAAAGTATCATTAGAGAAATACTTCAGAACACAGATGTATTTTATGCAAATATTTACTATCACACATTGCAATTAGAAAAGCACATTGGTCACAGTAATAAAACTATACCAATAGCTTATTTGCATTCTAAATGGCAATATATTTTTTAAAAAGAATATATCTGAATAGACTACAGGCAAGAGAACTAAATTTCCTAGAACTAATTTTAAGTTAAAATCTATTAAAGCCACAGAATGGGATTACATTAGTATAACTCATAAGAACATCTGGCTATGTAATTAGTGGAGGCTCCTTTCTAAGCAACAAGCAGCAGAGCACGTTGAGCTACATTTAGTGTCAAATATTTAAATTTATTTCAGTTTTTATCATAGATCAGAGAGGAAGATATGTTTGTCACAGTGTAGCTTTTCACTAAAACACAATGGAAGACCTTGCAAGGGCATTTGAAGCTTCAGGATTTTCAAAGTATCTGTATTGTACTAGACATGCATTTAATACTTTTTTAATGTAATTTTTTTTTCAGTTTCTTTATTGGCTATTTTTTCTTTTTTAACCTTCCTCAGCAGCACCAGAAAATGGTTAATGCCGGGTGAGTGCAGGTTTCCAAGCTTCCTGACTCACAAGGCAACACAAAGAATACCCTCAGAAGCTCAGGTAGTGCATCACATTCACTTGTGTTGGCTCATACATTGATTTCTCCGACTTGGGACAGGAAATACATTTCTTGTGCTACCAGAAAAGTCACCTGCAAAACCTTCAACTTGCCCTGCAGCATGGTGAACAGCTCACCTTCAGGCATGTCCCTTAATTAGTGAGGACATTACGGCACAGATCAACACTGTTATTTTGTTTCTATCTGCCGATGTTCTAGGAGAGAAATATCTGATATAAACAACCGTTTAGGCTGTTAGACCAGACTAAGTGACCTCTTGAAAGAAGTGCTTAGCACACTCAGGCTAGCACCTGTACCAAGATTTCCTATGTGGTACAGTTAAGCTTAGTATGAGACACTCCAAGAGTGGAGAGAAACCAGTGTTAAACTAAACAGAAAGATGTCCCCCAGCCATGCTTTACCCTATTTGCATTGCACATATCTGACATGCAAATCCCATATTTAGAGAAGACTGTACTTGAAGTCTCTGTATATTTGGCACATATAGATATTCCCCACTATCTTGTTAAACACTGACTGCTAACTATGTATTTTCTGCTTATAAGCAACAATTTACACGAGCCTACTTACAATTATGATGTAATACCTTGATGAAAATTAGTGTCTTTATTATAAAAAGTTTTATAAAAAGGGGTAGAAAAACTTTTACAACAGGAGTTTTTAGTTGCTGCTCTTAAAGTTCCAACAGAATCCCTACGCAGGAGGAATGTCATAACTACATAAATATGTATATACACACATTTCAATTTGTACTTCAATTGAGGCAAAAGTCACATTAGCCTTTTTATATATTTGTATTCTTCCTCTTTTGTAATGAACCCCTTAGAAAAGCTTCCTATATTTTTAGTTTGATCTTTTACCGTTTTTATCTAAAAAACCTCTGGGAAGAAGTTCAACAAGGAATGAGAACAGTTGTTGATGCTTTCTCATTCCAGGTCTGTTGCACACAGTTCACACTCATTCAGGGCTCACATTAACCCAGTTCATTTTAAACAGGAGATAATTAAAAAAAAAAAAATAAGCATCATAAATTACATTTCATCCAAAAGGCTCTTAAAATGCTTTATAGACTCTACACACAGATCACTCCATCAGTCACTGAAAGCAAGTACCTCTGGGATGAAATGCAACAACTGTTCCACGGGGCACGGCAGAGGAGAGGAAGTGAGGAATACCAGCACATCGAATTGCAATTGCAGGGGGAATTTAGGTAGGAAGAATGTAATTACCCCGTTTGGAGCCTGGCCAGACCACGGGGGTTAACATCTTATAAAGAGCCCTCTGAGAATTTTAACAACCGCTGGTGCTCAGGACCTTTAATTTATATTAGCCCTCAGGAGCAAGGCTAACTGCTCTGCTCAACTGGGTTTGTGCACTGCAGGAAACGGGGCAAATCAACTTCTAGCTGTTCTCTGCTTCCACCCAACTACTAAGCAGATTAATGCTACTTAGGCTGCAGTTTCTCATGAAAATGCAGCAGAAGCCAACAGGAATGAAAACTGCACAGAATCAGAGCTGTTCTTAATTGATCTTTCAAAAGCCATAGAGGAAAAAAATGTTTCCTACTCTAAAGTAGGAAACTCCTCATACACAAAGCACTTGAGATCATCTCAGATGGTATAACAATAAACAAACATTATAAAAATATACAGCTTAGGAATACATCAGAAACACCTATTCCTGCTCCAACATCAGCCTCTGAGAAAGAGCATGAAACTAAAGCACATGTACAGATCAGTTAGTTTCTTAAATGAAGGGAGCAGTTGTCACCAATTATTCTAACTAGTATATCTGATGCATGTACATTTTCATTTCTTAACTGAAAGAAAATTAAAGGCAACAATGAAAATAAGAAAGATGAGTAGGTAAAAGAAATATAAGCATGCAGTTCATCTTACTTTTTTGTCACTGTCACCTTAAAGCAATTTTAAAAAAAACAAAGTAGACTTGCTTCCAAGCTTCCTTCCTCTAAAACAAAATATCAAGTTAGGCTATAATGGAGCATGGCTTTTCAGTCCCATTGAACCAAAAGCATTTGGAGCAAATTTCAGGAGACTGAAAATACTCTTTGCAATTGTTTACATTACGTATCCATACCCCACAGAAGTGTCCTATTTCTTCAACTAGGTTACACACAATTCAGAGTAATTTAACTTTTTTATTGTAGCCTAATGTAACATAGGGCAGACATTGTCACTTGTTTTTAAACTTGTTTATGTCCACAGGGTCGCATTTCCTTTGCCTTCAGCTGATTTATTTTGTTCACTTCAGACATGCATAATAATAAAGGTATCATGGTATTCTGCAATTATTTTCTCTTAAAGCCCCTTATTTGTTTTATCTTATAATGAGAAACTGAAAGAAGAAACAAGAGGCTTCTCCAAATCAAGCAAAGCAGAGCCCTTTGGCTTGTAAATATTCCTTGGGCACAGCAGAGATGCTGTATATCACATGGACAACACTATTACGGCAGGAGCTTTGTGATTTATGCTAATTAGAAAAGCCACCTTGACGAACAGAAAACAAAGGGCAGAACAGTTCAGTGCTGATGCAGATTTCGAACATTAGGTTTAAGTTTCACAGGAAATACCAAAGACCAGTGGTTACAGGAATCTCACAATGCTGGTACATATCTGGGAGTCCTCACTGGAGGAACGTCAGTCAGAGGCACAAATCATAAGTGATTTGTATCATGCAGTCTTATCCCAGGACTCATCAGCACTGTGTGCTCTGGGGAAGAGTGGACAGTCCCTGCTTTTTGAGAGGATTCACAGACCAGGACTTTTATCTACAGAAAAACCTTTGAAAGAGCACACCCTTCAGTCTTTTATGTAAGCTCATCATGCAAGACTGCTCCATATCCCTGCAGCTATAAGGGACAACTTCTCTTGCTACGGGTGTTAATGTTCAAACAGATGTCAGCACCGGGTTGGTGTGCTCCTCCTCCCCAGAGAGCTCGAGTGTATTTCTCAAGGGTTAAGTGTTTAGGAGCCTAATATATTTCTTGAGTCTCAAGATTATATGATCTTGAGTCCCTAAGAACTAGATTTTGAAAAGCACTTAGGCACATGAAACTTTTCACACGTGCTCATCCTTTACTTCTGAGCATTTAGGAAAACCCCAGTGCTGGTTTAGAACATGTGCATCCTTCGAAGCTATGTTCAAGAATGACCAAATCCGAAAGTATAACCTTTGAAAGTCCATAAAAGGCAGAAATTTGTAATTCAAGAACTCAGGATGTGTTACAGAATACAGATCTGCTCTGAGGTCTGAGTTCATTCCATGGACATAGAAACTGATAAGAATAAGTAGGTTACTTTTATGGATGATATGTGTGACTTTGACCATATAAAGAATTGGTCTAAGGTAAAAACTAATTCCTTTTCCATCTCTACAATGTGGAGATCATGTCAGTTTGTTGGCAAATAAGAGCAAAAATCAATTACTTGAGACATGGATTTACCCCTCTATAACAATCACACTGTGCAAATTATCATGTACATAAATTAATCTCATGTTTTCACTTTTTGCTTGACTAAAGTGTCACAGGCCATGGAGCAGTTTTTGTCCTCATGATTACTAGAAATGCTGCCCCTCCTCCTCTAAGGAGAAGACCTGTGGGCATACACATTGCTTGAAAGCAATGTGCCTTACCTTGAACATAGTAAATTCTACACAAGCAAAGAAAGTGCTTTAACACAGGTAATGATAAAATGCAGAACACTCTGCAAACATCTTCAGGTTGGATTTAGGAGGAGTTCCAATTAGGTTCCTGAGCAGAAAACAGCTACTAAGTGTTCCTCTGAACATGAAATGGATCATTAAAATAAAACCAATTCAAAACTAGTTGAAAAATACATCAAAACTCACTCTGGCTCAAGAGGCTTAAACTGCAGAAATATCTGTGCCATCGAAACATAAGTAAAATCTTTTCCAAGCAACAACAATAAAAAAGGAGCACTTATGTGATTTGCAGGGTCAGCACTGCTAATTTATAGCAAGACCATGGTGAAGTGAGTACCCTTTCTGCATGTCTCAAAATACATGCTATCCTACAGATGCAGCACACTGTGTCACAGATGCCCAATTAAACACCATGGACAACTTCATGTAGTTGCTTGCTATGACCTATTGAAAAAATAACAAAACCCAGCAGTTTTTAGGCTTAATACAAGGTGGGGAAAAACAAGGAGTGTATTTTGCCCCATTGGTTAAGGGGAACAAAAGTGGCCATGTATCTTAACACCTGGGAAAAGTCAGGGCATGCACAGCTGGCCGCGAGCTGGTCACACATTCCTTAGGTTACAATTACAGCTAGTGTTCTCAAAACCAGCCTCACTGACAAGCAGTTGCAGATGGCCAAAACACTTATGTATGGAAAGAGCTTTACTCAGCAAAATCTTAGAAAAATAATGTATCAATAGGAGCACTTGTATCTGTATATGTAGCACTTTCTCAGTGATGTTTTCATCAGTTAGCCCACAGGTCATGTCATAGAAACCCCTCAAAACAGGAAAACTTTTGTGTTGTACATCATATAGATCATCTGGTACCAGCACATAATTTTCCCCTCAAGTAGAGTCCCCATGTATTTAAAATGGGGAAACTCTATCAGTGTGTTCAGTTCCCAGATTTGCTAAGGGCCAGCCACAAGGCCAGTCCTCTTCCCAATACTCCAGTTTGATAAGGGGGCAAAGGGGCATCATAAGGATCATTTGTGTACACAACTTCATTTGTGTACACAACTTCATGCTTCTGACACTTGGATGAACAGCTACCAACATTGCAAAGAATGAAAACATGAAAAAAAAGTACTAATGTTTTCTCCCTCTTCAGCATTGACATTTAAAGAAATACACCTACACGAAGGCTTCTCCAAGGCTTACTGAAACAATCAGAATTCAACCATGAAAGAAACTGAAAAATCACCTGCTGAGATATGAGAACAGAAAATTAAGGTTTTTGTTGTCTGCAAAACCATCTTTACAAGACACTTCTTCAAGGATGGGGTGATCCTATGATTGGGTGCAATTTTTTGTGATGCTGAAAACATGGACACTCAATATAAAGCAAGTTACAGCAGTTATTACTGTATTAAAATACAGGGGGAAAATATATTTAAGTAAAATATCTAATATGCTTTTAATTAGTAGTTTTAAATCTCCTGGAGTGTTTGGCAAAATCTATACAAGAACTGATATAATAAAAATTATTAGACTTTGCATCAAACATGGCCAAAGCCAGCAATCAGGACGGCAATAACCACTGAAATTTGTACTAGGGCATCAATGACTATTTGCACCACTAAGTAAAAACCTTTTTCATAAGAACTGCTATCTTTTCCAGAACAGAATTTGCAAAAACTGCATCGAGTATGATTATAACATTTTAATTGCAAAATTTTTAAAATAAAAAATGCAGTAGAAGAACAAGAGTACTGCTTGTGCCTGCTGTTCGCTGAGCAAGAGCCCTGTTACTGTGATTAGTACAGGGCACCACATGAACATCCTTCTGCACATGACCAGCAAGACTAAAAGGTCACTATGGTTTTAATTTACTATTTGCTATAAAACTCGTATCTTAAACTGACTTTGCATATGTTTCTCAGTTATCATGCATACCTTGAGGTCAACAAATCAGAGGTTAGATTACAAATCACTCAGCGTAAACTTGTATTAATATTCTGTCCCAAACCAGCTGAGAGTAGAGACCTCCCCAAAGCTTCTGGCTGGCCATTTTATCAGGCCTTACTCTGCACTCCCTGTGACAGGGATATCTCCCTCTCTGAAGGTTAGGGAATTTTGCCAGACTAAAGAGTACAGGACCTGACCTCTTGAACAGCAGTAGCCACATATTTCTCTTAAAACTATTAACATTTGCACACAACAAAACCTCATTATTAAAAAGATTTGAAATAGTGTAGTAAGTGTCATACTCAATTTTGTAGGTTCCATTTGTGAAAATCCCTAGGTCTCCTAAAAGAGAATTAGTTGCGAGGTAAATTTGAACCTGAACATTCCCTTCTGCATATTGAGCTTTTCAAAGATTATTTTATTCAGCTTGTAACTACCAGCACAAATGCTGATTCTAAATATATCTGCTGAACTCTAAATGACTTCTGTTTATAGAAATAGGACATAACAAGCTATTAAATCTTCCTTACAACAAACTGCTATGCCAAAATACTTGCTCCAGATTTTTGAGCTACAGTTAAAAGACTTAGACTGGTAACCAGAAGAAAACCAGCAAGAGAGTTATTGCACCATACATTGTCATTTAAACCTTTCTTTAGATGGACTTGATTTTAATTAGTTCTGCATCCACACAGGCTTAAAAAAATAAAATAAAAAAATTCTCATGGTGCTTGAAACCTTCATTACTTTATGATTAAGGAATTTAACACAACACTTTGTTGCTATACAGCACCTAAATAAACTCAGAAGAAGCAGGACACAACAATAATGAAAAGATGCATAACTTGTGATGACTTGGATTAATATACACTAAGAAATTTTACAGAGGACTCCACAAGAAGTTTGCAATTGGGCAAGAATAAACTGCACACACCCATTAAACATTTAGGTTCATGCTCATCAGTAAAATACAAGTGTAAATCTGAATTGCAGCATTTAGAGTTTTCACTCTTGTAAACTCTGCATCACTCTCATGGCTGACTGAGCCGTTTCTTCAGTTTCCATAATTTACAAATGACTGGTGCACTATCAGGCATTTTCAGATTCTAGAGTGAAGCTCACTCTGAGTATAAAACACTATTATTGTAAAAGGTCAGTATCCATTTTATTGCTGTTATAGTTGATGCATAATCACAGTTGCTCATTTGCAAACATAGATCAAAATGGGAATTTTAAAGCCACACTTTCTAAAGGAGCTGGCAGCCTTTTAAGTTGCTCAAAGGTCATTGTAAATAAAGCATAGAAGATATGGCTCTCCTAAATGGCAATGGGATCTGGGACAACCACTTTTGGAAAAGGGCATTTTGAAGCTCAATGTGAAACTTTAGGGAAAGGTTCTGTAACTCTCTTGTGGGAGAAGTAACTGAGTGAATTCCTCTGATGAGGGAACAGTTTTCTACAGTTCCACTTGTCTTAGTAACTATTAAATGGTTCCTGTTCTAAATTATAAACACCGAAGGTGTCAGGGAGTGTCAGGAATGTTAACTGACTAAATAATATTTCTACTCTGCCTGCTTAAGGGAAGAATAAGACCTCCAACAAAACATTTCTTTGAAATAATCTATTTACTGGTAGTCTGTTTTGGCAAAATGTGATGAGAATCATACCTAGATTTGCTTCTCACAAGCTGGAATTACTTGCCTTTCAAAAACGATTACATAAAATTATTTCAAAAATAATTTTCCTTTTCATTTTATTGAAGTGAGATGACAGGAGTCTTAAATCTACTTAATGGACATGAGAGGGTTTCTCCCTACTCTCCCCCCCGTTTTTGTGGGTTTTTTTTAATTTGAGAAAAACTCTCTTACCTTTCATCAGGAACATCGCTAATCTAACTAATACAAGCAGTATCAAGCTAATAAGAACAAAGGAAGACATTACCTTTTTATTATTTTGTATAATTTTAGATGGTTTTACCTAAGCATCTTGAAATCCTCCAAAAATAGACTGCCTCACATTAAAGTTAAGACAGAATCTTAGTTCTACCAATGCAATTTTATTACTGCAATGACCTGATGAGCAAACATTCACACAAAAATGCTTTTTATAAAGCATTCCTGTCAAAATGCTTGCCCCTTGTGAATATAGTAATTTATCAGGCATTTCAAGTGCTGAAGCAAAAAATATCGGTATCTGAAATATGTAAAATATGCAATGATTCAATTAATGCTGAGTTACTCCATGCATGAATGAACAATTTGACCTGGGCTTGAATACAGTATTTTTAATAATGCAGCTGCCATATTCGTTGGTCTCTGCATTTCCTGAAAACTAATCTGCCAAACAAGTTGTAGAGCATGAATCTTCTGCGCTTCCGTTCTTCGAGGGTGAATTAGTAATGCTCCACCATCACACATTAGGTCACTGAAATGCTACAGGCTTTAGAACACTTACACTTACTGCAATTCTAAAATGAACACACACATTTTCTAGTTGAAGAACTCTCACTGTCACCTCTGGCATCTGAGTGGAAACTACAGGTTTCTAGGAATCTTCAGGTCAGTTTAGGCACTGTTTTGAAATACTAATTTTGGTTTTGTTTTCTAAGGACACAATATTGTGTCTGTACTTTTGATGTGTTTCTTTCCAAGAGACTGTCAGATTCATAGCTTCTCTTTCTTTTAAAACTGAAGCAGCACAACACATCTGAAAATAAATGAACTATTTTCACACAAACCAAAAAAGAAAAAAAAAAAAAAAAAAAAGAGACCCTCTCCTGTACCGTCTGACTGGTACTATTCCAGCTGCAGTGCTCAACCTGAGTGTACTCTGGGAAAGTTTCACCTATAAGCAACTTCACACGGAGTTCATATAAAATGTGTGCTAGCCTGGACCCCTAAGAGCAATTCCCCCTCAAATACAGAAATATCCTTTGTGCAAAACCAAAACCAGGGTTACTTTTACTGAATAGTTCAACCCAATGAAATCATCAATAAAATTACTGATGTGAAAAACACTTAGGCTGGGTTAATGAAAGACTAAAATAACTTTGGATAAACATTTACAACCTCGGATTCAAAGTGATTAAAATAATAAGTAAATATTCTTTAACTGCAGATGACAGCAGCATTACAGTTAATATTTAATCATGACATTGTGAGAATATTGAGTAGTGGAAGACAGGATTAACATATTGCTTTAAAACATTCCATTACTTTCTGCATCTGTTTACCGATAATAAAAGAAACAGCTGTTCTAAATGTAACATTAACAGGTGTAAACCATTCATTTGAGATTTTAAAACAATAATTCTCCTCTGTTTCCTCCTTAGCTATTCTGAAATGACATTACAAACACCCCTCCTATTAGCTTACACAATTAACTCATAATTATTTAACCTCTCTGCATGTCCCCAAAATGTATACATGTGGAGTTAGCTTCCTTCTCCTTTTGGGCAAAAGGCTCTGTTCTCCTGCATTGCACATCCTGAACTAATGCACCAGATGTGTCCCATAAAATGGTTGGTCACACTATTCAGCAGCTTTCCTTTAGCAACTGTTCTATATCAAATTTACTGTAAAAAAGCATTGTAATTATGAAGTAACACTGTATCAAATTCACAGACTGAATATCTCACTATGTTCGGTTAAACTATGAATGATAATTGAGCTTGAAATTGTATATTTACTTTAAATAAGTCCCCCAAATCAACTGCAACAATGTGTGCTTAATTCGAAGCCATTAACAAAAGATTTAACATTTCCACATTTATACTCTCCATAATTTCAGATATGATACTCCATACTTACAGAGAGTGGGAGAGAGGGAAAAAAAATAAAAGCAAGTTCTGGTAGCCTTCCATTTGCAAAATTAAATGGATGTACCTGAAGGTTCTTATAATTGCCAACCCATCCTGTTAAATGCTGGGTACAAATGAAACAAAATTCTCAAGAACCCTTCTACTGCAGCCAAAAAATAAATTCAGAATTATCAGTTTATTCAACAAAAGAAACCAAACCCCAACACAAAACCAAAACCCGACCTGCTTTACAGAAGATAAAACAAACTCTGAAGACCAAATATTACAACCCTTTCAAAAACCTAAAAAGTTGTTGACGTTAACTTTCATCAAAGTAATACCACTAAGTCTGCAGGGGGAAAAAAGGAATGAAATCCTTGAGACTAGGGAATATTTGCTTGTATAACTAAATAAAGAGTTGGGGAATATCAATTCCATTGATAGATATTTTAAAAATTTCATATCAGAATATGGAAAAAGAGAAGATTCCATTGTAACAAATCCCAAATTCCATCATCTAGATTTTACTGCTTCCAATAACTGCCAAGTGCTCCTGAAATAACTTCCACACTCCTCTGGTTTTGCTGTAGTTCTCTGAACTATACTATTCATAATAAAGGGGAAAAAACCAAACAAGAACTAGTTCAAACTCCTTCACACACACACTGGTTAACTGAAACAGAAACATTATTAATAAGATTCCTACTACATTCAGCAAAGACACGTGTAAAAGGCATTACCTCCATTTCATGTTTACACCCATATTTACATGCAAGGAAAAATAATGTGCAACTTCTCAGAATCTGGGTGAAGGGGGACACCTGATCTGCAAACACACTACCAGAACCAAACCTGCCCCGACCAATCATACACACAATCGATCCTCTGAAAAATACAAAGCTATGTACAACCAGAAGGCTTTGGCAGTTTTTTACAAGATCATGCTTTAGTCTGGAAAGCTCCTGACGCTCCCCGAGGGAACACTGCTACCCGCACTAGGCAGATTTTAGGAAAGCAAGCACGCACACCACAAGGAGCAAGGTAAGCAATAACGCTCTGACCTGCTGGGGACGCAAAGTAAGGAAGGAATGATGCTCATCCGTTGAGCCCCAGACCTCAATTTAAGGCCAAATTGTACAAAACCGAAATGCCAGCAGAGGGCAGTGCAAATCCGAGAAGTCCCTGGAATGCCCCAGCCCGGCCACTCGTGGGGAAGCAGCTGCGTGGGCGCAGCGTGCGGGACAAGGAGGTGGCTGCCACTCGCTGGCCGCTGGGACACGCACCCACCACGCCCTGCTCCGCAGCCCTTCCTCTGTGGGAAGAGGTCAAGTACAGCAATATCCAACTCCACCCAACACTGCACATTTCAGGTTTTCTTCTTCCTTTTCAACAGACTGCCCACGGAGCTGGGGACAGACTGACTGCAGGCAAAGGCAGCTTTTGTGTCCTTCCCCGAGAGCCTCATGGGGTTCAGCGTGTAGCACCCCGTGCTCCTGCAATGGCAGAAGCTGATGTGCCTTCCTTCTCCAGAACTCCTACCTCAGGCACACCATTTAACTTCTTCAAAGTGTTAAACCTAGAACTGGGGTACTTCTCTTGTTTAAACAAAGCACATAAAATGGATGCATCACTAGAGGAATCAGTGAGAACATCCCCAGAAACAGAAAGTAACATTTCTTTTTGTTCACACCAGATAAAGCAAGGAGAGACCTCCACCCTGTCCTCCGTAAAGCCATCTCCCATCAACAGAACATCAGGGTAACTCCTAATTTCAGCTTGCAGTCCCAACCATGAGTACTGTGGTGAGGAGACATTCAGACTTACAGCTCCAAAGCCGTGCTCCAGCACTTGCTGCTAGCACCCAGGAACATCCCCCAGTGACAGAAAACAAACTGTATGTACACATACCCAGGGAAGAAATCCAGAGCAGCTCTCTGAGGTGTAAGTCCAGCAAACATAGCCAGGAAAGAAGGGAAGACCCCATTTTCAATTGCCTAACCTGGTGCACCTGCACCCACTGAAAATTCTGATGCTAATTTGCTTCCATAGCAACTAAACCCACCCTGGCACCTGTAAATACCATTTGCCAATCATGGTTTGTTTGCAGTCTAGTGCCTGAATACCTATTGAAACTTGTCCTCTTGATGTAGACTCAAGTGATCTTACCAAAGATACTAGCACAGGCTTCAGTATAATTAGGGTACAGCTATCTTGCCTTTTGGAAACAAACTAGCAATTATTAATCTCATTAAATACCGTATGTTACACTCCAAACTGACTAAAAGTCGTGCACACATTAATTCAATTTCCAGCAACCTTAGTCAGGAGATAAATTGCCATTCTGCAGCTTGCTTCTGGCTTTTTTCACTGTAATGGCACCTCTCTAAACTCTCGGAATTTGTATTCCAACAAGAATAAAAATAAACAAACTATAACCTTCTGTATCCCATGCAAGGCTGGGATCCTGTTTCCCCATCAGAGCCAAGGGTCACATCTCCTTCCTCTGTCTCCATCCACCTTCTCACTTCGATTCTAAAAATTCACATCTTCTGCACTGAGTGACATTTAGAGCCAAGTGTCCAGTTTGCAAGTGACATTCTCATTTTGTGCCTTGCTACCATTAAGCTTGGAAAGATATCCTGCTTGTGCCCTCTGATCATTCTTGCTCTTTATGAAAAGGACAAACTTACTTCAATGGCATAAAGAGAAATAATCATAAAATTGCAGAATACTTGGAGTTTTTAAAGATCACCTAGTGCAACTCCCCTGCAGTGAGCAGGGATATCTTCACTAGATCGAGTTGCCTAGAGCCCCATCCAACTTGACCTTGAGTATTTCCACAGATGGGGCATCTACTGCCTGTCTGGGTAACCTGTTGTAGTGTTTTACCACCCTCATGGCAAAAAACTTCTTTCTTATAACTTATCTAGATTGTTCCTCCTTCAGTTTAAATCAATTACCTCTTGTTCTGTTGCAACAGGCTCTGTGAAAAAGATAATAATTGCCTTTCAGGTTAGAATTTACATGTTGTGATGTATGGCTGTGATGTGATTTCTTAAATTAGTTCACCAGTTCAGCATCAGTAATTTACATATTCAAACACTACATTTGCTTGTCTTGTCCAACATTTCTGTCCACAAACTAGCTTGCACTTGGGCCTTTCAGCAACCTTTAACCATTTACCCAGCAGCCACAGGAACACTGCAAAGCTAGGTCCTACCACCACACTTTCACAGTGCCAAGGTTTGCAAACAACAGCTGGGGATGGTCAGGAATTTTCAGGTCAGCTTGAAAATTTAAAACATACTCTTCCAGAGACAAGGCATCTGCTGTGTACAGAAGGCCTAGGGGGTAGGTTTACAGAAGTAGGCCACTACTTGAAATAGAGGAGTAAACATTGTGTTCTGGTAGAAAGAGAATGAACCAGTTTACCAAAATCAGTAGCTCTCTATATAGCAGACTATGTCCTAGTTATGCCACATTCTCTCTGAGGGAGGACAGTTTATGTTTCCCACCCCCAAACAGTTTGTGTATAGCACTGCACCAATAAATATCCATGGGCACCTGATTTCAGTGCTAACCTGTGCTCCCGTGACTCACATCCATTCTGCTTTCAAGTAACTGGCCAGTCTTTGTTGATCTGTAGTTTTTAAACTTTTGTACTGTACTTTTAAGAACCACACTTCTGTAAGTATAGAATTTTTAGAGATTGGGCACTAGGACTGTCAATACTAATTTACATGAGCTAAGAATTTCCAAACAGAAATATAAACCAACCCTATAATAACTGCATATGGCAATGCCATATTTAAATACTTACAGCTATCTGGCATTCCTTTGAAAATTAACAGCTGATGTCCTTAGTATAATAAACTTTGTCATGCTCTGTTGAAAGCAACTTTTAACCACTACACATCTAAAAAATTCTGACATACTGGTATTTCTTAAACCTGCAGCAATAAGAGAAGGAGGAAACCAGTTGAGAACATTTCTTTAATAAATTCTTTTTAAAAAAATAGTGGTGACTTGTTTCTCTACAGTATTTATTTCTAGTTTTCAAGTAGCAGTTTTATTTAAATAAAGTCATAGGGAGGTGAACCTGTAACAATGAAAAGTCATTATAGAAAAGCTTTGCACAAAACATACTGAAATTACAGAGTAATGATCAAAATTAAGCAAGAGAAGTATGACACCAAACAAAATGTTCCATTTACTGAATAATTTCCATGGAGTTGTGCTTGTCAACTTCTGGAATATCTGTTAAGTGATGAAAAAAAGGACGACCATGAACGCAGCCTTTATTTTCCTTTCCAAGCTGTTGCTTCATCCTGTAAATTGTGTTTTGCACATCTTCTTTTGACAAATACAAGGGCAGCTGCCGAGCTAAACGTATTGCTTCTCCCTGTGGAAAGGAAAAACAAAACCAAAACTCCAGTGGTTTTAAAGTACCACTTTTTAGCACATTAGCCTGGGGATACCAGAAAGCAGGAATTAAGCAATCATTGTTTCAAGGTCATCCTTTTCTGCTGCTAAATATTCTAAATCTCAGAAATGTAAGAAATATAACTTTAAACATATCTTACTGGTCAGTTCATGACATTTCTACAATGGAGGCACACACACACAGCCCCCTGGTTACGTTTGCACTCTTTTAGCCTACTTTTGCAAGATGCTTTGTGTTTCCTATTTCATGGTGTCACCAGCATCAGCTGTACATGTTTACCAGTTCACAAGACACATTTTACTCCACAAACTTTAGAAGTACCATAAATTAATTCAAGCAGTCAGTAAGTAAAATCTGCAAAATACTATAGCAAAACTTCATAGAATTATTTGTACTTCCTATGGTCTATTGCATCAACTTAACACGAGAAAGCAGAAGTGACTGCTAAACCATCCCCCTCAAAGAACCAAGGAATTTCAAAAGAAGTTTTGTTTCCACCTCCAAGATGGGCCTTCCAGCCACTGCCTTCTTTTCTGTACTTAAGTCATGTTACCTATACAGAAATGTATGTGGCTCCCTTCATACAGAACAAACCTCAGCACCATTCATAATGACTTAATCTAAATCATCTCATTTTCTTTACCTGAAATTTTCTCCCACTCCTCCAAGTGGGAAAAAGATCACTGTGGACTGTTTTATATCCTGGAAGGCTGCTGCTTCAACCATTACCCTATTTCATTGCATCTATGGACTGACAGCAAAAGCTACAGACATGCTGCCTGCTCAAACATGAAATGAATGATTAAAGTTGTGATTCTGAACATGAAAGCAAATGACATTTCCAGTGTTTAGGCCCCAGAATGGTCAAAAAATTCAGTGCTTATTTCTGAATAACAGCTTTCATAGCTGTCTGGGTGTGTTACAAACCATTCCTGTCTCAACACGGATATTATTCCTTCTTTAAGCTTCTTTCCTTAGTGCAAGAGAGTGGTTCAGTAGTACATAGCAGAATCACTTGCTGCAGAGGCAGCTACCATCCCCAAAAGACTGGGAAAGATTTGTGTAATAATGCTTAAAAGATAAAACACATATCCTGTGTAAGTATGTGCCTAAGTCGCAGTTTGAAGTAACCCCATTCAGAAAGGCATGTTATAAACGCTTAAGTAAGAAGAGACTTTACACATATTTTGGTAAACTTTTTGAATAGAATTGGTATTAGAGAGCATTAGTGAAACAGCTAGACAAGAAGTGACTACTACTGCTGGTTAATCCAGCTTTAACTAGTACCACAGCAATTAGTTGTCTCTGAAACTTCATGCCATTATTGTCTCTGGATGGACAATTTATTTATTTGCACAGAAAACATTAACATGAGTCACTGCCATTCTGTGGCAGTTTTGTATCCTAAATGGAAAAGTGCCTTTCTAGTCTGAAAAGTGCCTTAGAGAGGAGACACTTGGTGAACATCAGCTTTTGGCATGTGTTATATCACACTGGGTAACCACTTTTGGGCATATCTGATGGAGGTATTTTGGTAACGAATACACAACTCAAGAGGGGATATGATACTCTCTTTTTCAAGAGTAACTTCTGTTTAGAACACAATTAAATTAATTAAAACACAAAGCTGAAGAAAGGTTTTCAAGCTGTCTCAGGAATTATTGCAAGTTTAGCTGGCTAACAGTAAAAGAAAGCTTCTGTCTCACCTCCAAGTAATTTATCACTTTGAAAGGCCTACATTCATATACTTCCTTTGCATTTCCATTAACTACTGCATTCAGAATTTCTTTCAAATCAGAAATTCCATAATATGGCAGAAAATTTGCCATCCCTTCTATTTCCAGATGACTGTCTGTATCTGAAACACCTGAAAATACAAAAACAAAACAGTAATTCATGCATTGCTTTTATTTCTATTCTATAACAATTCACAGAAAATTAAACTGATGCAAAGTCATTTAGTACTTTAGTCCAATACAATTAGGAAACTTTTTTGTTCCTCCCTTGGAATGAAAAGCATTTATTTGCACAATGTTTCATTATGATGATGTGTGTTTATTCACATCACAAATGTCTCAGCTTACATTAATCCAAATCCTAGCTGGCACTGTTTAATGCTTAACATTTGCAGCATTCCCAGTCTTGAGCACAGCTTTAATTAAAGCTTCTATGACTTTAATTAAATACACATAAAATTAAAGTTGAAGCTAGCAATAAAACACAATTTAGTTTGAAAAAAATTATAATGCTTTTGGCACTACTTCCTAGGTAACTGGTTTAAACATCTGTAGAGTTCAAATGTTATCATAACAAATTCAGATTCTACTGAAATAAAAAGCAGCTTTTTCTCCTACCACATCTGAGGAAAAACTCAAACCCATAAAACTAGAGGCTCTGTGACTGACTTCATATTATCATTCATACGGTATCACTGCTGCAGCAGGTAACACTCTGAGTAGGAATGATGAATAAAAAATTAAATAGCCTTTCTAACAGAGTATATATTCAAGCATTGAAGGCTATATGATTTCCCTTCTTATTCACATTACAGGAAAAAAAAACTGATTGAAGTTGTTCCTTTACAGACCTTTTTTTTTTTCTACTCCCAGTTAGAAGCAAATTCTCTGGTGGTTAGAAGTTCTCTGGTGGTCACATATTCTCAATCGGACCTTCAGACTACCCTCTCATTCATGTTGGGTGCACAGAAACCTCAGCCCAACCTGCACAGCTACCTCCCCTTTTCCACCACTACAAGTCTAACAAGTACAAACTTTGACACAGATAGCACAGAAAAATTGAATTACTAATGAAAATAAATCCACTCTTGTGTAATGGCTCCAGGTAGGATAAATTACCTTCAGCTCAAGTCACAAATGGTTTTTGTAAAGCAAAAGAGCTGGAGACAAATACATTGCTCCAAGGTAGATTACACCAACAAACTGTCACAAGGGATAATTCCTGTTCCTAATCCAAACAACAACATGAAATATATATGGAACATAAGTCAGCAAAATGTACTTTCATTAGCTGTTAGAATGAAGCTGAGTTATCCATGCGCAGGCATTGTTTATTTAACACTCATTAAATAAGAGCACAGATGAACAGGATAACTGTGCAGGTTGAGACTTTTCCTAAATATGGATGTGTCCCTGGGTAAATAATGTTCTTAGGCCTTTTTAAGCTTCATGGCATGAGATACTTTGACCAGAAATTCAATATAGAGAACAGCCCCTCATCCCCCCTCCCCCCAAAAATCACATAACGTTCTTCCAGCTAAGCATTAAACACCGCTTTACATCTGAAACTTTATTTCATTTTTCACCCAGCATTGTCTTCCTTCTCTTTTTCAAGCTGCTTTTCCCTAATAGCGGCCAGCAAGCAGAGACATCTTTTTATATAATGCTGTAAACCTGTGTTCAGATTCAGCTGAAAGCAAAATGTTTAATTCAATGAAAGTTTGCCAGATATAAAGGTGAGAAAAGATGGTGTACTATGTTAGTATTTCCCCATGGGCAAGCCTATCAGTAAGGGACAGGAGGAAAAGATAGTCTCTCTTGAAAATTTCCTTCAGCTCTTTTCTTGTAATTTTTGTTCTATTTTTGATTTAATTACAGATTAGATTTGAGGAACTATTCCAGACCATTTGATTATGCTGCTTTCTCTCTAAAATTAGAACTTAAGTCTTTTTCAATAATTACTCCTCTATTTGCTACCAAACACAGGACAAAAAATTTTTAAAGTTTCAAATACTTAGACATTCAGTTTAAAAACTTGTATTTCTTGTACTCCCTTTTAAAATTTTATGACAATGAGGTTCTGAATTTGCAAAACATTTCCCCATATACTCTTCAGGTTCACCAACAGCCAATGTTCCATCTGCAAAATTTTACATCCAGATTTGACTTCACCATTTTCCTCTTTCTCCCGAAAGTCAAAGTGAGCTTGAGAGAGTTTAATGTAAGAACAAACAGTACAAACCCTGGCTAAGGGAGGTTTATTTCATTGGTATTTCTGTTTGTGTGCCATTCTTCTTTTCTGCTAATGTTCTTTAAACTGCAAAGTAGCCCAGTTGCATGCTGATTAACAAGTATGTATCTGCAAGTCTCTGCAGGAACTCTGATATTGGCAGCACTTGATGATACAAGCAGATGTCCAAGCCTCAGTGTACTTGTAAATTTTTGACAAAATATATATTAAGATTTTTGAGCATTCAAACAGCAGTTCTCAAACAGTTGCCATGGTAGTTTCTCTGAAATACTTTGCAACTTCCAAGGAAAGTTATTTCCATGAACAAATAAATTAGCTTTCAAATGAGTAAAAATGTGGATTTCTCGTTACAAATTTCCCCTTTCTCCTTCCAAACAAAGCATTTACAATCATCTTTGGATAATTCCTTATTGATGGCCAGGAAAAACTGTTCCCTTCCAGCTGCCACCTAGATTAGGTGACACTAGAACACTGTCTATCTCCCAGTCTGTGGTCAAAATCAAACTAAAACTAAATTGCAGCATGGTTTTCCACTGGTGGGTTACAAGAGCTGAGGCAGTTTATATCACCAAGAACAAAGGATTATTTACCTATTAGTGCTCTTTGAGGCCTTATAAGCACATTCTTTGTACATACTCATGTTGACTACATGAGGCAGACAATTCTACCCTAAAAGCCTGCCTTGGAGCATGGCCCAAGACCCAGCACTGACACAATACCAGCTAAGGTGTGTTCCTTGATCTCAGTTCCTCTCCAGCCAAGAATTCCCATCTCTCTCTAGACCTTTCCCAAAGGCAAACAGACAGATGTGCAGTGAAGGCACATATAACAAACATATCTTAAGAAGAACTGGACAGAAAGTAATCCATCTTACTTCTTGAAATGTTCCCTGCACATAGGGGTCACTATGAGCAAACAAATGCCTGGCAGGTCCCAGAACTCTGAGTATTAAGTAATTTGCTTTAATAAGTAAAAGCAAACAGACTGCTCTCCCAAAGGTAGCATCACTTGAAGCCTCAGTAAGGCCAGAACATGAGGGGGTGGGAGGGCAGTGGAAGACAGACTGGAGCTCAACGTCACAGCTTTGCAAATTACAACAACTGGCACATTCCACAAAGAAACCATTGATTTTGCCTAACTGACACACTGACAGCAAGAAGTGTTTTCTTGGCTATTTCACAACATGTTTTTCACTGTGAGCTATCCAGAGAAGAATCTAGTTGAAAACTCCTTAGACTTATGAGCAATTAATATTAAGAGAAACAGGGAGACAATACAAAGATCTTAGCCTACCAAAAACATGAAGCAGATATGGGGCACTTCAAAAATCTAGAATACTTGGAACAACTTTGCAGTCATATAGAGTCTCTGAAGGGAGTAAAGGTAGATTACCTTTCTGTTTCCTAGGAAGAACACATTCAAAAGGCAGACTTATCCTCAAATGAAACAATAGGCAAGTAAGGCCTCCCACCCCCACACTCTTGGAAAAAATTAACATCCAAAGGTGGATTTGTGCAAATACAGATGTTTAAGCAGTTTTCCCACCAAAATGGCAGAACAAGAATAAAACTCCATGTGGAACTGAGTTCTTGTCAGGAAAAACCCTGCTAATTAGACCTTTCAAAAACCTACTAGGAGCATTGTATCTAGTGCCACATGGTGCAGTGGGGTTCAGAGCAAGGCCTGTGAGAGAGACTCCTGGTAAATTATGAGAGCAAATAAAGCTCAGAACCACCCCACTAGTTAAAAGATATTGGCCATTAAAGAACAGTTTTATTTCTATGAATTTCAAGCACTGCAAGGAAATAAGATTCAATTTCAGAGTATTAATCCTAAAATTAATACAAGATTAATGAATGACTCTTTTTTTTATCCTATGAATGACATTGCCTCTAACATGTCACCCAAATAAGGAAAAATTAATACTTCATGGGTGGGTTGTTTTTCAAGTAAGAAACCATAAGAATGAAAATCTTCATAAAAAGCCTCTCTGTGTCACAAGTTGCCAGAAGCTAAGATTCTGAACTGCAAGGAAGCATTTTTAAAAAAGATTAGTTGAGATGCAAGCCTAGTGCAGCACAGGAATTACTGGTCACCTTCCAAATTAAGGCAGTTGCTCAGGGTTTTTTTTAATAAATAAGCAGTCAGTAAAACACCCGAATACCACAAGGAAATAAGGAATAAATCTACGGTCCTATATTTAAATTTAAATTGTCATAGTCATCTAGGAAACTGTCCTAGTGGGATGCACAATACCAAAGGCAAGAGGTCCAGTGTTCCAAATTATTATCTGGGTATTATGAGTAGGCTTAATATATGATAACGAGCAGCAAGACTCTGGGTCCTTCTCTTCTTCTCTGGTAGAAGAGTATCTGTAGAGATTTAAACAAATAATAAGCGCAACCTACCAGACTCACAGTCCTCTTCAGAGACCACCATGAGTCACGGAAAGCCTCTTCTATGACTAAAACTGCTGAATGTCCAGTTGGAGCAGCTAAATTTCCTTTGCTCTTGTTTTGGGAGGTATCTTAGAGCTAGTGATGGCATCACAGACTTATTTGCATGGATCAACAGAAAGGCCTGTTATTGTGCAAGAAGAAATTACCAGAAGTACCACTTGCACATTGAAATTGAAATTTTAAGAAATCAATCAATTAACCAATCAATCAACAAATCTGCTTGTGACGTAAGAGGATCTCTCTGTCAGAAAAAGTACAGTTTCTACTACAGAAAATAAAACTCTTCATTCAGGATGAAAAAGGAAGCCATGCATATTAACAAGTGCTAATAAGTGTCTATTAATGAGAAATCAATCAGCAGCCAGAAAGGTTATCTATTATGACCATATCAGGGCTGAAGTCCCAGAGGAAAACACAGACTTCTGAATGTGCTGCAGCAGACCCTGACAAAGAGAAAGAGCTGATAGTTCAGTTTAGTTGAGAAACAGCAAATACTAGGACTGATCCAATTAATATAAAAAGTTAGGAACAAGTCATTACAAAGGTCGTGTGCACAGAAAATGGGGTTCTGGTGTGCTCCTACGGATGCTGCTAATGAGAATCTCTCCAGTTACCATGGATTAACACCACATTTCCATTCTAGGCCCTCTCCACACAAGCTGTGACTTTATCATCCACCATAAAGTAGGAACTTCTGGCCCAAAAAATTAACACTGCATCCTGAAGGAACAAAACTTTTCCGAAGGATATTTCAGTTCAAAAACATCAGAATGCCCCTCTTTCATGATGTATTTCAATTTCAAAAACCCCACAAAAACAGATACTGAACACAGGCAGTTAAAAAAAGTAATGCTTCTATAACGATTGTGAAAGATGCTTTATGAAACAAACTGGTTCTCTCAGAGCTGAGAAATCCTACAGAATACTCAGGTCTAAGTGGGACAAATCACTCCTGGTATGCAGGTCCCTTTCTGTAAAGATTATACAAGAACCTATGAACTAAATAACCCTAAACTTCATAGTGAAATTCCCAGAGAAGGACACATTAGGAATGTTAAGAATTAATACCCAGCTCTAAAAATCAACTCTAATAAGTATTTGTAGAAGATAGTGTATTTCAGGGACAAGTTTAAGAAACAGAGGAGAAACTGATTAAGTATTAAGTAGAAATCCCTGGGTCAGTTGGAAAAAAGCTGGGAGAAATTCCATTTGTTTGCTGATATTTCTACCTTCATCTGCATTGGTATGCTCTTTTAATAAAAGAGGCTGTAACTGCTAGAATGTCATCAGCAGAAGCTTATAAACATGACTGACAAGACTCAGATGTTACTAACTTTTCACTCAAGTAGTTAAAATAGAAGAGTGGGACAAAGGACTGAATTAGATTCCCATTCTCTACTGGGCTATTCTATGGTTCATCAACCTCCACAGTGCATACAAAGCACTTTCACTAAATGTAAACCAAACGAGTTTGGTTGAGATTTCATTTTCTTAAATTTACATTTTAGGAACACAGGATGGGAAGACTACTTACGAGTTACTGTGCCAATTCTTTTGCTATTCTAGTGTTACAATGCTGCTCTTAAACTAACCAAGCTATCTTAGAAGTAGCTTCGCACAGGGTTTTGGCCAATTTTGTTCACAGTAGCTAGTATGGGGCTGTTTTGGATTTGTGCAGGAAACAGTGTGGATAATACAGAGACATTTTTGCAGCAGCTGAGCAGGGCTCACACAGCACCAAGGACCCTTCTCCTCACTGCACCCCACCAGTGAGGAGGCTGGGTGTGCACAAGGAGTTGGGAGGGGACACAGCAGGGCAGCTGACCCCAGCTGACCAAAGGACATTCCAGATCACGTGGCATCAAGCACATAGAGCTGGGGGAAGGAGGAGGAAGTGGGGGGCTGTGACGATATTTGTCCTCCCAAATCACCTTTACAAGCGATGAAGCCTAGCTTTTCTGGGAATAGGTGAACACCTGCCTGAGCAAGGAAAGCAATGAATTAATTCCTCTTTTTGTTTCATTTCTGTACACAACTTTTGTTTTACCTGTTAAACTGTCTTTATATCCCAACCCACAAGTTTTCTCACTTTTACCCTTCCAATTCTCTCCCCCATCCTGCTAAGTGGGGAGTGAATGAGCGGCTGTGTGGGGCTGAGCTGCTGGCTGGGGTTAAACCATGACACATCTGCAGTACTAAGAGATTGGTCAACAACTCTCTTTTGTTGCCTAGAAATAAACTAGAAATTTAACTCTTCACACCCAGGATGAAAACTGAATTGTCTTCAAATTTTCACATTCAATTTATTCACATCTAGTTTACATTAAGCAGATTTTGAGCAAACTTCAGATTATCAGGAGCTTAAAAAAAAAAAAGTTGGTGAGCAAAACTGCTAAGCCACAATCCCTCTTTCCATATTTGCCTAGGAACATATCATAGACCTCCTCAGCTTCTGATCTGCTTGTCTGAATAAACAATGTAAGAGCTGCCTCTTTACAGTAGACGCTTTATTTCCCTAATCATTCAGTCCATAATTATTATCATGATTAATACCAACATCTCTTCTACTAAGGTGTTGGTATTTCTGTAGCGATCTAGTCAGTCAGAAAGAAGTTCCCTTGTTTTTGCTGTGCATGATTTAGTAAGGAAAACAGCTTTGGCTCTGTTCTTCACAAGAGCCAGCTTCTGAGTGAAGGAGTTGTCTACATCCTTTTTTTGTACCTACCCTTAAAAGATCCCATATGTTACAGTACATCTGTCATCACTGTACATATGTGGGGATCTGTAACACATGAAGCATTTCTAACAGCTCTTATGGCCAATCTTTTCCCTGAGCTGTCAGCTAGGTGCTACCCCCAAAGATGTTTGCTTTTCTTAGAATTCTGCTACAGAATGCGTGATCTGCAGAACCAACACTGGGTCACCCCTGTGATTTCAACACATCCCTAGAAATCGTTCTTCAGAAAGATGTAAAAACATTTGAGCTCTCTTGATAAAGTATGATAAATGAAATGCATTTATTCTGTGATCAACAGAGTATACTAAAATACTGAAAAGTATACTCCTTCAAAATACGTTCAGATCAAATCTAAGAAAAGGTGTGGTGATCCTTTGACCATCTCTTTGCTGGCCCCTTCTGGCTCTGGGTTACAACTTTAATAGGAAAGTACAACATTAACCAGGATCCAGCTCCTTACTGGACCTCTGTTCAGCAGTACAGGAGTAGCCAGCTAAAGCACATACTTGCACAAGGTGCCTGGACTAAGGAATTCTTAGTTTAATCTAAATTATGTCAGAACTACAACTGAGGATATGGGCACTGAGCATGTTGAGAAAAGAAGAAAGAAGTGAGGAAACATGGATTTCAGAGCATTCTTTGAAATACTATTAGAGCTTTCTGTTCAGTCATCAGTTTCCATTACTCAGTGTTCTGTGTGGAAGATTACATTCTTTGCCAAGAAATAAAATCTCAATGTTAGGGAAAGCAGAATGCTAGTGTTTTAAAAGACAAAGTGATGCAGAATAACATGATTAACAATTATTTAAATCATTAACAATAATTTAAATCTTTAAATCACAGGAAACATGCTTCAATGCAACTAATAGATTTTAAAACCATCATACCTTCTATCACTTTTATCTGGAATCCATTTGCTACAAGCCTTGGATCTGACAAATAACCTGATCCATGGAAACTCTGGTAATTATTCCGCATTTTATAAAGAGCAGCCATATACTGAGATCCACCAATAAGACTGGAAAAAAAAAAAAAAAAAAGAAGTGTTAAAAATCAACATCCCTTATGTGAAAATTACAAGTGCACCAGAACCACAGAAAAACATAGCAAGTGATAAGGAGTGACCAAGTTTTTTAAAAGTACTTTGGAAAAGCAATTTGTTTAAAGAAACAAAATGAGAACTGTTCACTTATCTTAGTGAGAGACTGAACTTAGGCATACAGTAATAATAATTCTATCAGCCACTTCCTAATTCCTGGGGGAAAGTCAGTTACAGTGGAGCATTTAATTTTCTTCTGGGGGAGAAAATTTGTATTTGCTGCACTACCAATGACAAATCAAAAATCATACTTATTTCAATTAGAATAACACCAATTGTGCCTCATTACTTCAAGATCAAAGTATAAAACCCAAAAATCTGTTTTAATAGACAAGCGAGTGCACAAATAAACACAGCATTAGCAAACAGGGCCTTGCCAGAGCTTACTGTAAATAATTATCAAATGATGTTTCAAGTAACATACATGTTTTTGCTCAACAGTACTATACCTGTCTGTTAACACAATTGGATTGTCCAGTTTCTCTACTGGAAGCTTATGGTTCACCAATAATCTCTTATATAGCAGGGCCTCTTCCAATCTGTATGGATTCAGCAGCTTTACATTTTTCTCAGTAGCAAGTATCCAGACATCAGGAAAACCCTGACAACGGATCAGGAAAAGCTCGTGTTCATCTGAAACATTTCTCTCTTGTCTCTGAAGGTGATGTCTACAGGAACTCAGAGAAAAAGGCACTGTAACAATTTTCACAGGCTGTTCCAGTTTCCCCTTCTTTTCAATCTGGTCATGAAATATCTTGTCAAGCTTCTGCTGGTCAGATAAAGAACTCTTTAGCTTGTGTTTGTGTTTTTCTGCCTCCTTTGCTGCTCGGTGCATTGGCTGTGCATTGGCTTTCTTGACCTCTCTGTTGTACCGTTCCTGGTCCTTAGTGGCTTTTATTTCATAACTTAAAGGAGAAAACAAACCAGTAGCATCAGCAGATAAAAAGCTCCAGACCCCAACCCCTAACACACTAAAGCAGAAGGAAAGGTAACCATTTCAACAGCCAAGAATCACATCCATGGCCCATTCAAGTACCCACATCAATATGCTGCTCGCTGCGATGGAGATGGTGACTGTGCCTCTTTTACATCACACCTTGAACAAAAGCTGGAAACTTTCCTTCATCAAGACAGCCAGCAAAACCTCAATTACTGTTAGGGGCAGGACCTACTACTGTAAGGAATAGAGTGCATCATATAAAGATCTACAGCAAGGTTCTTTTCACCTCAGTCTCCCTTGCTTAATTTGCAATCAAATACAGAGTTTTGGAAGGAGTTTTTTGTCACAAGCACATCCAGCTCAATTCACAAAGTAATTTACGCTTCTAGAGCTCTACAGCCTTCCAGGGGAGGCCATGGGGCTGATAGGACTCTGGAGCTTGAATAATTTCCCAAGCCCCAGGTCTTACTTAATAAAAGTGCATTTGATTTCAAATGGCCTAAAATTAGTCATATAAAGTGTAACAATACAGAATATGTATGATTATCACAGAATTCTGTAAGTAATAATCAGTCTTACACATTTTTCAAAAACAGTCAATAAAAAACTACTCCTAAATGCTGTCTAAATGGTTAAAACATTACTACATACTAAACCTCTACAACATGAATGGATTCTTAATGAGTTTATAAATGTCAGGGAGATAACTAAACTTTTATAGGTCCCAGGTTTATGCTTGTCTACTGCATATGAATTTTACTTTTCTGAAAGCAAAGGGTGTGATTTACCGAACACCTTATTTTTGCCCTTATTTGATATTTTGAATTCTACAAGGTAATTCAAACCAATCTTCAATTAAAACCAAAAATAAGCAGTACCATCATATATGTTACTATTGGAAATAAGTATTTTAGCTGGTCATATTTATTTATTGCTACTTGCTGGAACAGTTTGATTCAATTATGTGTATGCACGCTGGAAAATTAAGGTCAACAAAAGGGTCACCATTTGCAATTAATTATGATGTGCTAGCATTCACATATGGTACCAATATTTAGTTAACTAAAAAAGTCAGCTTAAATAGTTTCTTGCAATAAATCACATCCTAGAAAATATGGAGCACACATTAAGATAAAAAACATCTGCTCCTTTTAAAATGAATGGATGAAATCATTTGAACAGAATTTTTTTTAATCCCAAATTCATTTACAGCTTTGACCAGATCAACAAATACTTTGTTTTGAATAGACCTAACAATAATGCAGAAAAATACTTAAGAGAACTGAGCCTCCAGTGACTACTGATAATCCAAAATGAAAGCACTTCCAAACAAAGTCCAACTTGCCTGTCAGTTTAGGCTACCACAAAAAAAAAAAAAAATCTAGTCTTACAAACCTTGATTGTGAGCATCTTCCAAATTCATACACATCAATATCAGTGATTTGCCCAGAACCAAAGAAAAACTGCAGATTTACAAACTGTGGGGGAATATCTTTGCCTTTCTGAAAACCTTTCCACAGAGGAATATATAATCAACAAGTGCTACAAGAATTCTCTGCTTTGTGAATTAAGACTGCAAATTCAGGATCTTTTTCTGATGCTATAAAACCTGAAGCCAAGAAAATTTGCAAAACTGGGTGTAAGCAGAGATGGAAGACTAGAATGAAGACTAGTTTCCAAGGCAGCTTTGGTTTAACTACAATAATGAACCCATGATATATTCTTTTCCCCTTGCAACATAAATCCAAACAAAATAACCAGCATACTAAAAAAACATTTTCAATATATGTCTCTCAGCCCTTGTAAGACAAATAATCTGAATGTGAGTATTTGTTGCAAACTCGGACAGCAAAGACCATGCTACCTGAAAAAATGTTTCTCCCAAGGTACAAATCTACTCATGAAGATTTACTGCAGAGTGCTGACAAGGTGATTTGTTAGTCCCATGACAATGTGGGGTAGCTTTGAACCTTTCCTACACCTTCAGGGTAACTACTCCTGCCACTGTTATGGCACTTGGAGGGATTTCTCCCACTCCTACCTGAGCCTGATATGCAGGAAACACTAAGGCCAGAAACACATACAAGATGTATTAAATAAGAGCTAAGTGAGTGCAAGGAATGAAATCCTTTGCAACGCAGGGGGATGTGCGATGCTGCCAGCATGGACATGCACAGAGCTTTCCTCCTCTATTATAACCTAAAGACCGTAACATTTGACATTCCGGTTGTGTAATAAATGCTAGCTTGTTTTGAAAAGGCCATCCTGTGTCACTACGAGACATCTGGTGCTTGTACTACTCCCAAAAGGGATTTAAATTAATTTAGTCCTGATGGAGGGGCCACAGAGAGAAACAGAGATGCTGAAACCATGCACACCCATTGCACAAGGCAGGACTTTATCACAGAAGGATGGAGGACTGGAGCCCAAGAATTGTGGGGTTTTGCCAGCAAGGATGCATGAAGTAGAGCTGTGGTACTTTGCTGCCCTGATGTATTTACATTTGTTGTTACCTCTAGGTGGCCCAATTTATCCAGAGTACCAATTTATCCAGAGTACCAATTTATCCAGTCTGGAGGCAAGACTTATGTTCTCTGCCACAAGTCCTTCTGGATTGCTGCTCTGCAGGAAAAGTCCGTGTTTCTGTTTTGTATGTCTCTGTTTCAACTCCTATTTGCTATTCTCTGCAGCAATTCAAAGATCATAAATGTGGAAACATAAACCAAAGCTGATATCTATAGATACAACTAGTGGTGAATTCCTCATTCCCTTCAACAGCCATGCGATTCAATCTAACGTATAAGGAAAAAATATATACCCTGTCTACAATATACTGCATTCAATCCTACATAGAATGAAAACTTGATTACCAGAGAGGTCACCTTCCTGAACTAATGCAAAGTTAATCTGTAGGCACACTCTTTAACATAACAGTTGTGCCAGGAAAGCAACCATGAAATCTCAAAAGCTAAAGCAGAGCAAATTAAAATTTTCTGAAACAGCTGGCAGAACCTTTTGTTTCATTTCATTAAAAGCATGAATATAATTGGAGCAGATTTCTACTATTACATTAATATTTCAGCTTATGCAGAGATGGACAAAACACTTTCTCACATGTATGGGTTTGTGACCACAGCATGTTGCTTGCATAGTAAACTTTAAATTAGGTAAACCAGAAGCTAAGTGAAAAGGTTACACTTAACTCTGACATTGCTGACATTCAGAACAATGTAGATGTCTTATTAAAATATCTCCTTTTCTTGCAGATGGATTCCAAAAATTAGTGACAATTCATTTTAGAAAAATATGGAATTTAGTTATTCAGACTGCAACCTAGGAAGAGACTTGGTCTTGTTTGAAACAGATTAATATTAAGATTGTGCTACAGTCTCTGAACCAGCACTACAGTAGCTGTTTAGGGGGAAAAGTAATTCCTTGTGTCATTTGATAGGGTTTTGCAAATACAATTCTGAGGTGGCTTATGTTGGAATACAAATGCAATTTAGAGGAATAGAGTATTTAGAGTACCAAAGTTCCCAAAAGAGAACTCTCATTTTATAGTAATAAAAGTTGAAAAACTTCTGAAGAGCTCTACAGTGCCTCATTCATCACCATGCTGGTTTTCAAGGACAGTGCATTGGGAGGGGGAGAGTAAGGGCTGCCCTTAGAAGTCTGTAGGATTTAAACAGTCACTTTCTTGCCTGTTATCTTAAATAACTATTCAGCAGAACTGTCTCTAACTACTGCTGTCCCTAAGCTAACTGCTGCACAGCACAGTGGCAAAATGAGTACTTCCAATGAGCAGTGCACAACTGCACACAGCAAAACACAACAACTCACAATACTGATTCGGATCTTGAGAAGTCAAAAATTATTATCCATTTTTTCATAAGTAACTGGAACATTACAATTTTTTAAACTGATTACAAGTGACCCTTTGGTAGCTTCCAGATTCAGAAGCAAGACACAGCCTGAACTTACTTCTGTTTTTCCTCTTCGTTCAAATTCTTCCACTGCTCTTCAATTGTCAGCAGGATGTCATTCATGCTGGTCTTTGGATTATCATTTATCAATTTTGGACGACATTCATGTGTGAAAAATTCAAATGCAGACTTTGGTTTCTTTATTATTCTGCTATTAATTAAGTCATAAGCTCTCACATGTCCAAATTTTTCACTTATCACATTTTTCTTCTTTATACTTTGATTTGAGCTTTGTGGATCACTGCTTTTTTCACCAGTGTATTCATTTTGCTTTTTAGTTGTCCCTCCAACTTCAGGAATCAAGATCTTAACAGGTTCTAGCTTGTCCCCCAGACTGTCTTTAAATGCACTTCCCATACTCCAACTATCAGCAGAGATTTCAGGTAAGTCTTTAGGGACTAAGGCTTCCTCATTTATATCTATTTTGTCAGTATTATCAGAACTCAAATGATGCTCATTGGCTTTTTTATACTCGGGGTCCACAGGAACACTATTACTTTGAATATCAGCCATATTCTGTCCATTCTGTTCCTCCTCACACAATAAATTTAAGGAACTGTCTGGAAAGACATCACTCTTAGAAACCTCTCTTTTGTCCAGGCGACTGTGTACCTTATCACCACTCAATGTCTGATGATTTAAGCAGATCTCAGCGTTTTTTCCTGCTTGACAGTTTTGCACATCACTGCTGAGTGAAAGGAATGAAGTATGAGCATGTAGCTCATCATTTCCAGATGGTCCCATTTCATTAACAGCCACATCTGTTTGATCTGTTCTATGAACAAACATGTCTTCTGAGGTAACATCTGTTTTATTACTTTCACCAGGGACTGCAGCAGGTAGTGGCCCATACAGTGATTTCAACACATTTTCAACTGCAAGTAAGACAGATTCCTGGAAAAAAAAGAAGAAAATATACACACACAAGTCCACCTGAAAATGTGACTGCCAGATATCAAGAATATGGAACAATATGCGAACTGCTCTTATTTGGAATAATTTTTGACAAATCTGGGCAGATTATTGCATTTCAGTTGTTCAGAGATTCCAAAAGACTCTGAACTGGACACTTTCAGCCTCAAATTTTTGTGACGTATTCTGCTTCACTAGTTTACTTTGATACCACAAAACCAATTAAATGCTTTCTTTATAACAGGGTTTTGACTTCTTAAACCAGTATCAGGTAAAGTTATTCCTACATAATTACCTTATAATGCAGCAAAACTTGTGTTTTATCAGGTGTTATATTCACATCCACAGCAGAGGCAGGTACAGTAATACTCAAAAAGAAAACAGGATATAAACGCGTACGGTCCTTTTGTTTCGCCTGACTGTAGTATTGTCGAATTAACTAGAGATTGATTTAATAAAGAGATGTCAGTAAAGGCAATAAAATAGACAAAAATGCACAGAAACAAAATCTGACATTATAAAAGCATAACTGGCTTGCTGGTTTTGTCAATTTTTCAAGTTAAAGAAATGCTTAAAAGGTCCTCATATACATGTATGCCAGAATAATCACCAAAAGGGCAGTTCCTGGTGGTTTCCATGACTTCACAGCATGGAGGTAAAAGTGATACATAGCCTATTTTCCATGCAGGGCACTGTATTTTTATTTGTATGCTGAATCCCACCTGGAATCCAGGCTTCCCTGCTCTTGTTAAGGAACCATCTCTGTCATGGGATTCAAGCTAAGCTTTGAACTCCCGGAAGAGCCAGGCACATCAAATAATGCATGGGGATGGATTACCCTTACTCAGCATTTAACCTACCAATTTAAGTTCAGGGTTTACATCTGCAAAGCTTTGCCTGCCAATTGAAAATGACCGTTGTGTCCACTTTAAAACCTGCAGAAACACTTTGGCATAAGCATGATTTTATTCCCTGGTGATGACAAGGATTAGGACAGCAAAGCTGCCCCAAGTGAAGTGCTGCAAGGTTCAGTAGTGAGAGAAACCTAAGAGTATCAAATTCTGCCTACACAATGCCTAGCTGTAGCCAATGCTGCTGCACTATCACTTTCATTTCTACCCAATGCACACACAAATTTAAAGGGAGAGCACGGGTGTTTGCTTGATAAGCCCACAGCTGGAAGCGGAAAAAATCAAAACATTTTAACAGAAGCATTCTCTTACAAGAAACTACATCAAGTTCCCTTACAGGAAATTACACAGGCTAATACTGATTTCTACAGGCTAATACAAAGAATCAATTATTCTGGTTGTCTAGCATAGAGCATCTGAAATGAATTTTGTTAAACAGCTAAAAACACAACCTCAGCTCTGTGGTCTGACTGCAGCAAATGGAACAGAACTGAGGCACCAGCAGCATCAGACTTGTGGAAGGGCTTTCTGTTGTAAATGCTAGTATTTGCACCTGTAATACTCTTAACTATTTCATGGGGGGAACAAAAGCTGTAGATTGCTTAGATGTCTCTGTCCTCAAAGAAATCACATTTCTATTCCTTGAATTGAAAGCTAGAGGATGTTACCTTCAGTATTTCCTTCTGAAGAACTGGACGATTATTTATAAAAATGAAACTCCTTTCTGAACTTGAAAGGCTTGTCAAAGAACTGTCTGACTCAGCTTTTGGGAGAAATCCAGAAAGATTTATCTGCAATGATAAAACAAATACAGTGCAGAAGTCTTTTAAAGAACCCCAAATGTTTTTAATAGAGGTGAGATAGTAAACCAACTGTACAGGAGTCCCAGTCATTCAAATGCAGGCACTGCTTCTTGACAGTTACAATATACAAAGATAAAGGCAGTTTGAGAAAAAAAAAAAAGAAGAGGCTGAGAAAGATGGGTTTGTATCTATTCCCCTTGATTGATTTACTGACATATTTCCCATACAGACTGCCAATTGCAGCAGGATGCTGCCTGGAGCTGAGGCTGTGGAGAGCCAGGCCAGCAACCCTTGACTTGCTGACTGTGGGGCTGCCAACGTAAAAGCCCTGTCCAAGCCAAAGGCACAGAGTGCTGCCCAACCTGGCCAGGGCAGCAGTGAAGCACCCCTAAAGGGAAAGCCCAAAACACATAATCCCTCCCTTTTTACATACAGAACACCTTAAATAGCCTGTCACAGGGCATTTATTCAGGGCACCTAAATTTACCTACGCCACCTGTATCCAAATCATCTGACTCTCAAGAGTGCTGAGCACCCACGATTCACAGGCTGCAGCAGAACCTGTGAGCACAGCACTGCCAGAGAGCCTTGGAAACAGCACATGATTTGTGTACCTAACGTGAACTCCAAGTTTTATGATTTTTCTGTTGAGATTCTTTAACAGGTTTTTCAGGTCAAAATAAGGCTGATGACTCGTGCTGCTTGTCTCATCTCTTCCCCCTCTACCCCACTAAGCAACTTTGAAACTGTTGGATGATTTCAAATCAATCTGATAAAGAAGCAGAAATCCCAAAGATGTATTTCCACAATTCCTGTGATAACTGGCAGCTGTTTGGAGAGAACAGCCTCAAGATAATGATGTTACTAAAACAAAAGGCAATTTTAACTTTGCAAAAGCCAGGAACCAGCAGGATGCAAGAACAGACATCCTGGGCAGCCCACATCCTGCCCCACGTATTGCCCTCCACCACCTGCCCAAACTAACAGGTAAAAGAACACTGGGGGCAGCAGGAGGATGGAGATTTTGGAGATATGAGTAAGTCTGGAGAATGTTCTGGTAGCAGGGTGGATCACTGAACACAGAAATGAGTCCTCATAAGCTCTGCTTTTGGCAGAACCCCTTGTATTTACTAAAATCCAAATTATCATGCATTTGAAATGGAATTTAAGATCCATGGGATTTGGCCTATCCTTCCCATTCATCTACGTCATGCTGCTATCTGCTCATGTGCTCCCTTATTCCCTCTTGACCTTGTACCAAGCATTCTGTGCTAAAGCTGGCATGTTCTGGTCAGCAACGTCGCACAGAACCAAACACCACTGGTCAAATTAAAGAGGTGTCAAGTATCTGTTGGATGATTATCAGAAAACAACATGCAGCACTTCTAGATTTTATTCTGCAACTTCAGCACATCCTCCCTCAATGTTCCTCCTCTAGCCTTAAGCTGTTTTCTTAATTCACAAATATTTGTACAAATCTTTCACTTCAAGCAGTGTTTTTATATACAGAAAACATAAGAACAAAACTGAAAGTCTCTAAATAACTCATTTAACAAGTTGCCAGATTTAGAAATGGCTGACTGCTGTTACTATTTACAACCATGTAGAATATCAGTATGCTTATTAAAAGTTATCTACAACTTATAATACTATTCTTAATAGAATTTTCATATATCAAAGTATATGAAGTATGAAGACAAAATTACAGAGACTGGAAAACATTCATGAAACTTTGATTTCATATGCAATCAACTGCTTTCAAAATTAATACATTAATAAAAACCACTACTTACATATGCATTAAAATATATCTGTGATGGGTGGACAGCAGAATGCCTTTCTTTTATACTTACCTGTCTCCCCAGTGGCACATGTAACCACTAAACTTAACCTTCAGAAGAAAAGAAGAGACAAGGGAAATCTCCTGTGTGAGTTTTCAGCCCAAATAAAATCTATCCATTTACAAGACTGGGGATCTGAGAAGTGTAAATACTGTCTTGTACTTGTAAAAAGTTGTGTCAGTTATTTATTTTCTAGGTTTGCTTTTTATTTTACAAATAGCTCCCAAGCTTTAAAGCTAATCTGAAATGTGTCCCTGTTACATTCAGTGCTCATACTGGAGATGCTTTCAAGAAGGCCAGTCTTTAAAATCCCTGGATCACTTGCTGAAGAAGTTTTAACACTGCAGTAGGGAACAGCAAGATTAGTTTTGTTTTCAGAGTAGACTTTGCAGCAAAGGAGCATGAAGCTACACAATGAACAAATAGGAGTTAAAAGAATTAAAGAGCCGCCCTCTGGTCTGTACAGCAAACAAGACACAAGACCGTATAGGAAGGAAAAAAAATCAGAGTATGCCTTGCCCTTAAATATCTGTTCCAATAGCTGCACACGAGGGAGGCAAAAATTATTACACAGGCAGCTTAACTCTGTCACTTTGTAGTGTTTGGCTGCCTAGTTTAGAAATGTCCACAGTTTCAGAACGTCGACATTATGCATGGATCACTTATACACCTATAAATGATGCACATGGTATTTTACACACTATTTAGAGACAGAGAGAGAGATGGAATGTTCCCCAACTTCTATTCAAGGAATATGGATGCCTCATGATATAGCAGAGGAGTAATGTGAGAACCTAAGTGCCTCCTCCAAGCTAGTCCCTTCTAAATACCCCCTTAACTTTGGAGCCCCTGCGCTTGTCCTGGGGGCACATTCAGGTAAGAATAGCTCTGGATGTCCTGTTCAGACATAAACAACTAAAACTTTGTAAAGTACAAGAAGTGACTTTGCTTTGCTCCCCCTCATTTTACTGCGTGTATAAAAGCATTCTGGCAAATTCAACATTTAAGTCTGAATAATGCTATTAAGCAGCACATATAAACAATGAGACTTTAAAGTCTGAATAATATTATTAAGCACCGTGCTGAATGCAGCATTGGTAAGTCGTGTCTAACAGCTATTGTGACTTCACATTGACTCATCTCATCCTGTCAAGGTTTATTACTACGTGATACAGGAAAATTCAGCTTAGAAGGTTCCAAGGTAGCAAGATTCCCCTTTAATAAAAATGTCTCCAGCAAAACGGAAGCAGATTAAAACATTTTTGAAAACATTAGACAAAGGAGGGTATCACAGAGAATTTTCTCATTTTCAGAAGAGGCAAAAGAAAACAAGAACACAGAATTTTTTGAAAACTAGAAAGTATTTTGCTGAAATACGGGTTTGGTGGAAATTTGCATAACTTGCCTTTCTAAGTATGTGTTTCTTTTACTGTTCAGGTGCCCTCACTGAAATTGAAGGGATACCCTTTAGAGTATAAGGCTAAGAGGCCATGAAGATGAGAACCATCTAAATGCTTAGATATTAATCAGAGCACAACCTGCCTTTGGGCCAGGAATCTCAACTAAGACAGCTCTGAGCAATCAGCAATTCTGCATTTGTCATCACAACTGTTTTTACTGCCATCTGATCAGTGCCACATGAGTCCTGACGACATGACTCTTGGAGTGGATTTTCAATCACCAAACCAATTAATTTTACGGAGAGGACAGTAATAGAATCAAATGCATTAATCAGATGTCAGTCTGGAGATGCATCTTCTTTTTCGAAGTCTCCTTCTCTTTGAATATTTCTTCAGCTCTCTTCACTGTCAGACCTGAAGTGCATTTGGGAGAAGGAAGTTTAAACTCACCTCAGGATATTCGCAGCAGTGCTGAAAAGGTACCATACTGCTCATAACGGCTGTTCCCAGAACTGACATACAGGCCATTTTGTGATCTGATACCCTGGTCTTCTGCCAAATAACTGCCTGAAACAAATGGCACAGAGTCAAATTTTTGACATTATATTTGTTGAACTCATGTCATGTCTATGAACATGCATATGCAACTGCACACACACTGTATATGTAACATTCTGTACCTTGACCCTCTGAAAATCATAACTTTCAGTGTTAACAGACTGGATATGGTACCTTTTGACATGTGTTCTCATATTGTATTACTTATTTAGATACACAGCAATTGGAAAACTAAGCAAAGCTTGTATTCCTGCATGTTTTGTGGCTATTCTGGACTTCTGTACCTGAGGGCAACAGTTAAAACCAAATTAATACAGGTATTATTTCTCCTAGATATACAGTAGTGGGCTTTGTGCTTTTCCCAAGCAGTTAAAGGTGAGGGTTGATGACATATCACTCACAGGCTGGTCAATATTTGAAGGTGGGCACTGCAATGCTTAAGTTACTTATACCAAAGAGATTGTTTTGGTAGAGATCAGGCTATTAGCTGTCCATCCACAGCTCTCACTGGGATACTCTAGGTCTATGACAAGCCTGTCATTTAGAAAGAAAAGCAGCTTCTAAGGAACTATATATTAGGAAAGCACTCATTTGTCTAATGAAAACTTTGTACAAGTAAGAAGGATGAAGGACCATCCGCTGTATTAGCTATGTGTCTTGAAATATTATTACAAAGACTTAATAAATATAGTAAGGCAATATGAACTGTAACTTGCAATGGAAGTTACTTGTCAAGTCCACTTATGCATACAGAAGGTATTAGCTACTTTGGGAGGTGAAATTTTGTCTATTACTAATTAGAAGTCCTATGCCAAACAGTCACAAATTTAATTCTGAATCTGCTGACTTTCACTGCTGTGTATCAACAATAAAAACGTTATCCTTGGTTCATTTTCTGCTTCTAGGAAACTGAGACTGCTATACTCAGGCCTATTTCATTTCTGCCACTGTTAGCTGCCTGAGTGTATTCAATGTGCAACCTTTAAACACAAAAGGAAAAATAATGCAGCATGTTGCATTTTAAGTTGGCTGTTACAGTGCTGTTGAAATTTATACTTTCAGTAGGTACTAGGTGTCCAGTAAATTCAAAATGAGCTCAGAGTGTTCAAATACAGGCTGTTAAGCGAAAGGATAGTGAGAGAGCAAAAATTACACATGCACCCATCTCAAGAAATGCTATACATAGCCTTAAAATTCCACCTGTTCAGTGGAATATTTGCTGGCCTTCAGGGGTGAATTCCACAGAAGAACACAGTTCTCCTGGAACATGATATTCCCTTCCTACAGGACAGGTGGAATTGTAAAGCTTCAATACTGTTGACCCTAAAGTATTTCCTGAATCTTTAATTGTCCAGTTTCACGTACATTCTGCAGCATTTGTGAAGTGAGGCTTTTCAGTCCTGCCTGAATGTAATTCATCTCCTTCAGAGCAGCCTGAAAGCCCTTGGCACATGCTGGATCACAGCTCAGTTATCCTACAGTGAGGTGAACCCCTCAAACATAAAACACAATTTACATCAGGGGGACAGTGAACAGAAAAAGAGGAGAAGGAGAAATGAGCCAGCAGAGCCATGGGCTGGGTGTCCACAACTCTGGCAGGGAATCCCCCCATGCTCCAGAGGAGGCAGAGGTGAAATACAGTCTGGGGCTGCCTCTCAGCCTCTCTCCTCTACACCTGCTCTAAGCCTCCTCAAAGACATTCTGGAGTGATGAAAGAATCTGTCCTCTTCTTTATAGCTCCTCTTATAAAACATATCCTGTACTGCTTCTATTTTAAAATTGATTACTTAAAATGGAAACAGAAAGTGCCAAGTGATTTTTTTCTTTACTGGATATATTTTAAATTAAATGCATGTGACCAAACTGAGAAAGACACTTGTTATATGACTAACATAAACATTATGCTGTTTATTTTAGGGTATCCTAGTGTGATGCTGCAGGTACAGATATAAATCTTAGCTGCTGATTAATGCAAGGTTATTACACAGCTTGACCTACTAGAATGGCTGATACTCAGAACTGTGAAAAGATCACTTGAGTGATCTTTAAAAAGGTGGTTTTAAGAAAGCTGTGGAAAATGAGAACTTATTAAATGCAAATTTGCTAAAAGTAGATACTGTAATAGGTTCAGATTAGTTTTTTAGTCATACACTCACCAGGTATTTATACTCAGTACTACAGACAGAATTTTAGGAAACAGTTACCACTGTAGGTCGAATTAAAGCCACAAACTAAAGAGGCCATGCAATTCCTAAATTTGCATACTATATAAGAATAGAGTGTGTATTCATTTTTAGCCCTGACTGCACATTATGAAGCAACAACATAGGAAGAGCTGGTAATTTACAGGAAATTATTTTTGTAGATTCCCCCGATGTATCAACAGGCATTAAAAAAATCAGAGAAACAATGCCTGTTCCTTTTCATTTATTTTGGAAAGTGTTGCCATGAGGTCCCTGGAACACCCTGTTTTTTAAACCTTGATTATACCCTTTAGTTTAGCTAAAAATACACCCCTCACACACCCCCATATTTTTTTCTAGGTCATATAAAGCGGGTGTCTAGGATGAGCCAAGGAAGAATCTGACTCTAGTCAGTATGATGATGCTGCAGAAACAGCCTACTCGAAGATATATTATTACATACGGCCCATCTTAGGTTCTGCAAGAGTTAGCCAAATATATTCCACATCTCTGTTTCATTGAAGGGGATTGCACGATCCAGATCTTACAAAATGTCATAAGCATATAAAATCTATTGCACATATGCAGAAGATAATGATGTGTGTGTCTCTGTGTACCTATTTCTCCACCCCATGCAGCCCTAGGACACAGCCATACTTTTGTGGAGGATGACAATGTACATTCCAACCTAAATGATTCTATGGCTACACAGACATATGGACTAGGCATCTGTTATTTCAGGATGAACACATGTAGAGCAGAAAGATTCCTTGAAAAATGTGTAAAGTGTGGAGAAAGAGTGTGCAACCCCTTCCCTTTGGGGTCCCTACTATGCAGCACTAGAGAGAATTAAGAACTGCTCAGTATTTGTTTCTTCGAAGACCTCAAGAAAGAACAGAGAAAATAAAAAGCAGTTGCTCTACATCCCTAACTATCCTTCATATTTAGGATTTCTACCAGCAGCTACATTGATTTGCCATCCCAGACAAAAGGAAAATCTTAATTAGAGCTGGGACCAGATATTGCTTCCGACTGTGGCTACTTCAGCACAATTATGATGCTATGAGTTAAACCGACTCCTTCCATTTACCTTATTACTACATAATGGCGGTGCACTTAGACTTTTAGTACCCAAACCCCACCTATTTTTTTCATTTATTTCATGACAGTCATATTATTCACCCTGTAATAAAGTTTGAGGGTGTAAAAGCCTAGTTGAGCAAGCAGTTGTAAGTGAGCTGTAGGCTGGTAATGTAAACTTGAATTAGCTCCTTAGAAGAGAACTGCATTTCACAGTCTCTCTAGTTTTGTGCTACATGCTTCAAAAATCCTGTCACCCTGGCATCTGGGATCTCACTGCAGGTAACTCTTTGGGCCACTATGCTCCTTAGCTTCTTGACTTTAAAACCTAATAGCTTATTAGACTTAATTGAAAGCATTGCTGCCCATCTGTTAAGAGAGTACACAAACAGGAACAAAACTAGGCAGCAATATCCCAAATTTAAATTGAGCTCAAGGGAAATCACATCATCCAGTACAATGTCTACAACCTCTTCATCTTAATGATGCACTGACACCCAGCTCCAAAGGCTGGCACATTCTCGGCAGTGGAAGAAAACCTATATGCTGAGATCAAAACTGACAAATATCAAGTCTTCACCACATTCTTTAGAATGCCAGCCTTGAAAAGTGCCACCATTTTTCAGCTCCACAACTAAAGTGGTGTCCTGTTTTAAAAACAGTGGTAAGTTACCTTACTGAAAGGGAACCCTTACATAAACTGCCCTTGAAAACATACATCACAGCAGTTTTTCAATTCACCTTATAAAAAAATTAAGCAACTAAACAATTATTTCCCAGATATTTTATACTCATCCCTAAGGAATCAGTAGCCCCCTCCATTTTGGATAAGTGCCACAGAGAAACTCAAGGCACCATTTTTCCCTTCATCAGATACAGCTACATACCTGTCTATCCCATGGGCATCAGATATTAGAGCTATCAAGGAGATTTGTTGAAAGACAGTCATGTTCCACAGCATGCTCATTCTACAAATTCCAGGGTATTCCTTATTCTCATGACACAAGAGCACCCTCTCAACTAAAAAGATTTTCTTGAGCATGACACAGTGGAGAAATGCTTGGATTTGGGAGTTAGGAGGTAAGTTAGGAGAGGAGCTAACAGATATTACAAGGAGCCAAGGATCTTCATCTGGTAACACCTGTCTTCAAAGCCTGTCAAGAATTCCAAAGACTGTTGAGAGTCATATGCTTTTTGATTACTTTAATCACATGTTCAGCCATGGGTGTTCAGAGAGCCTGATCTCCTCTTAAGACAAGGTGATCCACCTAGTGGATGAGGGGAAGGTTGTGGAGGTAACCCAAACTTCAGTAAAATCCTGGACACTGTCTCCCACAGCATTCTCCTTGAGAAACTGAAAGCCTATGGCGTGGACAGGTACACTTTTTTTTGGATGCACTCTCTCTGGATGGCCAAGCCCAGAGAGTGGTGATGAATGGAATGAAATGCAGGTGGCAACTGGTCAGTACTGATGTTCTCCAGGGCTCAGTACCAGGGCCGGGCCTGTTTAACATCTTTCCCAATGATCTGGAGAAAGAGACTGAGTGCACCCTCAGTGAGTTTGCAGGCAACATCAAGTTGGGCAGGAGTGTTGATCAGCTAGAGGGCAGGAAGGCTCTGCAGAGGGATCTTGACAGGCTCAATTGATGGGCCAAGGCCAGTGGTGTGCAGTTCAACAAGCTGAAGTGCCAGGTCCTGAACTTGGATCACAACAACCTCCTGCAGCACTACAGGCAGGGGGAAGAGTGGCTATTAAGGTGCCCACTGGAAAAGGACCCGGGGGTGCTGGTTGACTGCAGCTGAACATGAGCCAGCATGTGCCCAGGGGGCCAAGAAGACCAATGGCATCCTGCCCTCTATCGGGAAGAGTGTAGCTGGCAGGTCCAGGGCAGTGCTTGCCTTTCTGGACTCAGCACTGGTGAGGCCACACCCCAAGTCCAGTCTGGGGCCTCTCACTACAAAAAAGCCATGGAGGTGCTGAAGCGTGTCCAGAGAAGGGCAATGGAGCTAGAACACAAGTGTGATGAGGAGAGCCTGAGGGAGCTGGGGGTGTTTAGCCTGGAGAAAAGGAGGCTCAGAGGCAATCTTATTGCTCACCACCTCACTGAAGGTCATAGTCAGGTAGAGGTTAGGCTCTTCTCCCAGGTAATCAGCAACAGGACAAGGGGAAATGGCCTCAAGGTGCACCAGGGAGGTCCAGGTTAGGTGTTAGGAAAAATTTCTTCACTGAAAGAGTGGTTAAGTATTGGAACAGGCTCCCCTGGGAAGTGGTGGAGTCACCCTCCCCTGGAAATGTTCAAACACTGAGCAGACATGACACTTCACAATGTCTTTAGTGGCCATGGTGGTATTTGGTTAAAGGTTGGACCTGATGCTCTTGGAGGTCTTTTCCAACCCTAATGATTCTATGAAAAGGTTCTTTACCACAGAGGGTGGTTGGGCACTGAAACAGACTCCCCAGGCCTATGGTCACAGCAGCAAACATGACAGAGTTCCAGAAGCATTTGGACAATGCTCTCAGGCACATGGTGGGATTCTTGGGGCATCCTGCGCAGGGCCAGCAGTTGGACTCAATGATCCCTGTGGGTCCCCTCCAACTCAAGATATTCAAAGATTCTATTAAATTTCACTTCCCTAGCAGGAGGAAAAAAAAAATAAATAAAGCCTCCTAAACAATCACACTACTGTCAAAACCCAGTTTGCAATCCAAAATTGTGATTCAGAAAATGTACAACATCACAGTGAATTCTATTTAAATAAAGGGAGGTTTAAAAGCCTGTTGTAAACCAGCAGTTAACAAAAATAACATACATAACAGTGACAAAAGTACCCTGCTAAGGAAGAGGGAAAATTCCCATGTGGCTTTGGAAATATCCTTTTTTCCACTAACCTTTTTAGGCTGACAGTGTGAGTGCAAAAGCCTTGCAAAGGCACATCTCAGATTCTGCAACACACACTGCATATGTGAAACAGTAATTGTTTTGAGATTTTAGACATATACTGTGCTGTCATTTGAAAAAAGTGATGGATGAGAAACTGGAAACCTCAAGGAATTAGTAATAGGATATAAAGCATTTCACCTCTGGGTCACCAGTTCAAATTCAACCAGGTTGGTAGGGACCAAAAGTAGTTACCATCTGGCAGCTGTTCTTGGCTGATGTAAATTGAGTTGAGGGTCTCAGCGCATTTCCTAGTGGACAGGTGTCCTCAGCACAAAAAAACACCATAATTAACTCTCTGTTTGGCTTTTTCAGCAAAGCCACTGAACAACGAATAGAAGCAAAGACTGAGCTGTATTCCAGGTTAGCATGGAAGCATGTTGGCTGCACAGCACTGCAGATTCTTAATCATAATTCCTCTTTATATTTTAAGACTCACAGATTTGGGAGGGATTTCATTCATCATTACATTAAACAGAGTAGCCTTTCCAAATCAAGATGGAGTTTATGTGCTGCTATTTCTGCTCAATTCAGATTTTTTTTTCAACATGCAGCTACAGCAGAGTTTGGAAGCACAATGAATAAATGCAAAGTATATTGACATTATTAAAAATGGTAAATTTACCCTAACACACTCCATCTTAAAAAATACACATTTATTACAGAGGACAGAGACACAGAAAAACCCCTGGATTTGGATTATTTCATATAAACTATTGGTTAAGATTACGCAGCTTTGGAAAATGGAGGAGACTTACTGCAAAGAAAACATAAAGTGGCATCCTTTAAGTGAACACCACCAACAAAAGGGGGTTTGGGGAAGAATACTACCCACAGTTATTACAAGACTTTTAAAATAGACTTTGCATCCAAAAGTTCTGACTCTCGACTCTCTTAAGAAACAAACAAGAAACAGTTCTAGGCAGAACTGTGTGTGACCAAGCTTCAAAATGTTATGTGTGAAATACACTGGAAAAAAAGTATTCACTTATGCCAAGTTTTCCTCAACAGGAACTGGAAAATTTACTAAGCCTACTTATGGCCCATCTGTACTTTGCACAAGACATGGGACCAGTTGTGCACAGTATGACCTGCTGATAGGCACCATCTAAACCATCTGTTGCTGAAAATTTTTTGGCTCTATAATATCTAGTATTGTTAAAATAGGTATAGTTACTGGGTGTCCTTGCTCATTTTGGCATTTGTGGAATAAAGACAACTAAAACAGAATCAAAGCATTCCATACCATCAGTCTTACAGAACAGAAGCGTATTTCTTCAACATCAGTGGTTTGTAGAGACTGAGCCAAGGGCTACTGGTATTAAACAGAGAGGAGTGTGAAAACTGCAGTTTCAGAGAAGAGCTGTAACTATAAAAGCTGGGTTTTACCACCTTAGGTAAAACACAGCCAGAGCTCACAGGTTGCTAGAACACAGTATTTGGGGCTGAAGGGTTTGAGGCAGTTTAAGCAGTAGCTGACTTTGAAATGTTCTTAACACGCCTTCAGATAACATTAACTTTAAATAAACTTGCTGAATACTCATGTAAATTATTTCCATTTGGCTGTCTCATTATTCAATATGCTTTCAAGGAACATGGTGATGAAAGAAGAAAAATACCTCTTTCTAACATAACCATACTGGCAAGAGGATCAACATTATCAGTATTCAAAGAATGTCTTGGCAGGATAAACCTTCATAAAAAAGAAGGAGCACTAGCTAATCCAAGTTGTCAAAATAGCAATAGTACTTCAAGGGTTGATCTGCAAAGTGATCCATTATTTATTGCTAATGCAAACAAAACATTCTCAGCAGAAAGAGCAACAGAGTGTTTCCTATCTTGGAAAGCCACTGATGGAGAGTCCACACTAAATAAATCTGAGGAGGAATAGGGAATATCTATTTTCTTACCCACTGAAAATCAACCAAAGGCTGAAAGAGGATTGTCTGATTTCTTTTCTGTGAAGAACCACACTTAATGGCAATCACTATTTTCCAAACCAATACAGACATGAAATACAGGAAGAGGAAAAAATTTCTGGAAATTTCATTCGAAAGCATAAGACACCCACCTTTTGAAAAAACCCAATCAAACATGGTGGAAATTCAACATGCAATGTAGGATGCATCCTAAAACTGTCTATACTTCAACAACTCAATAAGAGGCCTGACTTGCCGAACTAAGTTTCTGCTGGAATCAATCAGGTAACCATTTTCAGATGCCTAACCTCAGATACTTTATGACTGCTTCAGCCTTACTACACTCTTCCCCAGTAAAGCCTTTCACAGAATCTACAGTTTCACAGAATGGTTTGGATTGAAAAGGAGATCACCTTGCAGACCACTGGCTTCCAACTCCCAACAGCCATGGGCACCTTTCTCAAGACCAGTTGCTAAACCCCATCCAACCCACCATTGTCTTTCAACTTCATATAAAATACAAGACTTTAAAAACTGGGGGATTTGGTTTTTTTGTGGGAGGGTTGTTTTTTGTTTTGTTTTCTGGTGTGGCTTTTTTTTTTTTTTTTCAAAAAACGTGCTAGTTTTGTAATTTATTTAGAAAACTTCCTTGAAATACATTTTCATGTACATTTTTTTTCACTTACTACCTTTTCTAGTCTTTCAATTCATCTTTCCTTGTCTCCTTCTGTAATAACTCATCTCTGCTATCTTCTTGCTCTTCTAAGCCCCGGAACCTGATCGTACTCCCAACATGTATCTTCTTCCATTGCAACAGAAAGTACTGGCTCAGCCTCAAGAATCTGGGGTTCTAAGAAGTCCTCTGAATAATTGCACATACAATTTGTCTTTTCAATGACTCATAATCTATGAGCTACATAAAAAATAAAGCTGTTCTAAGGAATTGATTCTTTCTCCTAGTACATTTCTAACAAAAATATAACAGACACACACAAAAAAATCACCAACAACACTGTTCAGCAGGGTATTACTACAGCACAGATATACTGTAGTGTCTGTATAGAAAAAACACCATCCTGATCCAAATTAATAATTGTAATGACAACAATATTTAGCATATAAAAGCAAAATAAATAATGAATACTCATTTTCTGTGATAATACAAATTCACCATTGACCTACTGCAAGTTGCTACACACTGGAAATTCAGAATTTCAAATTTTTTAAAGGGTCTGATACAACAAGTGTCTTTTTATTTTGCACAGAATGACAATGGCAGTAGAAAGACAGGAATCTGAATTCAATTTTTTTGAAGTTCAGTTCAGTTTTTAAGTTTAAAGCATCTCCACATGCACAGAGACAGACTACACTTTCTGTCTACTTTAGCCTTTAATTTTCCTGTCTCAGCAATAGCTACTGAGCGACCTCTTGTGATGAAATGTTTGAGCACTTTCTCACTTTTCCTTTTTTAAGAAGATTAATTAAACAAACAAAAGACTGGCAGTGCAAAATGAAGAGTACAAAAAACCAGCACCACCTCTGTCATTAAACAAATGAAACTTTTTTACCTATTCATATAACCTCTCAAAATGGGTACTGAAGAATGTACCTCTGAAGCTAATAAGAGAGGTGCAAAAAAAACCCCAAAGTGCAACGGCAACTATCGTGCCACCCTTCACCATTTTTGCAGGAATTGTTATGAAAAATACATGCAATCACCTTCTTGTACCTTATTGCCACTGTATTAAAATAAGCAGAGAAAAAACCACCCCAAGACACTCAATAGTCTGATCAAAGGGATGAAATCCAAATACTATAAAGAAAATGGCATTTGTGACTTGTTGGAGAGGACAAAAACAAACCACCAAGAAGACAAAATGAGTTTTATTAACCAACATTTAAAGCCTGGTTGAGAAGCCCAGTCTTGGAAGCAGACACCCCCTCCCCGTGGGGTCTGGTTTCAAACTCTCTGTGACCTCAAGGCAATAAGACTGCAAGCAGCTACTCCTTCTCAGCCTTGAAACTAATTCTGCAGCCAGTTTTAGTTTTTCAAAGTATCTACACAGTGATATTTAAAAATACAGACATAAATACAATCAAAGCATGTTAAACAAGTCCAGAAAAAGAAGGGAAATCTGTTGTCATTTCAGGAAAGCACACAGTGCCTTTTCCTGCTCCCACTGAAAAGGAACTGAAGTGTGAATGTTTGATTGATGGGGTAACTGATCAAGTCTCAATGAGCATGACAAATATCAACAGCATTATTTTAGAACAGAAACAGAATTGCTGAGGGATCTGGCCACGAGATGTCACTCTCTACTTTGTGGCAACTTAGAAATTCACTAGCACAGCTTCCCCCTCTGAGGTGTAAAAAGCCAGGGTACAGCCAATGAAATCTGTTTTGTTAAATTTAGGTCAGCTTAAGGCGAACTGCTCAACATGTCACTTCTGTAGCTGTGATGCAGAATTACCATTCAGCACACAGTGAAGTCAAACTAACCAACAAGTAACCTCTGCATCCATCCTCCCAAGTCTAAACCAAGAGCAACCAGTTCAACTAAAGCCTGTTGTAGAACATATGTTACTGTTCCTACACCAATGACACAAATTGTTTTGAACTTTCCAGCCTTTTTAAGTAAAATCATTGTTATGTACTGAGCTCTTATGACTCAGAATACAGCAAGCTGCCTGTGTGAACTATAGCTTCTGTCCAAGTGGACAGCCCAAAATAGTAAGTTTTGCACGTTTTTTCAGGTGGCTTTGGTTAACACTTTATCAGGCCCTGTGGTCTAGTAAGGTCTCACTTCTTATTTGCAAAACATCACCACCACCTTTACTAACCATTAGCATGTAAAATAATTTTTATATTTCATATATCTAACCAGGCATCTGTTGCAAAAGACCAAAAATACCTGAGTCTGAGTTTTAGGAATTTAACATCAAAATCTGTAGCCATTATAAATATACACCTATGAAAGGAAAAAGTGGAAGTCCAAAACAAAGCTATGATGAAAGAAAAACTTTAGGAATTAAATATTTATGTAAGTACTACATTAACTGCATGGATTCATCAGAAACTGATCCTTTAGACAGCTGTCATAAAAAAACTCAGTATTACCTTATTATGTGTTAATGTTATCCTCAGGTCTGGTTTTATGATACCATATGCTGTCAGTAGATCTTGGACTTTTTTCAGTTCTTCCTTACATTTTCTATTTGTTGAGTAGAACTGCTTTCTTACAGGAAGATTCTTAAACAAATTTAGGACTGTTACTGTAGTACCTGCAAGCAGGTGATAAAAAATAAAGTAGAAATTACACTGAAAGCAAATCACTGACTAGATATTGAGGAAGTATTTTTGCTTAGACATGTTTGTATGCTGCTGCACTAAATCAGGTTATTAGCATGAGAAGAAACACACCAAATTAGCAGTCATCCCCCCCAAAACGTATCTCAAGAATTTGGATTCTTCTCCTTTATTTAATTATGACTGCAGCATTAAGCTTTCTTTCATACACACTAACAATAGCAAGTATCAGCACTAAATAAAGCTGAAGACTCTCTCAATGAACAAGTTAGCCTTCATTAGCAAAATGATTAACAGACTAGAATCTAATCACACATATCTGGAGGCAAATGAAAACTCTGCTTCATTAAGGGCCTTCACAAGCATTTGCTTTAGGGTAGTACCTGAAGTACCGAATATCTGCTCAAGGTACAGTACACAGCAGGAGAAGGAATATTCATCTACCAACACAATCACAGAAATTCCTAGCCCATAAGGATATTGCAAAGCATTAAATATGTCAGAGAATTCAACAATTTCAATGAAAGACAAGTCATTGCAACCTGCAGGCTTTCTGGCTGTGGGAAACACTAAACAGGCTAAATCTTAATAAGAATCCTTAGTAAAAATTAGGTACACACCCTTCCTGCAGGTTAGAAAGAACTGTGACTTTGCCTGGTCCTACAGCCATGCTGCTTCCAGCAATTCCTATGTATGGCAGCAGGGCAACTCTTCCTCCGTTAAGCAAGGATTTTGCTTCATACAGAAACATTACTTTGGTCCTAAAGAAATCTTCCATATACTTATACAGACTTGGAGCATTTAATTTTTACAGGTTTTATTTCCACTGTCAGCTTGAAGAAGTGAGTCAGAGAAGGAGAAACAAGTTTATAATTATAATCTAGAACAACTTCCAAGACATACCATTTCTTATGCTATGACAACACATTCTCAGCTGACAGACACAAGGCAAGAAACATTTACAGCAGCAAAGATTTCATACTCAGCCTTTAAGTACCCACCAGGTATTTCAACATCAGATAGAGCCTCAGAGAAACACAAAATACATCTGTCACCTTGCAACAACAAAACAGTGATAGCCTACCTTGCCCAAGGTGGGAGGGCTTTTTAGAGGTTACGTGCCCATTGCTATTCAAAGCATACTGAATGCTGAAATCATCATCAGCTGTCTTTGTTGTGACCAAAACCTGCATAGAGTGATTAAAAAAACCCCTACATTAATCAGGGATAGACAAAGTTCAGAATGAGCTTAGATAAGCTTTGGTACCACACTCACCACTCTGTTACTTTAGTCACCCTAATTACATTTACTTAGTTTATAAATTTTTTCTTCAACAGGTATTTCTTACAGGCATAGAAACATTATGCACTATTCTACACGTTTCCTGTCATTTAACTAAAGGCTTTTCTATCACACTAATTTACAAAGCACAGCAGTTCCTACTATCTACAACACACTGCTCTATTTTCTATTCTAGCACAGATTAAATAAATTTTATCAACTGACAGTTCTGCATTTTTTACCTTCAGTGAGACAAACACACTATGACAACTAATTCATGTGAGATTCCACAAACTTAAGGACTACTCTCAAACAAACAATATATTATCTTTCCACACCTAAACCTATCTGGCAACCAGTCACAGCAAATTTTGTTAGCTACTAAGGTAATACACAAATTGCTTTAGCAAGAGCAGTCATAAATCAGAGTTCAGGTTCCAACACTGTGAATAACAGAACCACTGCCTTTTAACCACCCAGAAGACAAAGTTTAACACACATACAGAGTTTCAGGATATTTTTGGTTTATTTTCATGTCTCACATGAATCATTCAGTATTCAGTCATGCCCCTGGAGAGAAAAACAATAATTGATTAACTGGAAATTACAGTACTGCAGACCTACTTAAGGGCCAATAGCAAAGTATCTTCAAACTGAAATTTCAGGGGGCAGTTTGGGTAGGCAGAACATAATTAATGCCAGGAGTGCTAATTAACATAATTACTGATACAAGGAGTAATACCTATTAAAGCACTTCATGCACTCAGGCCACCTCCCATCTCTTATGAAACGTACCACAGAACTGATTAGAAGCTCTGAACAGATGGCATTCTGCTCTGAGAGCTCATTAGAAGCAACCAGTGATGGAGGTCTGTCATCATCTATGAAAACACTAACACTTTTGAAAACATCTTTGGAAATATCCATCCAAATACACAACCCACTCCTGCTTAGTGCAATGTGAATGCAGCCCAAGGTACCACGGAGTGAAGCTGTAACATCATCTCTCCTGACCTCAACAGCTGATGGCTCCAACCAGACATAGGCATCGGTTTCCTCCTGCACGATCTAATCCTCGGCAGACTTAAATCCAAAACTTGACCTTGGTGCAGCATGCATTCAGAAAGGGAGAGCACAAGAGATCTGGCAGATCTCTGCTGTGCCTCTAGCAGCCTCAACACTTTTCAGATGGTTTTGAGCAAATGTATTTACTTTTAGCCAATAAGTTAAGTCGCAAATATTAGTACGCTGCCAATCCTCTTAACACAAATACATGGCTCAGACTCAGATAGGTCCGGTAGCAGGTTCCTGTTTACTCATAGGGACATGGTTTGTGCAATTGCAGTCACATACATGTCAAAGAGCAACAAGGAGCCCAGCAAGTTCCCATGACTGCTGATCACCCAGATAACAAGGCAGAAATGGTTACTGGAATGCTGGCTATGTGGGCCATCAGTTCCCTGAAATTGCTTCTCCTGGCCATCACCTGCTGTTCCTCCCTTGATTTACCCTAACTCAAGTAGCAAAGCGAGCCATACTCTTTGACATGATACTCCCCCATACAAAAGGAAAGAGACTACAACACAATCTGTCTGTTACCTGTTCTGACTGAGCAAAATAAACAGAGCACTGCAGTGACCTGTGTGACAGAAAGGCAGGACTGACACAAACAAGAAGTTCACATGACATGGCTTCTGAGGCTGAGGAGAAAGGCAGCATACAAAAGCACATCCCTGGCAAGTCGCTGGAACATCTAAACTCTCTGCACAAAATAAAACTTTCATGAACACATACAGACAACAAAAATTGTAACACAAAGGCTACACATTTACAGCAAGTGCTCACCTCTGATATGCTGCAAATCGATCCCAAAGCTTCCCCACGGAAACCATACGTTGTCAGCCTTTCAAGGTCCTCAGAGGAGCTGATCTTTGAGGTGTAGTGTTTAATTGCCATAACTGGAACATCATCAACCTTGACTCCACTGCCATTGTCTCTTACTTCTATTTTGCTAAACCCATAATTCTCCTAAAAAAAGGACAACACACCAATGAGCAGTAAAACAACCAAATGAATTAAGATGTAAATTTGAAGCAGCTAAGGTTACAGCTTCTAACTATCCACACAGAAGTGGAAGTTTTGCTTGTTTGGAGGAACTGAGCAACCATTAAATGTCTCTGTTTAAGGAAAAAAAAAAAAAAAAGAAAAGGAAAAATACACCATGTTGGGATAACGGTGATTTTTTTCCTCCAATTAAATAACATCATTTGTAGCCTGTGATTTGGAAACAGCAGAATCTAAGCTCAAAAGGAGACCTATAGCTGGAAAGCTGAAGACTTTTCGCCTCTTTTCACCTCTCTTACCTACTTGGTATCAATTTTTTTGAAGTCACTTGAATGCAGCTCTGCATCCATAGAATTCAGTAGACCCTCACTTCATACCATTTCCAGTTTCAATTTTGATTGATGTGATTCCACTACATTTTCCAAGTTCTGTTTTCCAAGTTCAGTATACAGAAGCTGAAATTCTAATGGGGGGCAAGGCATGAATGGTGAGGGTAATAAATAAAAAAGCTTGTAAAGAGATACAATACTTTGCAAAAAGATGTAAAGGTTCCTAGAGGCTCTTTTAAAACAGCCTTCAAGGAGGCAAAATTCAATCTTTGTTATTTACCTTTACATACATGCAATGCATATTTTACTGAATTCCAGTTTAAATATGTCATTCCAGTAAGCACCAGCATACATAGGGTAAAACTCTGAAACCCAGATATATACAACAGCTAAATAAAAGATTAAATTTAGGTTCTGTAACATTTCAAACAAGTGCAGCAAAAAATTCTCCTTTCCAGCTGCATTACAATCTGCACAAGTGAGCAGCACCCAGAAGAACTACCAGCCAGGAGGAAAAAGTAATCAGAGCTGCAGGATCACTAACTAAGCTTCTTTCACAGAAGCAAGACTGGCTCTTTGAAAAGATTATGATGCAACACAAAAAAAATGTATTACACACCTCAGCACATCTAGGTGACCTTAAAACTAGTTTTGCTTAGAAAGAATATAAAACAGCAGCTGCCACCACTGATGCAGGACTGAGCATGTGATAGTTGATCACTGAAAGCAGGTGGATTAAACAGAACAAACTTTGCTGTCCTACCTGGGCCTATCCTGAAAATAGTAATGAAAAATTATAATGTACTCACAAGGTTATTTCTTGAAGTAAAAAAATGATGCAATCAAAACCAAAAGAAAGGTAGCTAAAGAAACAATCTGTATTCACAAATAATCTGCTTTAGGAAACATCAAAGGCCTCTGTGTAGGCTCAGAACCACAATACACAAAACACAACAGAAATATGGGCACATTTCACTTTCTGTTGTAATGAAAGGTGCAAAAGCTGTCTTCAGGTGAAAAAACAATGTTTTTGCTCATGTTTGAGTCAACCTCCTATTGGGGAGCAAACCAGAACTAAGCAATACACCTCAGCTGAGAACAAAAACACATAAGGAAACAGAGGCAGGAAAACCTCTACCTTGCTGCTGTATGTGCTAATGGAAGGTTTGAGAATCTTACAGTGAGCCTCTATTTTCCATTCCAATTTTTACTTTCAGATCAGTTAGCTGCTTAAGAAAAGTGAGATTTATCTTGAATCAAAATGTTATATAAATGATTCTCTATTTCTTTTCTAATCTTATTAATTTTTACTTGTGCATGTTTTATGTAAATATTACAGTGCTTAAACTTTGTATATTGTAACACCTTCCTCCATGAGCTGAATCTTAGTTAATCAAGGTTATGAACCCATTAAATGTTTAAGTTGCTCTGCCAGGTCACTGATGCCAATCAGTATGATTCAGCTTTGATACACAGAGCAAAGATGCCAAATAACATCACCTATGGCTGTTTGGTCAATCAAGACTCAAACACCAGCCAAAGCTTCCCACTACAGTTCACCACAGCCATAACTCTTATCTGAGACCCATTCCATCTTCAGGCTAATTCCTGTCTGTCTGTCAAAAAGTAATTTGTAATCTTTGTTCAAATTGGATAAACTACACCCTCCTATTCCATTTGAAAAAGATTAAACAATGAAAATGCTGCAGTTTCAGGCAGAACCCATCAAGCTGTAAAATGGAATTTCAAAGTTTCTCTTCTCTGTTATGCTTTTGAACTAATCCAAAATTAATGTGGTCATTGACCTCTATTACGTCAGTTATTTTAATTTCCCATTAAAAAAAAATCCATTATTTTGCAGTATTACTGTCTAGAGTTGTGCAGAGTGCAGGTTTTCTCTTCTCCCCTAGTACCCACAGATAAATTATCATCAATTCTCTTTCAATTGCTGACAACTTGCATAAAGCCAGGTTTGTTTGTTTGGAACTAGTGTTTTGGATTGGGCTGGAGTGACACAAGAATGTAAGAGTAGTGTAGATGACCCATGCACTGAAAATGGTTTAAAATGCTGTTTTAAATTGATTTGGGACACAGCTGGTTACTGTGCTGTGAAATCCACACTGGTTAGAGGGCTCTCCCCTCTGCAAGGTTTGTTCTAACCATTCTGGAACATTCCAAAGCCTTTCTGTTCATTTCTTGCAGTTACTGATCAGCTCCCAGGATCTGATCCCAAAACCTTTTACCCCCACTGTGCACACACTCCTCACTTTGGAGTTATTCATGAAGCAAGATACTCTGCAATCTAAACACTGAGAAGACAAGAGATTATGAGAAACCATAGCAAAGACAGAACATCCTCAGCTCACTCAGAGCAGTAACAAACATGTTCCTTGGCATCTACAGGAAAGCATTCTCAGGTGGGAAAACTCTAGACTCATTCAGAAAATATAGCAGGCATGGACAATGAAACAAGGAGAAACTGAACTGCCCTCCTAGTTAAGAGCATTTGTCTAATGCTTAATTAAATAATATGCTATACCTTCACTGTTACTTGAAGAAAGGAAATTGGATACAATTCTGAATACGTACATTTACACAGGACATAACACTTCTTTCTTACTAAGCAGGAGATACTGCTGCAATACAGCTGCTGACAAAACACTGCAGAAGCAGAAATAGGACAGCAAGGGAAGCTGTTACCTATTTTACCCAATCTGCTGGGGAAAAAAGCCCGAATTCCTTACTAAAAGTAGTATTTCCTATTGTCAGAAACTATCCTTAAGTGACATGTCAATTTTTTTGAGCAGCTTATAAAGAGCTAGAAGTAGCCAGAGTTCACCACACTTATTAGCAACAGGGTGGTGATTTATATAACAAAAGCATCTTTTGTTTTTGTAATCAAGCTTTTCCACTGTCTCCATTTTCACCTTTCTTACAAGAGTTTGTAATGAGCATTAAATATGTCAACCTAACGGCAAACCTAAGTCCAACACCTTTTAAAACAGGCTGTTAGTCAGAAAACAAATTTTCAGCAGAAAAAGGAGGATTAAGAAAGCTGACAGTTTTCCCCCATGATACACTAAGAGGCACAAATCTGCTTTACTGTTTCAGAGCAGGGCCTCAAAAACACAAATAATTTTGTACCACTTCTACTTAAGGTAAAAATATATATGTATAAATATATAATAATCATCACCATTCCCCAAACCACACTAGCCTAAAAAAAACACACTTGCAGTGGAACAGCTTTCCTTGCATCTTATTTTATATTCAGTCCTTTCTGAAAAACTTACCAGTTTAACATCAATGCCTGTAGCACTGGCATCCAAGGAATTTTCTATCAGCTCCTTCACCACACTGACAACTGAAGTAATCACCTGAGAACTTGAAAGGAGCCGAATTGTCTCTCCAGGCAGCTGTTTCATGGTGGAATAAGATTCAGGGACGCTGCACAGAAAAATAAGAACAACAACAAAAAAAGTAAAACTACAATTACACATTTACAAGAAACTGTTTCACAGGAACTTTTAAAGGTAGAAAAACACAACACTATGGCTGGAAAGTGAAATTTTCAAGTTACAGTAGGCCCCAGCTTCCTCTGCAGTCAATAGGCGTTGGGAGAGAAATGGTGAGGCAACACAGTGGTGCTGAGGAAAAGCCATATTCAATGGCAATAGGATCTACTGGCAAGAACCAAACCCAAAATGTTGTCTATTACAGTCTTGCCTCTCAGGTCTGACATACTGTGTGCCCTCAGGCAGGTCATTTTATTTCCATGTCACTCTATCTCTCACTTGAAAATGAAGATGCCTTATAAACCAGTGGAGATTTCTTTTTTTTTTTAATTATTGGAAATACAAAGAGTTATAAAATTCTTGCTATATTATAAAGACGCTCTCCCATGAAGAGATTGTACACAGATCTGTGAATTTTAGCATGCATTTCTGTTTAAGCACCTACATTGACACAAACAGCCAAGCCCCAGGAAGACTATTTTGTTGATCCTTGTAGCCTGCCACAGAAGAATTCAACCACAGTTTTATATACATATGGGAAAGGCAGGGGAAAAAGCAGTGCTAGGCAGCACTTTGCACCTCAAGAATGGTTCAGACAGGCTTCTCTTCTCTGGGTTATGTTATCTAATGCTATTTACAGTGAAAGGCAAACAATCCTGACAGCCCTGGCTTCCCCATTGATTTAGTCCAAGGTGTCTGAAGAACACAGACTGCACAGTCAGCACCAAGGATATGAGCACATGTGGAGGAATGGAACAAACCCAGACTTCCTCCTGACACATCCAGGACCTGGTGAGGGATTGCAGCCAGCACCCCTAAGCACCACTGCCCTGTGGGATATATGCAGCTGATACAACAATTACAGGACATTTCTCTGCCTCAACATCCTTCTAAAGACAGCAACTCTTTAAACATAAAAGACTAAGTAAAAATGTGCTTACTTGGGTTGGAGAGGGAGGAAGTACAGTGTTATGAAGTACAAACAGCACTGAAACTTTTCTAGGAACAGCTACAAAGCGATTTTCTCTTTATTATTGCTATTTCCATTGCAAAAGGAGTTTGCCTTTCAAATGTGGTAAAAGGATCGGACAAATCGTTTTCCCATCAACTGGAAAACGAGGAGCAGGAGAAAAGGTGCACTGCTGAAGATGAACCCATGTTAATATTATGTACACGTGCTCAGAGAGGCAGGTTTTGGGGCATTCACCCACTGTTCAGGACTCCTGTGTCAAGTACTTCATGATTTACTCATGCAGTAAATCAGATGGGAGCTGGATGTCTCTCCATCAAAGACACTGACTAAGATACGAGAGGGTCTCAAAACAGAAATGCTGCTGAACTCAAAGACAAATTTTCTATGAGTCATTTCAATCTACTGACTGATGCAGGCAGTCTGGGGAGGAACCAGCTCCCGGTATGCCCTCCTCTGCCCTGAACCCAAACTGAAGGACGAACCGCGGGCCACATCTCAGGAACACCTGCAGGGAGGCAGAGAAGGACCTCTGGGACGTCCTACCCATGGAAAGGCATCCAACCTGTGACGCCTTTTACCTAAAAGACGTATCTGAGCTCAAGCCACCTTACTACTGTAACCCTTCACGGACCAGACGCGCTACAACTGCGCTCCATGGGACAGCACAGCATCTTCTGCGTGGGAGCCTCATCACTAACCTAACCCTTGTATCCCTCTACAGCAAATCCGACGGGCCAGCAGCTGCGACTCCGCACACCCCCAGCTATTTTATTATTAGGGAATAAAATCTCCCTAAACTCCACGATTCCGGCTCCCACAGACGTCTGGAGCCACACCAAGAACCACTCCCCCTCCGAGCACCGCCTCTCTCAGGGGCCCTCCCCAGCACGCACTGAAGCGATTCTTAGGTTTTATGCAACGAAAGAACGGGCGAAAAGCTGCAGATAAACCCTGCGGGCCCTCGAGTTTACCCCAAACCACACAAGCCGTCCGCAGTTCCCGGTTCTCGCTGCGAGAGGCGGGGCGCGGCTCCCGCTCTGCGAGGCGCTCGCTGCTCCCCGGGGCCTGCCCGGCCTCTACCCGGGGCCCAGGGCCGCTCCGGCCCACCCGCCCGCGGGAAGCGGCTTCGCGGCCCCGGCGCGGCCTCAGCGAGGCGGCGGCACTTACCGCCCGCTCCCGCCCCG
>VYXD01018775.1:101420-144741 GCA_013397195.1 Hylia prasina | reverse complement strand
GTTCGGGTTCAGGTTCAGCGTAATTATTTTTAGTCTACTGCTGTTCATATTGCAGAATACTCGGGTATTTTATATTTATTTTATACTCTATATCTCACTAAGCAAGTGTCAGAAACAAACTTCTTACCAAAAGCAAGCTTGCTTTTGTTGGGTAAACAGTGCTTTTGTATTCTGATTTAGATGATTGCTAAAAAAACACTTCGTCCCGCTCCCCTAAATGAATATCCATAGTCCCAGAGATCATGTGAGTTTGAAGTAAGCAATAGTTTAGGGTTTTTTTTTTAATTCATTATAAAATTTTTAAATCATTACAAAATTTACTGCAATAGGATGAGAGTGGCACTGTAGGTTAAGTTCTGTCAATTTCCAGGATATATCAGCATATGAAATTGTCAGGTGTATCTCTGCATGTGTCTGTTGCTTAGAAAACTTTTGAACCTATTCTCTGATTTCAGCCAGATTTAAAAGATTGAAATGTGTGTCTGGAAACTAATAGATGGGGAGGGGAGGGAATCTGCATTTTACTTCACAAAAAAAGGGTGTAGATTACTCCTTCATTGTTCTTTCTAGAAGCAGGTGGCTGGGCAGTTGGTATATGCAGAATTGTTCACTAACCATTACATGAACAAGAAAGAGCAGGAAGATTGTCTGATGTGGGAAGTAGAATGGAACTCTGGATATTGTCATGGATGGGGAAACTTAATTCCGAGCATAAAAGTTATTAGCTTGGTTTCTTACAGCTTTAGCATCTGACATCACAGCTTACTATTTTTTTTAAATATCCCTTCTGTAGCAGGCTTGTTTTATTTGTTTGGACTTGTTTAAACAAACAGCTCTCAACTGTCCCTTTGTACTAATTTCTGTATAAACCATAGTTTGAAGATCTTGAGGCACATCCTCGTTTATGCACTGTGTTCTCTCCAGGCCTGCTTCCTTAAAGCAGCTTTTCCCCACATTTGAAAATTGCATATGTTAAGTACTCCTCTGTAACAGTAGTCTCAGTCTTCAAACAGATCTGTTTTATAGGGTAAAGATGAACGTAGGAGTTGCCCACAGCGAGGTAAATCCAAACACTCGAGTGATGAACAGCCGTGGAATGTGGTTGACATACGCGCTCGGAGTTGGCATGCTGCACATTGTCCTGCTCAGCATTCCCTTCTTTAGTGTCCCTGTCGCCTGGACTTTAACCAATGTCATTCACAACCTGGTGAGTACCCTCTCTTGGAACAGAAATTGGACAGTTGGTGTTCATATGTACTTATTTTCAGTAGCAAGGGAAGAGGAAAGTAGCCAACCTTTTATGGACAGTGAAATCCAGCTGTCCAAAACACCACCTCTCCTTGGCCTATCCACAAATGATTGGTTGTTCTGGGGAGGAGGAGTGATACACGACCACTTTCAGTTTAAGCATGAAAGACATGAAATATTCTTTATGTAGTTATGTATTCTTTTAAATGGCATTTAATTAGGCTGGAAGGTTGCAGACAAAATCATCATGCTGACCAACTTTCAGTGCTCTGTATATTATTAGAGAGCTGTGCTGAATCCCTAAACTATCACAGTTTTAATTCTTGGACACTATCTACTAATTTTACCACATAAATCTGTTAGTATCCCAGAATGTTTAATTTTAGCACCTTACCTATTTTCTTTAAGAAAAATATTTGTATGCTGTTTCTTTCATTCTAGTTTTGGTTTCTGGCCAAGCAACATAACTCAGAATGGCTTCAGCATACAGTGTTGTCACCATGCATGACATTAGAGAAATCTTGCTTGAAAGCAGTGGTAAAAACTGAACTACTCTGACTCCAGCCCTGAAACCACTGGTTATTCAGAGGCTTGTGATTTGCATGATGACTTTTGTATGCAGAAGATTTTGTGAGCTGCTTTCTGCTTCTCTCCCCAAGATGCTATAATTTTCTTGTAATCACTTAAAGTAGTGCAACTATCTATATCGGTCCTGCCATGGTTAGAGAAAAGAGGGCCATAACCCAGCAATTTAAATCATACTGAAGGTTTGCTAGCTCAGCTTTCTAACATTACCAGCAAAGAAGACTTGACAAGAAGGTAGCTCTTTCCTTGTTTAGAAAAATGATAGTTCACTGAGGACGGATACTGTCCTCTTGAATGCAAAATTATAATTTTTGTTCGAGCTTTTTGGTTTTGTAGATAGGTTTAAAACTACTGGTGGAATTGTAACTGTCACTAGAGTGTTTTGTGTGTTATCTTTGACAGCATCAGACATGTCTGACTTCAGAAGATGTTGGCAGAGACAAGTATTACTAAATATTTCCCACATGCCTTACTGAACTCATTGCAAGTAGCTGTAATGACAACAGGGATGAGAGCATGCACTGGCAAGTAGTTTTGTAGTGGAACAGTAGAAGATGAGTATAAATTGCACTGTTGGCTATTTCAGAATTTAAATGGAACTTCTTTTGAAAACAAATTCTCAAATGGTTTGACAAAGAAAAAAATCTTGGATTTCCACTGATGGCAAACTTTTAGCTAACTCGAAAGCATTTTTGGTGGTTCTTTCTGCAAGTACCACTGGGAAATGAAATGTGGAGTAAGCATTTGGATCTGTCCTAAAAGTGTCCTTATGGTTATTAAAACTAAGACACTGCAAACATCATTAATCAAAACATTAATTAAACAAATCAGTTGTCCTAGGTTCAAAGGGCTCTGGTCTGGAGGCTGTTCCAAAAAAAGTGGAAGGAGACACAAAGTGATTTGCTGAGATTTCACCTCCATTATAAGAATTGGGAAGACATGTGATTTTGTTTCTGTATAAAGCTTTCTATAAAAATTTTTGTATGTGCATGAGGAGGAGAAGGAAATCTGTTATATTGTCTCACAGAGACTCTTCCTTGGAGTTGGTGTGATCTCTTTGATAGAAAACAAGTGTTTTTTAAAACTGGAAGAGGGTGTACTCTCCTGTTTGAAACCAAGAGGCCCAAATTGGTCTTTTAGAACAAACCAGATATGGCATGTTCCCTTCAAACAGGAACAGTCACAAGGAAAGTCCAGCATGTTTAAGGGGAAGCAGCAGGGAGGTGGACAGATGGTATTCAGCAGAATGCTTAGTCAGCTTCTAAGGATTTGAAGCTGTTAAGGGGCTGAGAAAGCTTTCAGGAGTTCGTGTGATATTGTCAGTGTTTGTAGTTAGATTTTTGCTTTGTGCACACTCCACTCATCACTCTGTTAACACTGTGCTAGGAAAGTGGTGATACAAGTCAGCAGCCCCACACTTGTTACAGTACTTGTTAAAATTCTGTTGAATTCATGGAACTTTTGCCTTCTCCTTGTAGAAGGCAGAGGAATGGATTGGATGTCACACAGACTTGGGCTTTAATTCTGACTTTGCCAATGACTGCACAGTTTCAGGCAAATCACTTCTTGTCTCTTCCTTCCTCTTCAATAATTTGTCATTACAGGCTAGCAGCTCTTCTGGGCGAGAATTCACTCACTCTCGCTCTCTTTTTTTTTAGAAAAAATTTATAATGCATTGAACATTGAACATTGTAACAATTATTTAAAAATATTACTAAAAATGCCTCTGTATTCACTTTTTATTTTCCCCAGGGAATGTATGTGTTTTTGCATGCAGTAAAGGGAACACCTTTTGAAACACCTGATCAGGGCAAAGCTAGGCTACTAACACACTGGGAACAACTGGATTATGGAGTACAATTCACATCTTCAAGGAAGTTCTTCACAATCTCTCCTATAATTCTGTGAGTTCAAAACTGTGTTACAGATCAACTGACACATAAATCCACGATTTCAAAAGCTGCAACATAATGGGTTGCAATTTACAGTCTAAAAGAATTTTCTTTTTTTCTTGTTTATTTGTTTATTTCTACATCACAGCTGTAGGGTGTATTTATTTACAGGCTATGTAATCAACAATCTTTCTTCTGCTTTTGACACTCCACATACTGAAGTCAAAGTTTGTAAACAGTTATTAATGGGGCAGGTTTTAAAGATTAGAAATCTTGTTTCTAAACTTACTGTTAACTCTTGAAGTTAAGAGATTGTGAAGTCATAAATATTGAAAATCTAACTAATTGCTTTTGTAACAGCATTTATTAACCATTTTTCAACTTGTGAGCTAGAAGTGTGTCAGTTCTCCATGAATGGGATCTGGTGTCAGTTTTGCTTTGTACATATTGTCTTCTATTTACACTATGCAAATGGCTTAGGAATTCTATACACCTGTCCCTGCTGACAAAAGTGTGTAACTAAGAAAAATCAGATACATATTTAATATCCAACTCTAGAAGTCTTTCTGTTTATCCCCAAAGAAAGTTTACATGTCACTTACATGGCAGAGTGGGAGGGAAGGGAAGATCCTGCATGATGACTGAAAGTTGGCTCATAAAGGACAGAAACTGAGAAAAGATACATAACTCCTCAAGGTGGGGAGGGTGCTGGAAGAAAACAGTAGCCTAAGAGTTGCTTTTTAGTGCCTTGAGAGGTGTAGGAAGAAGTGACTTAGACCATAGTTTTGCTGTAGATACTCTAGAACTTTAGGTGAGATATTTAATACAGATACAGATGTTAGCCAGTAAAACCTTACGAATCACTAAAGCACTTCTTTCAACTATGCTTTGTATGTGTTTTAGACAAGGCTGCCATCAGCTAAGCTTGCTCCCTTTCCTCCTGCAGGTACTTCCTGACGAGTTTCTATACAAAGTATGATCCAACACACTTTATCCTCAACACAGCCTCTCTCCTGACCGTGCTTATCCCCAAGCTGCCACAGTTGCATGGGGTTCGAATCTTTGGCATCAATAAATATTAAGCAGAAGGTTCAACACTGGCTGCCCCTGACATAGCTACTGCTGCTCCCCAGGTGAAGAAAACGAGTAGTCTGCTGTGCTCAGTATCTCATCGTAGTCAGGGAGAGATGCTTTTATGTCTGAGATACACTTCCTGCTTCCTGCAGCATTGTCTGGGGTGAAAATCGACTTTATAAGAAGATGCCTTCAGATACTTCAGTGTGCATTGGAAATGTGTGAAAGAAAGATTTCTGTGAAGAACTGGGCGGGCCCAGCTCTAAAGGCTAATCCCCACTAAAACTGTACATGTGGCTGATGGAAGTGGCTTGTAAGGAAGGTGCAAGTAACAGCTGAAATGGAGAGCAGAGTTTCACAAATACCCATCATCCATAATGCAGGTGGTAACTTTATATAGAAATCCAGAATCCTCAATGCCAAGGACTGGTGAGGCCACATTCTTAGATTAAGAGAAATTAGGTAGTTTCTGCTGTAATGGATTGTAAAGTGGTTGTGCTTGTTTTTGCATTGTAGAAGTTTGTCCCACAGTAAGTACTGTGACAGCGAGCATATATTGATGGTATAATTCCTGCCTTCTCTGTTCTTGTGATTGTTTTTAATGGGTCTTTTTTTGTCACAATGACTGAAGAAAGTCCTTAACTGCCATCTCAGGGGATTTCCACATCATCTCGATAGCTCAGTTTATGTAGGCTTTTGCGAGTTGCCACTGTTGTGTTTATTTCATTTTGCTTTCCAGAATACTGACTTTTCTATGTGTAAATGGGACATCCTGAAAAATCGCAATTTCTTTTTAAGCATGGATATTTGACTGTTTTCTCTGATACTCACTGATGGGTTATTTTTCACTAGCTGAGAGGCCTGTGAGGTGGTGGGGAAAGGGTTGCTTGCTGTCATAGGAGAAGTTGCTCTGTTACAGAGCTAGTGTCAGAACATGTAAGGGAAGCTGTGTAGGTTGTAAGCTAGAATAAAAGCTGAACTAGAAGTAGGTGAGTAGGCAGATCACATGGACTAACTATGCTTTTGCAGAAAAAGGTATAGATAACTTGCATGTCTTGGAAGTGTGGAGGAATGCTGTGTTTTAGGGGTACTGTGTAGTACGGGGTAATCTTGTATATTAGAGTGGAGGTACATCTGCTGCTCTGAGCACTTATTTCTCTGTCATGGAAAAAGGATGAATTCTGAAGTCTTGCTGTGTGTCTGCCAGCCAAAACCAGCTCAGATTTAACAGAAGACTCCATTTAAGACTTGATTTACATTTTGGTTGCAGTGACAGCCAGTGAGCTGGAAAAAAAAAATTAAAAATATAAAAAGACAAGCCCACAGCAGTGTACTTGGTTTTTTTGGGGTTTTTTTGGGTTTTTTTTTGTTTTTTTTTTTTGCAACAGTAATTTTCTGGCTATATACTTTATCGATAAAGATGCTGTTAAAAAAAAAGGGCAATGAGTTACGGATTTTCTTTAGGAATTGGAAGTAATTAATTCTGTGTGTTGTTTGCACAGAAAGTGGTAACTGGCTTATTTTTACAACAGTGACCATCACAGGGCTGTACTGCCTTTGACGGTGGCTGCCGAAGGGCAGGGACCACAAGCCACGGCCCGAATTTGGGGCCGGGGTGCCGAGGGCGGCCGGACAGAGCTCTTGGCCCGCGGAGGCCCGGGCAGGCGGACCGGCTCTGGGCCGCTNCGACACCCGCGGAACGCCGGCGCGCCGCGGCTCGGGCGAGGCGGAGGCGTGGGGTTTCGGCCGCCGCTACCCCCGGCCGGGGCGGGCCGAGGATCCGCGGAGATGGGGCCGAGCCCGTGAAGCGGCAGAGCGGCCAGACTTGCCCTGCCTTGCCCTCGCCCGCGGGCGCCTCTGCTGCGGGCCACAGGCGGGCTGTGACCTCCCTTAGGGCTGGCTGCAAGAGGCACCTCCAGCAAACGCAGTGAGGAACTCTCTTCACACGTTAATTCAGGTAAAACAAGACATTACCTCCCAGCTCTTTTTTCTTAGGGTCTTAAATGTGGCGTGTGGCCATTCGTGACTTTAAAAACTGCACAGAAAATCAGAGCGGAACACGTGCTTGAAAACCCTCCAGTAATAATAAACTATACAGTTCTCTTCTAGACATAACCACCAGGTAGATGATAAACAATGAACAGCATTGCCAAAAGCGTTTTGCAGTCAGTTAAGCACGGCCGAGCTGCATGGCTGAGGAACAGCTCTGCTCACTCTGGAAAGCAGCGTTTTCCCAGACTGGTTTTGGGAATAGAGACGAGCTGTGACGACACTGGGGCTGCTGTGGTGGATGAAGCTGGCTGTGTTCTGGGAGAAGCACTACACTGTCAGAAGGAAGTTCATTTACAGTAAGAACAGGCTTCTCTCAAGGCTTCTGCCTTAATAACGATTTTATTGTTTTTGTTACTTATCCTCACAAAAGTCTTCCCTGCCCCATAAAACTCAGTAAGTGGTGGGTAGATGTGAAGACATATCACATGGGCCCACTACACATACTGGCTGAGATAGTACTAAGGGGGAGGCAAGAAATGCCATGCAACAAGTTTCATCCAGTATTTTCTTTCAAAGAGAGACAGATGACTTCTCTAGCTTGAACAAAAGGTGAAATCATTGCTACTGTTAAAATCACCAAATGTCTTGACTTTTTAAAGGGAAAATTAATCAAATATAAGCATGGGGGTTAAGAACATGAGCTGACAAGTGAGGGGTTGGGAATGCTAAGTTACAATGTTTTGGAACAATGTTGTGATGCATTTAAAAAGCATCTGTACCAAAAGAGGGCAAGTTATATCCTTTTCTGACCTTCCACTGATAATTATGCTCTCTTCAGTGCCCTTGACACTAAACAAGGCATTTGAGAATGCACTAAGGAAACAGGCAGGATACAACGAGGTTAAGAGGTGCCTGAAAACTATTTTTATGGCATTCTATCCGTTATGAACTACCAATGCACTGTAATTCCTTGGTTTTACTAGAACAGGCGGAATAATTCCCGTGGTGGCACAGCAGCTTCACAGAGAAAACATCGAGCAAGTGGTTCAGGAGGCCCTTTGTGCCAGCGCTGTTTCTGTGGCCGAGCTGGCGGCTGTGGCGACCACAGTGAAACCCGGGCTCGCTCTGAGCCTGGGTGTGGGGCTGCAGTACAGCCTGAGCTTGGTCAGCAGGCACCAGAAGCCCTTCATCCCCATCCATCACATGGAGGCTCATGCGCTGACCATCAGGCTCACGCATCACCTGGAATTTCCCTTCTTAGTTCTCCTAATCTCTGGAGGCCACTGTCTCTTGGCAGTAGCACAAGGAGTTTCAGATTTCCTCCTGCTTGGACAGTCCATCGACATTGCACCGGGTGACATGCTGGATAAGGTAATTCCTCTTCCTTGCCTTTCCTTAGTTGTTCTTTACTTCTTATTGCATTTATACTACGTAATGGTAATCATCAGTCTGAGGACAGCAATTCAATGCAATACAAGTTTATGTTAACTTTTTTCCTATTTTGAAGTGCCATAGACTTTAACGAAAGACTGTTGAAAATGTACACAAACCATCAATTGTAACGTATATACATTAGTTATATTTTAGCAAATAGGCAACATAACCAAAACTGGTGTTGGATGTTTCATTGACACTGATTATACAAAGAAGTTGTATTAATTAGAGAAGATTTACAGAGGTATTTTATAGAGGTATTATTATGCTGTCAGGGTAAAAACAATGCATATTAAAACATTTCTTACTAATTGTAGGTTTTAGAGTTTCAAAAGCATGGTTTGGCCTTGAGAATTTTAAGTTTTCTGGGTCCCTGGGTACAGTTTGTAGAATTGGTCACTTATGGCTTTGTTCTCAGACACTGTTTTTAAACAGTATTTGTGCATATTAATTAAAAAACTGGAGAAGTGCATGCAGTCAGAAAGGGGATTTTCAAAAGTTGAAACCAACTTTGTTCCTGTGTATCTGATAATACAGTATGGCAGTCCGTGTGTGTCTCCTATAGCTTAAAAATTGAGTAATTAGTATTTTCTGCAAAATTTGTTGATCCTTAACATTTGCCCAGATTGTTCTAGAATTGCATTTCTAAATACTTCAAGAAAAAAAAAAAATATCCTGCCAGGCTGGTGTTATGTCTTACCCTTACCATGCCGTTTGTAATTTCACATTGGATTGGATTTTTTTGGTGTCACATTTTACTCCATGGACTACAGTACAGCGATGCCATTCCAGGAGGAGCTGATTCCAAGTCTCCTGTTTGTCATCTCCTTAGGTGGCACGAAGACTGTCTCTAAGAAAGCACCCAGAGTGCCACAGCATGGCTGGGGGAAAGGCCATAGAGCACCTGGCTCAGACTGGGAACCAGGAACTGCTCACCTTCCGACTGCCCATGCAGCAGTATCGGAACTGCGACTTCTCTTTCTCCGGACTTCAAAACCTTGTCAATAATGCCATTGCACAGAAGGAAAAAGAAGAAGGTATTTGTAGGCAGTTAGATACTGAGCTTTTGATGACCTACACTCAGGAACTCCCTTTGACGATATACTTTTATAGGTATTCAGGAAGGTGAGATCCTGTCCTGTGTTAAGGATGTTGCTGCTGCTGTACAGCATGCAGTGGCTGTTCATATTATCCAGAGGACATATCGAGCCATGCTCTTCTGCATCAAAAACAGCATATTACCATCAAAAAATGCTACTTTGGTGGGTATACTATTTTTCTTTTTATATCTGAATCTGTAACATCATTTGAAGATGCAGATACCTTGATATATGAGGAAGTATTATATTCTTAAAATACCAACAATATTGAACTAATAGCCATAGAAATATTTAGTTGGGTTTTAAGCTAGAGAGAGATTTTCTTACTGTCTAATCTAACCTCCCATAACAACTAGACCTCGTGCTCCCCAATGCTTGATGGCTGTTCTAGTTACAGGGGAACCATAGACTGATTTAGCTTGGAAAGGACCTTAAAGATCCAGTTCCAACCCTCCTGCCATGGGCAGGGACACTTTCCATTGGACTAAAGTGCTTTTATGTCTTTTTGCATAAATAGCATACTCTTTTTCTGGTATGTTTTACTCTTCAAATGCAGCATTTATTGCTGTCTTTAGAACTTCAACTGATAACCTTTTTTTAAACATGATCCTAGTTGTGTGTGACCCATCAGTACTTCTGAGTTAATGCCTTTATTTTTTCTTTTTGAAATGCTGCCAGGTTGTATCAGGAGGAGTTGCAAGTAATCAGTATATCCGAAAAGCTCTACAGAATCTGGCAGATGCAAATGATTTTGCTTTACTGTGTCCTCCTCCAAGACTCTGCACTGATAATGGTGTTATGATTGCATGGTAAGAGTTGTTATCTTTAAACATTACAGGAGCACATGCAAAGTTGACAGGAGAGTCAAGAACCTCTTTTTGTGCTAACTGAATGATGTGCCCACATGCAGAGTTGTGACATACATTTTTATGTAATTGCTCTGTTACTCAGGAATGGCATTGAAAGGTTACGTGCAAGACTGGGGGTTCTACACAGTACTGCTGGCATCCGCTACGAGCCAAGGTAAGTGACATTCCCAGGCTCTTTCCTCACTGCTCACTGTGGGCAGTGAAAGGGCAAGAGGTCACGTGAAAAAGAGGCTGAGGAGTCTCTCTGCAGCACATATAAATTTTAAAAGTTACTTTCCAAGGCAATTTTAAATAGATATGATCGTGGCTGCCATTTATGTTTGTTTTGGCTCAGAAAGGTGAGTTACATCATAGCACTTCTATGTGTTTTCCTACTGTGATTGTGTAGATGTTAGGCTTAAGGCCAAACTGGTCTTAAATTTTGGATTTTTTTCAGGGTTTTTTTCCCTTTTCAGAAAAACATACTTGGATGGTCTCAATTAAAAAAAAAAAAATTCACATAAAAGGATATAAAATACTGTACTTGAAAAATGATTTGCTGTATGTATTTCAGTGAAAAAAACCCTTAAGTTTTACTTGCTGTAGACAATACATTATTTAGGATTATCATAGGAGATACCTGTGAATCTCTAGTGTGTTTTGCATTCATCAGCAAGACAGAAAATGAATTATCAACTGAAATCAGAATGTAAATAAAACAACAGCCCCAGAAGATGGCTTTGAAATTACAACCGTGTTTCTAGTTTGGAATGGCTACAAATGTCCTCATTGTAAAGATGTTTCCAGGTACAGCTTAGGGTAGGCTGTTTTAATGGTCACCATCTTAGAAGTGCAGGGGAATGTACTGAAATACTTTGACTCTCGTGCTAATTGTACAAAAAGTCTGTGAAGCTGTACATCTGTGTGATATGGCAATGATGATGTTAAAATTTAATTTTTAACAAATACCTAATTTTGTTTTCTAGAGCTCCCCTGGGAATTGATATTTCAAAAAGAGTTGAAGAAGATTCCATCAAGGTGCCAAGATTAAAAAAGATACGATGGTTGGCATCTTAAAAAGTAACTTATTAAAATAAATGCTACTATAAATTTTTCAATGAAAACTGTTTCAATGCTGTTATGTTTAATGACAATACTTAGAAGTGTTGAAAATCACCTATCAGAGAAACAAATGCTGTGTTGCCATCACCAAAGTGATTCCAGTTACTATTCTGAACTAAGCATTCTCAGTAGTAAAACAAAAATCTTAGAAATGCAGGATGCATTCATAGTACACATGTACAAATCTGATTATTAATAATTATGTCCAAGTGTATAAAAAAACCCAGACCAAACATTCTAAGGAAACTCAAAAGATTTACTGACTTTGCTTGTAAGTGCAACATCTCGAGATACAGCTCTATAATTCATCTACTGAAAGTAACTTCAGCCTGCTGCATGTGTCAGATGCTTTTTCACTGCTGCTCTCCAGTTTTGCAATCCGAGATCCAAACTGCACCGCCCTTTTTGGCAAAACACTCGAAGCTGTCAGGCCCAGCTCCTTGGCTGCAAGGCGCAGAATCAGCTTCTCGCCAATTCCTCGAGGTAAAGTCAAATCAGCTTTTTCTGAGACGGGCAGAGAATTGAGGTATGCAACAACATCTTCATCAAGAAATGGAAACCTGAAAGAGATTGACATGGGGAAAGACCCTTTAAAATTTCCATAGGAATAGTCATGGTTTTACCACATGCAAAGACCATGTGAAACTACACTGTAACTTTGAAACAAAAAGGTTTACACAACAAATGCTGGTATCATTCTGAATTTCAGGTGTTCATACCTGATCATGTGCATGGTTAAGAGCACTGCACATCCACCACTGCAACTGTTCTTGTGCTGAACTGAAAATGTGCAACTAAGAACAGACTTGGAAAAACACTGGCATGAAGATCACATGAAAAAACCTTTCATGCACCTGAGTGGCCTCTGCTCCTGGACCACACTTAAGGAATTTTTTTCAAGTTGATGGTAGTATGGAGCAAGTAGAAACCATTAAAATGATTCTTCAACTCCTCAGACTTAACAATCAGGAATGTGGTGGATATTGACTATGCCTTTACTGCACGGATAGGAATACACAGCTTCTGTTATGCTGTCAGTTCTCCAGAGACACTCCCTAAAGGTCCACACTGGAACACTTCAAAGTTGTGCAAAAGACTGTTCAGCTTAAAATGATAAAACCAGCTTGAATTTGCCTATTTCAACATCTGTTGCTGCCTCTTAAAACTTCTAGATGGAAATCAAGTTGCTAAATTTCCTTAAGTAAACTCTTCCACAATATACTACAGACCACTTTTATTAAAAAAAACAAATTGCACAACACAGTACATAGTAACAAAACTGCAACAGAACTGGAGACAATAAAATACACAGAAGTTTCAATTAAGATTTTGTTAGGGTTGTTAAAAATTGCATCTCACTAGCAAAACCAGTTTTGCTTCATGTTAAAACAGTAATACCTGGCTTCTTTTCCGTGATCACCGATGATCCTGTCATCTCTACCAAGATTTCGAGAAGAAATGCGACCTAACTCCATTTCAAGTTCTTTACTGAGACCCTCTAAGCCATCTTTTCTGAAGCAAACACGATGTCGAGAATACCCAGCCAGCTGCTCATCTGCTCCAATTCCTGTAAGCACAACCTGAGGAAACACAATATAAAAAATCTTAGTATCTATGCAAGTTAATATGTAACAGATTTTAAATGTTTTACTACATCTTAAGGAGAAAAATTGCAATATACATCTTCTAAAGACATTACCTACAAGGACGGACTGTGCCTTACATATTTACAAAGCCTGAAACAATTCCCAGTAAAGTCACAGGTAACTTGAATTATGTTCACAATCAGACCCTAAGGTACATAAAAACATTGCTAGTGGAGCAAGGAAAAAAAGTCAAAATAATGCCCTATGTATCACAAGTACACCAGTATATTTGAAGAATGTCTTTGTTAGTTTCTGTGATAATAAACAGCATTTGTTAAACACCAGCCTTTAAAATTATAGCCAAAGATTGTAATATGTTGTAGTTACCTGAATGTACACGCAGAGTACTATTCATTTATCAGTTACTGGGTTAGTAACAACTACATTACACAAAGTAAAAATGGTTTACACGACTCAGTACAGTAAAATGTTTTATCAAGAGAAAAGACATCTGGCCCATTACTGTGCCTTCAATAGCTGAAATTAAACAGTTCATTCTTCCCTACAGAAACTATCAGGAACAGAGAAGTGAGAAATCAGAATAAAAAAAAATGATAGATGTTGGTTATTTTTTTCCTACTCATATTACTGCATATCCAAGTTCACTGAAAAGCTATGCACATTATATGACAAAAGAACTGTGATTTTTTAACTCTAGAATTACACAAATATTATAGAATATTCTACAGTCTGACACTGCATTTGAGAAGCCTTATGAATAGCAAAGATCCCAGCTGATTTCTGAAATCAACAAAACTTTTTACATTCAGAAGTCAAACATAAGGCAGAACACAAAACAAAACAGTACCTTTGCAGGACTTGTATATGGTTTCAGTTCTCCTTGGTTACTAATGAAACCCTCTCCTCTGGAAGCAAACCAAATGGCACAGCCAATACTGTCATCCAAGACTGTATCCAGTGGATAGATTAAGTAATGAATACGTTGTTTTCTCATTTTTTTCAATTCCTCTAGTGTAACATTAATTTCCACAAAGTTCCAGGTTCTTGAAGGGTTAATGGCTTCTAATTCCTTCAGTCCTGCCCTACCAGTGATTCTGTCAGGAACAGCAAAGCAAGATAAATGAGTACCAGAGTCTGCATCAAGATTGTGACACCTTTCTTGAGGACAAAGCAAATCAAGCTGTACTTCATGGCTGGTGTGTCTTTTATTGGTACCCCTGTGCTTGGCTTGCTCTTTCATCATGAAAGCTACATTGAGAAGATCAATTGGCTCCTCCAAAGGCACATGTTTATCAGCCAGGGCTGCAATAACCATAGAATCAATGCCACCAGAAAAGAGTACTGCCACATGTGCTTTCTTACGAGACATGCTTGGAACTCCTCTTATTTTCTGATCTGGATCTCTAAAGAGACACAGGACTCGTCTCTTGACTGCTTCATTTAAAACATCAATAAATTGACAGGCTAATTTTTTCTTGTGTTCCTCTGCAAGAAATTCTTGAAGGGTTTCTACAGAAACCACACAGTTAATGTTGCTAAAATTAGAGCTTGAATATGTACCTGAAGCTTTAGAAACTGTTTTATTTAAGGGGATAACTGGTGCTCTAAGACACAGCTTTGATTCATTCACCATGAGACGTACATGGTTCGGTAAGTCTTTTGACATTTGGTCAAGAACATTAATGCATGTTTCTTCTACTGCTTTCTCTCTGTACTTCCATGGAAACAATGTTAAAGACAAAGATTTAGTTGTTGCACAAGCTTTGAGATCAATTTTGAAAATTCCAGATGCTGGGACTTCTTGCCACTCGTTGCCTGATTCAGAACAACCGCTTACAGATGTGAGACAGAAAGTGCCGTCAGCCTCATTACCGAACTGCCAAAGCAAACTACGACGACCAAAGTAATCTCTGCCAAACCACAAACTGTGTCTGGGTGCTTGATAATAAATAAAACACCAGGGACCCTGAAGTGATGAGAAGAGTGACAGAATATCCATTTCACTGCTGCATAAAGCCAGATGATGAAACATTACTTCAGTATCATTCTCTAGATTTCCTACATGCATTCCACTGAAAATTTCTCCATTCCAAAGAAAAACATTGTTATTGGCATCTTCCAGAGGCTGAGGAGTCAGCAGTCCTCTCAAGTGAAGTACATGGCCTGAAAACAGACATTCATAAGAGAGATCAGACACAGTTTTTATCAACTGTTGGCTACTGTCTGGTCCTCTTCTTCTCAGATGGCAGAGGATGTCTTCACTGAGGAAATCATGAACTGCACGCTGGCTGCACAGGGTAACAACACAGCAAATGCCACACATTGCAACGGGGAATTCACACAAACTACTTCTTGATTTTAGCCTTCTCTGAATTTTCCAGCTCCTGATGTGCCTTCTTTAATTCATCTAATGTATCTGTGTAAGAGAAAATGACACAAATAATCAGTTTCATAAACAGGAAAGTTTATGCATAGATAAGTTTAAGAGTATATCTATAAGATTAGTTATTCCAGCCACTTGTTCAATTAAACTGATAAACATAAAACACTAATTAGGCAAAGTGCTATGTTTGTGTTCCATCATTACTAACACAAGCTATAAAAGCTTGCTCTAGCATATTCCTCTTTATTTTTACAAAAATAATCATTTTTTTCCCAAAGAAAGCCACAGTACAATAGAGGTATGGCCAACTCCTGCCTATATAATTAGTATGATTTCAACATTTTTAGTAAGAAAAGGGAACTGACAATTAAAGTGGCAGAGCTATTAACCCAAATCAAAGCAAAATGAAGTAGCAATTGTTCGCTCCAGAAAATTAAATTTATACTTCTGAATTTATACACTTCTAATGCTTGTTCCATCATCACCTCTATTATCCATTCTCCTATTACTTTGTATTTGACACACATCTGCAATTTTCTCATTTTAATATACCTTTGAAATCAGCTACAAATACAGCTTTTAAAGATTAACTATTTGAGATACTTTTACATTGCAAACTTACTTTTGCACTGAGACAGCATTTCTGTCCGGTCTGCAAGGAAGAATATGTTGCTATTGGGTTGCTGCTTATAAACTTTCTGTAAAACAAAATCCACACTGCATTAAGTCAAAGCAGCAGATTCTGGAACCACACTGCAGCAGAAGCAGGTGTGGGTCTAAAGAGACACACCTGGTATAAAAGTGAAGGGCTAAGTTCTGTCCTGCCAACACCAGCGTTCTAAGGCTGTCCCATTAAAAGCATTTAATGCTCAACCTAAGACAATTCTGAATTTCTCTTTTCCTCATCCACAAGGGATCACATTCTATTTAAAACAAATGCACAGAAAAAGTAAGAATACCTCATGAATCTTTGTGATAGACTCAAACATCTTAATGAAATATCTCAAAACACAAAAAAGGCAAAAACCCCCAACACTGCACAAGTACACATAATCAAATCATTCACAGGAAAAATTATCCTGAGCACAGCAGACCACGTTTATTAAAATCTGTATTACAACAAATTAAAGACAGCATGCTCTGATTTTGTTGCCCCTCTTGTCTCTATGTTTCTTTCTCTGCTAAAATGAAATAGTTAAAAACAAATTTGTAAAACCTTACCCGGTTCTTCTTCAAATTAGAAAGCTCATCGACTACAACCTTCTGCTCTTTAATCTGAAAGGCATAAGATGAATTTGAATTTAATGATAAAAACAAGACATCATATTATAATCCTAGAGGTGAGCATGTATACTGATATTTTAAGACAGCAGCATGCATGTATAGCTGCTGTTCTCCAAATGAATCACTGAAGACAAAGTGAGTATAAAAATTACATACTTAATTTCTCTAGAAATAGCTGTTTTGCATGCATTGGTATTTTTCCTACCCTCGAAAGCCTCTGGGAAGCCAGAGTACCTATAGCTATTTATGAGAGAGCACATTTTTCCCCCCTCAGGAGAGAACATGTACACAACTAATACAATATCAAATAACTTTTAAAAAAATAGCATACCACCAAGAATACACTTTATAAGCACAGGTATGCTCTAGATTCAAAATGAAATGAATGAAAATCCAAATACTCTAGAACTGTATTAGGAGTAATGGGAGCCTTTCTATTGCTCTGGATTTTTACGTTATCTTCCTTAGTGGGATTTACCACTCTGTTCTGCACTGATAGATGTGGCAGATATTCCCATTTTCTTTTACAATGGCAGCTGTGAATGCTAAAGAGTAATCAGAAGGACTGCTGCAAAAGCCAAAAACTGAAACAAAATCTGTTCAGAGGGTACAAATGTTTTTTGTTAGAAGCAAACAACACAGGTTTCTCTGCTCTTTGTGTCTCCTGGAACTGGTGCAACAGCAGGAAGCTGCCAGAGGTCAGCCAAACTGAAATATGGCCTTGAACACTTCCAGGGTTGGGGCATCCACAGCTTCTTGGGGCAACCTGTGCCAGTGCCTCACCATTCTCACAGCAAAGAATTTCTGCCTAGTATCTAACCCAAATTTCCCCTCTTTCAATTTGTACACATAGTTCTTGTCTTATCCTTCCAGTTCCTGATGAAGAGGGCCTTCTCTGGCTTCCCTGCAGGCCCCACAAGGATACTGGAACATTTTCTGGAGTGAAAGCTCCACAGGGCTTGGCAGATTGCACACTGAACAAAGCTTGGGCACCAGGGAAGAGGGAGCAGATATATGAGGAGCACCGGCCTCCACAGCTGAAATCCCTTGGGACATTTAGCTGAACTAGATACTAGAAGGAAGCCATGTGAGAAGCAGGTGAGGGTACTTGGTTTGTCCAGGCTGGAGAAGACTCAGGGGAGACCTCACAGCAGTCTCCAAGTTCTTAGGAGGTGAAGTGGAGGGGCAGACACTGATCTCTTCTCGCTGGTGCCAGTACCACAGGGAACAGCCTGGAGCTGGGTCAGGGGATGTTTAGGTTGGATACCAGGAAAAGGTTTTTCACCCAGAGGGTGGCTGGGCACTGAAATCCACAGAGCAAGCAGTCACAGCACCAGCCTGACAGAGTTCAAATAGGTTTTGGATAACGCCTTCAGGCACATGGTATGATTCTTGGTGTGTCCTGTGCAGTGCAGGAGTTAGACTCAATCATTGGGGGTCTCATGAAAGTCACGATATTCTGTGAGGAAAACCGCACCTCAACTTGAAGTAGGGAGACCCAAAACACCAATGTGACAAGAGAGCTATCACCGAGGCAACACGGGCTCGCTAAACGCTGGACGCTCTCGGGGCCCCAGGGCGCAGGAGCCTCAGTCCCTGACATCACCCGCCCTCCTCTTCCTCACGCGGCTCCGGGGGCCGCCCGCGCCTCGGCCCGGACGCCGGCACAGGGCGCCGCGGGGCCGCCTGCGCTCACCCGCCGGCTCAGCTCCTCCTTGTCGCGCAGCTCCGCGCCCTCCCCATCCTCCAACCGCAGCGGGCGGCCCGACATCGCCCCGGCGGGCACCAGGCGCTCCCCCGACAGCGGCGACAGCTCCACCCGTTCCGACGGAGAGGCACCGAAGCCAGTCACAGCAGCGCGCATGCGCGCAGGTCGGACCGCGCCGGACACCACCAATCAGCAGGCGCGGCCGAGCACGCGCTGGGGCGCGGGGCGGATGGCGCGAATCCTGAGGGGGCTCGCGCCCCCGCCCGGGGGAAGGCGGGACTGCGCCGGCTTGTCCCGGCCAGGACAGAGCTGCTGGGAGCCATCTCCGGGAGGGCATCGGGGCGGGCCCGGGGTGGAGAAGATGTTTGGAATGAGGCTTGGAAACTGTGCTCCTTGTGGAGTGTGTCGGAACACCCAGAATAGGAAAGGAGCGGCTTGCTGTGGTGTGACCCCGGGCTGCTGTCAGGCAGCGGGTTCTCAAACCCCTTTAAGCGGTTTGCTTAAAGGTATTCCAGAAGAGATATGAATCACTATTTACAGATATTAGGATCATATGTTTCATTATGTTCATTATTAGGACACGTTTCTACAAGAAAGAGAGGGATTTTTAGAGGGACATGTAGTGACAGGATAAGGGGGAATGTACTCAAACTGACACAGGGCAGGTTTATATTAGATACTTGATGGAAATTGTTTACAAGGGGGATGTGAGACACTCGCACAGGTTTCCCAGAGAAGCTGTGGCTGCTCCATCCTTGCAAGTGTTCAAGACCAGGTTGCACAGGGCTCTGAGACACCTGGTCTAGTCCCTGCCCATGGCAGGGGGTTGAAAAGAGATAATCTTTAAGGTCCCTTCCAACCCAAACCATATTGGGAGTCTATGATTTTATTATACAAGATGCATGTTTAAGACCATCCACCTAAGATTATTGTAACATTTCTCTGTTCCTTCCATTCTGCCATAGATACATGTCACAGTGATGCATATGTCTGTCTTTATAAATACATTGTCTCATTTTTATCCCTTTCCTTCTTTTTAAACATTGTATAATTATTCTAAACACTTAAGAGTAATCCAAATTTACAGACTGCTTCGGATTGCGCAGTTGTAGGATTTTATGAGATTTCTATCCCACTTGTAGTCCTTTTGGTACTGACTGCAGTGTAAATATAGTTCAAATCTTCATGAACCATTTGAAATATTTGTGACTTTAGTAAGAGAAGTAGGAGTGTTGAGTTTTTTTTGCTTTAATCTCACATATTCATACATATTATACATTTTGATAATACTTAGAGTTTGTGAGCAAGATTGCACTTGGTTGTATCCATGAGCTTGGTTGTAATGGTTGGAATGTCTGTGACATTGATCAAAATTTTTGGTAGTGGTATAGGCACAATGAGGATTTTGGCTCCTTGTAGAAGTATGAAGAAGTTTGGCTATAAGAATATTTGGCAATACACTAACTTGCAAAAGTTGTGCTTCTTTGCTTTTAACAGAAAGAGAAACTGAGGTTCCACTCTCCTAAAAGGTCAGTCTTGCTCTTCCTTTCACCTTCAAGCACACACTTGTGCCTCCAGCCTTGCCTCACCATGGCTGCATGTGGGGCAGTGTGGTGGGACAGGCGAGGGAGCTGATCTGTTTTCCTCTGCAGTGCACAGTGCTCCTGTGATTCTGGCAGTCCCAAAGCAGAGCTTGGGGAGTTGTGGCCCAGGGGATGGAGTGGTTCTGGGGCTTGTTCTTTGAATTCTAGAAGAAATACACGTATCTGGGTCACAGAGATCAGTTTTGATGCTATTGCTCAGTGTGCTTTGTAGTTTGTCACTGTCGTTAAGTAATTTGTTCAACCTGACTAACTCCCAATCCTCTGCTGCCCAAGTGTTCTATTTGTTGTTCATATGTTACAAAGGTTGATAATCAAGTAATCCAGTAGTCAAAGTATAATTTCTGTACTGATTATCCTTTTTATGTTCAGTAATAAATGCAGTTAATGTTTCTTAATCAAAAATCCATCACTCAACGTTATTGATTGTTTCAGAAGAGTGATGATAATGGTTCTGAGGCATAATAGGGAATGTGGAATGGTTTTAACTTCTGGTCTTACCACAAATTGATGATTCTTCTACTGATACCGAGTGGGCTTTTGATATGTGTTTTTAAAAATGAATGAACTCCTGTGACAAGATCACTTCTGAAATTACAGTCACACCCCAAATAAGAGCAGCTGTGTTTCCAATTCAGCAAAGGAAAAGGTTGGCACCTTCTCACTCCCTGTGCAGAGCAGTGTCATCTCCATTCCAGCTCATTTCAGGGCTGCTGCAGTTCTGGTGTTGCAATGTGCCTGCACTGTTATTCCTGAGAGCTGGGGAGGGCACTTAGAGCTCATCTGGCTGGCACCTAAGTGGGCAATGCCGTTCAGTGACACATCTCTGGTCATTCTGCTTGTGTCTGTACACTTGTGCCAGCTCTGGTGCTCTAAACTATTTTTCTTTTTACTAGCATAAAACTATTTCTGGAGGTTAATAATGCCTGACATAATGTTAATAAAGTATCAAGGAATATTTCAGTCTTTTAAAGCCCTCACCTTTACCATATCTGGCATCTAAAAAAATATAAAAAATAACACAAATTACCCAGCAAGTCAGGAAAACAGCTAAAAACCAGAAGTAGTTGCTGATGCCAGGAAGTCTTTGAAGTTGCCATCACCTGTTAGCAAACGCATGGCCCAAACAGTAACCTTTAAATTACCAAGCTCAAGCTCAAAATGCTGCTGTTAAATGCTGGAGAGGGGAGGCCATCCTTGCGACAACACTGTCAAGTCCTGAAGACCTCTGTCCATGACGTTGGCAGTACGTTTGTGTCAGAGGATTTTACAGCTGTGAGAGACACAGGGTAGGACTGATACTGCCTTGGAGGCTTAGCAGCCTCAAAGTTTCCGTGTATTTTGCTGCATGGAAATCCGCATGTACTCGTTCTGTATCTCAGCTGACGCTTGGTAACATGTTAAGTGGGTTCAAGTCTGAGTGGTTTATGAGGTTCAGCTGTAAGTGACTGTAATCTGAGGAAACTTGTCATGCTTTAGAAGAACAGGTCACAGAGGTCCTTGGAGGGCAATAGCACCAGGATAATTGTAACTCTAGTGTTGGCCACAAGAGAGCAACCTGAAACTGTGCTGGCTGCTCAGAGACAATCAACGAAAGAGTGGGGCCAGCCATGTAAGACAGGTGTATGAGGGAGAGCTCAGTCAGAGGATATTGCATTTATGTAGGTTTTTGTCTGTTTTGGAACATCCTCAGTTCTCATCCTGGGTTATTTTGTATTCAGACATTGTATCAGCATAATCCACATAAGTAGATTCTGAGATGTAACATGAATCTCTGTTAATTTCACAGTTGAACCTATATTTCAAATGATTTGCTAATTTACGCCAGTGTAAGAAAACTCAAATTATTGAAATTAGTTGAGTTTTCTTTATGGCAATCCTGCTACTTTGTCTAAGACATCAAGATTTGAAGCTAGGGATCTGGATACATACACTGGAATCTAGGCAAAGTTGTGGTTTGTTTCCTTAGGTTAAGTATCTAGATTGTCAGTTACACAAGAAACCTTGCAAAACCTATAATCATTCTACTTTAAAACTCCTGTGACTGCAAGTAAAACAAGAAGTCTGAGCAGTTTTATGGTCTTGAATTACAGTCAGTTTTTTCAGCAGTTTACTTCTGATACACTGCTAAAGCAATCTGAGAACTCATTTGCACAAAAATTCTGTGTAGTTCACAAGCATAAAATTATTAATTTTCTAATTAAAAGCAGAATTTCATCACTTTCACATGGAGGATTTTAAGGCTGTTGTCAAAATAGCTGAGAAATGTCACCAGTCTGTCATTAGTTTTTACAATCTGATTGCATACCTCAAAGCTTCTATAAGTGCTGAACCAAACAGCTTGTTTGTAAAACACTTCCAGCAGCCTTTCATCTGATGATTTAAGTAAGAGAGTATTTAAAAATAGACTTTTCCAAGTCCACTCTGTTCCTCAATGTAAAACTGAAGTAACTCTAATGAATGCCAGAGCGTTTCTCCAGGTCTTACGTTGCTGTAGTTGAGAAGACTGACCTTTAATTTTTATAATTTTTCCTTTCTCAGTGCAGAACAATTTGCTGTGCACTTTGTTAGATTTCAAAAGAGAGTTAAGTTCATGTTTAGTGCTAGTTTCACTTAGAAATGCAGAACTAAAAGATTTGGGTTTCTCTGTTGCAGGGCAGTCCCTCACATGCTCTGTATAACCAATGCACAGGTGTACTGCAGTAACTGCTTTGAACATGGGATCAGAGTTCCAGATACACATTTTGAGCAATGAATATTCAGAGATCTTAAAAGATCAAGTGCTCTCTCTTACAAAACAAACATTTTGTTTGCAGTATGAAGATTGAAGCCTGGTGCCTGGATGCTGGAAGCTCTTCTGTTGGTGCCACCAAAGAGAAGGCCTTTGGGAGGCTTAGAACTGCTCAGGAACACTGGATAGACAGATGTCTCATCTGGATTATCTTGGATTAGGCATCTTGATATAAAATCAGATTAGTGCTAATACTTCTGCCTAATGAGAAAAGGAAAAGAGAACTGTACCAAAAACACTGAGTGAAGAGTCAACCTGCCCAGTAAGGCTGCTTTTTGGAAGCTGAGTTAGGAAGTCTGGAGAAGATGGGAGGGATAATTATGGGCTTGCTTCTCTTTATTGTTGGAGTGTCTCCATGACAGTAAGTACTGTGTTTAATACTATATAGGTTGGATATTAGAAAAAAGTTTTTTACAGAAAGGATAATAAAGTACTGGAATAGTTTACCTGGGGAGGTAGTGGATGAATTTAAGAATAGACTGGGTGTGGCACTTGGTGCCATGGTTTAGTCGAGGTTAGGGTTGGGTTGGATTTGATGACACTGGAGGTCTCTTCCAACCTAATGTTTGTGAATGAATGAATGAATGAATGTACAACTGATATTTTCTGGAAGATAAGACCCAGAGGTTAGATTGCTTTGGAGGAGTAGGCAGGCCTGAGCAGGACGGGCTGAAGATATGGAAGTGGCAACCTGCTTTTGCTCCCATGGTATGGGTCTCATGGAAAAAGGTAATTTTGGCTGAGATAGGTTACAGCCCCATAAAACAGTTTCCATAGGCACACAACAGACACCTAAGTGAGAGCTTGGGCAGAACAGAACAGGTCTGAGCAGGCTGGAGAAAGGGGGAAATGCATAATGCCTTTGCAAGGCTCTCTGAGGCAAGAGTCAAGGTATGACTGTTTGCTCTAAGATGCCCAGGTAGATTAGGATCTTGCCTAGGCTGTTTTATTAAATGTGTTGCTCTCATATGCTTTTTGTGCCTTTGTTCTCACTGTCACATACATTTGGACTTAGCTCCTGCTACTGGGCTAATAAAGCCACTAGAGAGATTGTTTTTCCAGATTTGGAGAAGGTTTAAGGAAGGAAGGTTTCCAGATTAAGGAAACAGTAAGGTTTTCAAATTCTAGCATGCCAAAGGCCACATTATCACACAGCTTGTTGAGCTTAATTATTTTTAAACTTCATTCTCTTTGTCTCAGGCTGTGCTGAAGCCTTCCCATTTATGCCATTACCACTGTCTTATTCCTCTCCAATTTTGTTTTTATTTTTCTCTCTACTTGAAGCTTTGGTACAGATCAGCCTGCACACATGGCAAAACAACCTGGGACCCAAAGAAACTGAACCCTTAGCAGAACTTTCAGTCTTGAGGGCTATATTTGTTCACCATCCATTTATGGTGAATGTGATACTTCGTGCTTTCCAGTCCATAGAACTCAAAATGCCTGACTGAGATTGATGAATACAGAGATGAAATCTAAGCCAAAGCTGTGTGAGTTGGCAGGGTGAGGAACAGAACTTGGAGGTCCTGGCTTCTATTCACATTCCACCTTCGAGCATTAGTATTTCCATGTTTAAATTACTATTTCCATATTTAAAATTGGGCTATTTTCTTTACGATGTCACAGTCAGAAAACTACTCATTGCAGAAATATTCACTGCACTGAATGGCAAGTGTATATTTATTTTAATTTTATCACAGTTTTTATGCTGACTGATTTAAACCTTCATGCTTGCTTGGCAACCTAGACCCTTCATCTCAGTAGCTAGAAAGAAAATATTCTGATCAAGTTCTCATGGAACAGCAGACTAAGCATTGCACAGGTAGGTGACCTCTGACAGAAAAGCTCACAGAAAAGAGCTCATGAAACATTTATTTTGAGTTATCACAGAACAAAACATTTCTCTTTGTCATGTTGACATAAAATTTTAAAAGGCAAAATTCCCTGGTTGCAAGTTGCTGTGCATTAAGCTTTACTATGATTGTCATCTTATTTAAAGTCTAAACATCACTGTTTAGATGTAACTCTTTTCCCCAAATACTCTCCTGTGAAACACCATCACTGATCCTATACTCTTTCCCACTTAACACGGTTTTTGGAGTAACTACAGCTGTTGCAATTAAGGAAGAAAGGCCCGTGGCAGTACAAAAGGGCAGGCTGTAACTACTGTGAGGTGTAAGAATCTCTTGTTTTAGGTAGTGTAATAGCCCTCAAAAGATTTCCCTCTCTTTCAAGGCAGAACCACTAGAACTGGAAAGCAGCAGTGAAAATGCTGATGGGCTTTGAATGTTTGCCTTATCTGTATCTGATACAGTTACTTAAAATGCAGTAATGCTATCTGCATTCCAGCTCTTTTCAGTGCTGATTTTTAAAATGTTAATTCATCATTTGGAGCAAGAATAACCACAAGGGAGGGAGAGGTATTATTGCATAATTCCTGGAGTGTTGCTAAATATTCAACAATTAAAATGATGTATTTTAATTGTTGAATACTTAGCAAAACTTTGCTCATGGCTCTGAATTTAACAGTAATTTAGGTAATAGAATTATTTTCTGCCACTGACATACATTTTCATATGTGAGAGAGGTAGCCTAGATAACTCATACATTTTTGTAACATTGAACATTTGAGTAACATCCTTTTAATTAATATTCTGACATCTCTTTAAAGAAAGGTACTAGTGTTTATCACTTCAGAAATCAGTACAGTAACAGTCTGGAAAACAACAATCCCAAATTAGCACTAGATACCTGTAAATTAATATCTCAGCCTACACACAAGTTCAGTTAATACTGTTAAAGCAAACTTTAAAAACCTTTATACAAGGTTATGAATATGACAATATCAGTGTAACTTGACAGACTTACTGAGAAGTAAGACCTTGGGTAGCAGTGAAAGTCAGAAATAAAAATACTGATTTTAGACTAAACAAGCTTTTGCAAATTTTGCTTATAGGTTGCTTATAGGTCTTAATCGGTTGAAGTGACAGTCCTGTCAGCATCAGTTTATGTGGCATAAAGGAGGAAAATTTAGAGTGGCCATTAGTAAAATGGTAAAATTGCAAGCAACATGAACAACGTGTGACTACACTTGGTTCTCTCCAGACCAGAACAGACAGAGAGGCATGACAATAAATTGTAATGAAGGAACATACATTTCCAGAATGATTCCAGTCCAAAAGGATGAAAGCTCTCTAAAGGAGGGAAAACAGACAACTATTTTTTACTTTGTATCTTCTTAGCCTTCTCAGCTCTTTCCCCCTTCAATGAAATCTTGAAAAATGATTATCCAGGAGATAATGAATTGGTCACAATCCTCTTATGGACAGTGTTCAGAGCTCAAAAGACAATTCAAAATTTAAAGCAACTCTTAGACACAGAGTATGGTTAAGATTTGACTGCAGGGGCTCTTGAGTTCTGTGTCCTAGTAGGAAAAAACCCCCACGTCTGAGCTTCTGAACAGTGGTGTCACAGGCTGTGCTTGCCTTAATAGTAAGCAGAGTTAAAGTGATAAATCTGTCACAACTGTTCTAGAATTTATACAATAATCAGCACAATTAAGGCAGAGCAGATTTGGCCACCTGCTGAAAAGGCCTCATAGTCCTTGCAACTATCAGATTTACCCTATTACTTACACAGCTACTGCAGAGATTACATTAAGGTATCTGATTAAAAATTGTATTAACTGGAAGGAGGTCATGATCTCTTTAAAATCAGAGGAAGACAATAATTGCTTTTTTTAAAAAAAATTATGCTTTTTATCTGAAGTATTTAATTGATTTATAATCCTCTGTTAAGGAAGTCCACTGTATACAGCCTAACACATATTGTTTGTTACTGAAATGGATGCAACAGCTCCTCAGCTGCACATAGAGCCTTTGGAAGTATATTTGGTTAAGAAATGAAGGCTCTAGCATTCAGTTACTGTTCATGTAACTTACACTTATTTGTTTACTGTGTTTTCCACAAAGTGTTGCCAGGAGACTTTGCCAGGCTTATTTTCAGTCATGCTCTAAACTAGACTCTAGCAGACTGTATGCTTCCTCCATTAGTGCTCTGCCTTTATTTTTTTAATAAAACAGCTTACACTGTGGAGAATAAAAGATATTATTTGAATGACTGAAAAACTGGAAAATTTTGTTCTGAGATGACACTGGGAAATGAAATGCATTTCTTGTTCTGAGTAAGAACTGTAAAAAGGATTTTGTTTTTGTTTACTCTCATATTTAGTATTTTAAACTGTAATAAAATTATTGTCATCTTATAGAAGAACTTGGATATGTGATCTGCATCTTGCTTGTTGAAATGAATAGTACTCTGCAAAGCCAAATTCTGCTGCTTTCCTCTTATAGATAATTTGAATCAAATTACTTGATTACAAAGCCAGATGAGCAAGGTTTAGCTGGTGAAGAACTATTTGGGTTATTGCATTCTTCTTGCAGGGAATTTAAGCAGCACAGTCTTGAACATCTTGCTGCTGGAGGATTTTCATTAAATTTAATCAAACTTCAGGTCTCACCTGTATAAATTTAACTGTGTGGAAGTTTGTGAATACAGAAATACAAGTTTATATATAGGCACAAAAGCCTACTCTATTAGATAATAATCCTACTTATTCTATTTATTCTTAGTAGCATTTCTTTATACTGTAGAATTCTATGTTTGATATGTATTTATGTTGTCAAATAGGGACAAATACAGGAGTTAGATGATATTGAGCACTTAAAAACCCCTGCAAACAAGTAATAATAATAATAATAAATACTTAGGGAGAACGGAAAGAATTTTAATAGCTTTATACCTTAAGAGATGCTGTTATTGCTCCACATCTGATCTGTCTTGCCTACTAATACACAATTTTGTCTTGGGCTTGATGACCTCCCAGGATGCCAGATGCTGTTTTGAAAAGGATTTTTAAGTCATCGTGGATAACTCAAATAATATTTTTTCAAGTTTACAGAAGTCATTAAAACCTAAACTCAGGTGAGTTAACACTTGGTCAGAATTAAAATTCGTACAAACAGAACAGCAAAGGAGAAAATTTCAGATGTTATGAATCAGACCTAAATATGCGTCTGATACCACTGCTGTTTGCTATCTTCTTTCAGGCACTACTCCACTCCAAAAACATGCAGAATATCTTACTATTTATCTTGGCAAGCATATTCAGTATTAAATGTATACCTCAATATCTTGACAGTATAGTCAGTGTTCAAGCTGCTTTTAGATTTTCAAAACTGAAGGTATTTTTCTTTGGCCAGGCTGCATCATGCACGTAGCTGATCAAGAAAGCTGAACATTTTTCTCTAGTTACTGAACAATTCAGTTTCTAGCCATTGCAGAGTTTGAGTGTGTCTCATATTCCGATGCTGAGGACACATCTGAGGAGACTGAGGGTAAAGGTTTTGTGTTCTAATATGTAGATAGGGAAGTGTTTTGGAGGAGTGGAGGAAAAGAAGGTTTGTAGTATTCAGCCTCTTCCCAGCAGAGCTTCTAATGACAGGTTGCACCATCTATTCTGCCTACATATCTTGCCCTATGCAGAACAAAAATGAGGAAATACTTGCTAGATGATTGGCAAGATGTTTGCCAACAGTAGTTATCTTTCTAATCTGACACATCTCTGATACTGTGTGTTTGATATGTGGGAGAATTATTTACAACTCTATCAGAACTGGAAAATGGTTGAAAGAGACATCCAAATAATATAGATTGTTGCCTCTTTTCAATTTAATTTTATAACAGAAAAAGCACTCTTGGTGCGGTTTTAATATATTTAGAACTGAAAATATTTATGTTGCCCATGTTTGGTAAGTGAAATGTAATGCCACAGAAATTCCTAGTTTTAAAATAGTGATTTTTTTTAAAGGACTAGCTTTCTGAGCAGTAATCATATTTTTCTGTCATAGAGTACAGTTCAATAAGGAGAAAGAAATCTCATGCTTCAATAATTGTTGGAAGGGAATTAATTTAAGCCCCTAAGTCTCCTGTAGTTCTGTGTGCTAAAGGAGCAGTGAGTTGCACAGCTACTGAAATCTGCTCTGTAGTACTGGCTGTTGTAGGGCAGGCCAGAATGTCAGGAACTGAGGTGAATCTGATAGATCTTATACTGCAGGGTCAAATGTTCCAGGTAAGCAGTGAGCAGCAACAACAAAAGGCACAGTACCTTGCACTATACTAACTACTGCTGGCTCTTCAGTGTTCAAGCAATTGCACAAATGCCAGTTGTCTTGTATCAGAGGATAGGCAGCTGGCAATGCTAAGCTTTGGTTCTCATCTTTACTTTTGAGGCTTTCACTGTGCTAATTAGCATGACTAATTAAAAATAACTGGATTCCCTGAGGTTTGCTGCATTTGCTTTTTAGCATTACAACATTGTTTTTCCACTGAAGCATTTACTAGAGTTTTTTCTGAGATACAACTACAGGGTAATCTGCTTAGACATTAACACAATTTTTCATGGTTTTTCTTGCTAGTTCATCTTTAAAAGCAAGATTTTGCAATATATCTTTAGCTAGTATATAGGTCTTTTGCAAGAGTTTATTTATTATGTATCTGTCAATTTCTGATTTTCAGAACAGAGCTCATGCACAGCAAAATTATTTAGCAGCATTTTATTGTTTAATACTTTATGGTTTGTTTCTCATCAGTGTATGGTGTGTTTGGATCAAGTAGGTCTCACTGCCTGTGGAGCATCTTCTGTATGACCCAATAGGTGAAATATTTCTGGTAAACCCAGCTCTGGTTAATTCATGTCCCATATGTTACTTTGATTTAATGTTAGACTATACTTTCAGTTCTTCATATTTGAAAGTCATTAAGCAGCCTTCCTGCTTGACTTCAGTGCCTTTGCTTCATGTGTTTATTTGCTTATTGTTTAATTTTTAAATAAAACTTTACTTCTGAGGATATTTAAAAGTTATCACCCACTCTGCACTAGGTATGAAGTAGTTTCCATTTCCTGGCCTTAATTGTTGCATAACAGTGCAATGCACAGTAGTGGAACAGCTGCAACATCCTGACTGAAAATTCTGCATTATGTCTGAGGAGGGAGTGTGGTGTAATCAGGCCAATATTCTGTCCTTGACACCCTGCAGTGTCTACAAAATTATACAAAACATGCCAACTTCAGACAGGAAGGATTATTCATTGGAGGAAATTTCCTGGGTAACTCAGCCAGGTTTAGAGTGGACATTATGAAAGGCTCTTACTAGGCAGTAGCTTTATCTAGCAAGCTGTTTTCCTGCAAACAGAGATTTGATGAAAGATCTGAGTGCCACACCCTATGCATAGGTGTGGGAAGAACATTTATCATTGTTTGGTTTGGTACCCAAATGACGTTGCCGATTTTTAATTTGCTGAGGTGATGAGCAGCCTGAACTCTGTCTCAGAGGGCACAAAGGCATACCTCAAAAATTAATAAAAATCTTTATCATAGAGTGTCTTGCTGTCCTTTTCTATTTCCCTTATGATTTAACTGCTTCTTCCACAGCTGTTGCTCTCATTTTGACTCCCTGCAGTTCTCAGGGTGCAAAATATACAGCCATGTATTCCAATTACTCATAGTTGAATTTTGTTGATTATTTTGGCAGGAATGCTTGTACAGCTGCCTCTTTTCTTTCATAAAACATGCCTGGGGACTGAAATCTTTGTTCTGATGACAGTGAGAATATTTTCAGCTTGTACAGAAGTCAGGTGGTTCTACTTAAAGCACTACACCAGAGTCTTTTAGCCTACAGAATTTAAATATACCAGCTGTGAGACTGTTTATAACATGGCTGTCCTCTCATACTTTATGATCCCTTGAACAAAGGTGGGGGGTGAAGTTTATAGCACAGCATCATCTTCCTTGGCTCTTATTCTCCTCACAGTGCCACAGCCCATACTATATGAACTGTGTAAAAAAAAAATCAGCTAATTATGCCTCATTAGTAGAATAAAAAATTCTAAGGTGCCACTATCGGATGAACCAGGAACAGATATAGGCGATATTTGGCAACTGGAAGCATTAATTAATTTCACAAATGAGATAAAAGAAGATGCAGATGATGACAGAGAAGCAGTGGAACAGGTTATTCAGGGAGATTTTGCAGTCTCAAACCTTGGAACTGGATAATGCTTTGAGTAACCTGATCTCATAGCTGACTTTGCTTGGAGCAGGGGAATAGGGAAGATACCTTCTGAGCTCTTTTCCAATATGAATTGTCCTAGTATTGAAATTTTTTGAGATGGAGAAAAGCTTGAAAGTGTCTAGGGCCATCTCACAAGGTCCATAAAACCTGCCCCAATGTAGCCTAATATTACCAACCAGATCTTCCTTTAATGGATGACCCTTCTTGCCAATGAGCCTGCTCACATCTCCTGTTTCTGTGAGATGACCTGTGTGGAATGCTACTTAAACCCCATTTCCCTTATTTACTGATCTGCCACAGACTCCAGCACAAAGATTATACTTATCAGTTGGCCCCAAGGCTGCAACAAAACTTCTGCCTAACTTCTGTAGTTATGGTGGAGAGAGAGAACAAGGACAGTGTATACCATATTAATTTCATTTGCAGTAAGCCTTATTTTCTTCTGCATGCTTAACTGCTGAAATTTAATTCCTTCTTCCATGCTAACAATACTACTGAGATCAATTAATCTGTTTTTCTTCCTTTCATGCTTTTATCACTCTGTTTGCTTTGACCTGGCTAGTGAAGCCACTTCCATTGCTCTACTCCAGCCATTCCTTAGTTTCCATGTTTTTCTAATACCTAAAATAAATGGCTTGCATCTTGCATTTCAGATGGTACTGTTACTTACTCCACATTCCCTATTGTCCCCTCTGATTCTGCAGCTATCAGCTTTGCTGTGTGGCTGCACAGTCACTGCTCTAACAGCTGCACTTCATCCGACAAATCCTGTGCAGATTGCCCACCAAGAAGCTGTTGCATATGAGAAAGCACACAGCAAACACCTGCAAGGCATGCAGTGGGGACAGGGCTCTGAAGAACCTTCAGGGAAAGTGATGTCTGACTAAACTTAGCACCTCTTTACTTGTTACACAAGGATCTTCTTTCCATGGGGAACTACAGTAAGGTCAGACACACTGGATATTAGGTGGTCAGTAGTTTTTTGGTTACTATATATATGTAACCAAGTAGGTCAGGAAAAATACAATGGTAGCCCCAGTACTTTGTCCATGTGCTCTGTGTCCTGAGGAGCACCCAGTACTGTGGACAGTGTGCAAACAAATGTTTTAGGTGTTAACAGTGTGACAAATCATGACATTAAATCCTGCAAATGCTCCAAACTGCCCACAAACTCTTTTTTTTCTTGGATTTTAAGAAGGGCCAGACATCCTGCCACAAAGGAACTTGGCTGGTACCACTGGTTGAGGGGCTCATTTTTGGTACAGTAGATCTGTAAGCTGAATTACATATTTTCTATAAAACCAATTCTTAACGAATAGTCAGCCTTACCTTAGTCAGTCTAACCTTAGTTGGTAAAGTATCATCTGCTTATAATGGTCATTAATTTAAGATCACCCTACTCACCGTAATATTACTGTTCCCTATCTCCTGCTCCCTGGCCTCTCTGCAGAGTTAAACTTCATGAAGTATGCATGTGGTGAAACTAATTAGCAAACTAATTGAATGATGTCTCCATTTTCAAGTTTTCAGACTACTTGACTGACACTCATTAATTCAACCTCTTAGTGATACATAGAATAATCCTCATTCTATAGATGAGAAAACTGGAGGACATAAAACGAGACATGCCTGCATATGACAGCACTCTGAATTTACTGTGCAGGACACTATTCATCCACAAATTGTAGAGGACTTTAGAAAATCTCTCTCTTTTGATAGCACAGGAAATGAAGACAAAAAGTGCACTTGTTTGGAAAGACACAAAAAAACCCCTGTGACAGAACAAAAAGCAGGCTGACCTGTGGATTCTCAGTCTGCAGACACTGAGCTGCTGATAAAACTTACAGGAAAATATGACAAACTATTGATATGCTTTTCCTGGAGTTTGTAGCTTGTGCAGCATGAGTTCAGCCTTGGTGCCAGTAGGTTTGGCAGCATAAATCTTACCATGAGCTTTCTGAGCACATACCCTATTTCCCTAGCCAGGCCCTGTAGCTGCTGCTCAACTCCATGGTGCCAGAATGAGATTGGAGGGAGAGACTACCTAATAGGTGCCCCCTGCATCAGTGACAAAACCCCCCAGCCAGAAGGAATCCAAGATTTCTGGGATTACTGGCTAGCACACTGCTATATAGTTTCATTCTGGTATCAGTAGGGAGAAAGCACTGATTATCCAGCTTTCAGTTAAGACAGTTAAGCCACAAAAATATTCTTGTTTTTCTTTCATATTCACATGTGAAGATTTAGATGTAATGTCACTTTCTGCAATTTCTCAAGTCATTGTTATATGTGGTCTTCTTGAAAAGTAGCAATTGTGTTCTATAGTTTAGAGATGCAGCCTATCTTTTTAAACATAGCTGTTATTTTGTTTGTTAAATAAGTACAACTTGCTGTCTTTTTTTTACAAAATCCATATGTGTGCTTGGTTGTGTTCCCACTTGAACATCTTGCAGAGATGGCAAATTATTTTTAACCGGGTTGCCTGGAACTAGAAATGAATTAAGCTCTGTAAATAAATTTTGTCTCAGAATTTAATAATATTTTGGGCTTTCATCAGGTTTTCTAGTTCTCCTTAGAATTAAAAATATGGCTTATTCACTGATTATGTAGAGTAGAAACAGAAGTGGATTAATCACTTGATTAGTGTGGTATATCTGGTATTTCATGTACTAATTCACACTGAATAACTGACTTTTCTATTCCTGTATTAGATCATGATAGTATACTTTAGTCAGTGGCAGTACCTGACCACACACAGCAAATCTTAGTTGTCAACAAACTAAAAGTACAGTTCAAAATATTTATGAAATCATTTGTTTGACTAGTTTAGAAATAAACTTTATTTCAGGATGGCTAGTGAGTTTTCTCAAGTGAGCTTTCTTCTGTTACACAATACTACCAAATTAGATCAAGTTGTCATTTCATAGATAGTTGAATCTATAAAACCTGACACACAAAACTTTAAGTAGACTCATAGAAAAGACAGGCATATTAAGTTGGATAGAAATTGCAGTTGATTTATGGCACCCATAAAACACTAATGGCCTAACAGATAAGACTGTTTTGCCTTCCTGAAAGACTTCAGTCTTGAGCAAAGGAAACACTGGGGAAAGTCAGTTTGTGGTGATTTTTATAAATATATTGAATAATACAAAATTTTAACAAACACCTGTCATCAACAGTTTACTTTGATGCTAAGGTAGAAAATAACCCTTAAAAATGGTCCCAACTTCAGAGAGCTGATGACCAATGCTAAATATATTTGTCATATATATGATAATCGACAGTCCTCTGTATATCATTTACATTTGGAATCTAATCTGACAATCAGCTGGGCACATGATTAGCTGATAAATGCTTGTACACACACGATTTACTTGAATCAAACATTAGCTAAACACAGAGTGTAATAATAAGTGAAAATAGGTGGAGAAAGGAGTAGATGGCAATAACAAGTGGCAATTTCTTGCTTGCTTTCTCTAAGTATAGACTGTTTTTGCCGCAAATGAATGAACAAATCAGTTCAATGCCCTCCTACTGTGAATTTGGCCTTTCATCTTCAGAGTACTCTCCAAACATTTATTAATTATCTTTACAACAGTCCGTAAGGCTAGTAGATAAATACCAGCCTGGTTATGAGAACCTGAAACATAAAGGTGGAGCCATTGGTTGGCGGCCATATGGTGAGTCAGCACAGAATCTAAGATCAAAATCCAGAAGGGCCTGGCACCTGCTCTCTTGGTCAGTCACTGGATTTAGTCTCTTTCTCAGTCTTGTCTTCCTGTATGTCAAAGACTTGATTTTTTGGTTTTGCTTGCTTTCTGCCCATTTGTCTTCTACTTTCTGCAAGCCTCACTGGAGACCAGATCATGTGCAAATTGGCAGGTACAGTTTTAATTTTTCTTTTTTCCCTCATCCTTCCTACTTAAGTAAATGCCCAGCCCTCTTGTCCCCTTTTGTCCTATCCTTGGACTGTGCATTTTAGAGAAAGTAATAAACTTTGAATTGACTGAAACGTACATTCATTAATTTGACATATCAGAACATAATGATGTAATTTTTCTAATTAAATGGCTGTACCTAACAAATCACAGGAATGGATCTCATGTCTTGAATCAATTAATGAAATACTTCTTTTGATGGTTTCCTATAAATCTCTAAGTCTAGGTTCCTGTACAAAATGTAAAGGACCTGAACTATTTTATTCCAAACAGTGATTCCCACAGCCTATATCCATGTATTTGACTATCATAAAGAAATTCCATGTATTTAACTATCTAAGGAATAATGATTGTAAAGACAGGCATGTTTCCTTGGACAATTTGGGATGATTCTCACCTAGTCAGTAACCTTATCCGGTTACAACCTCAGTTCACTACAAGAGCAGAAGCTCAGATATTGTAGAGGCCTCATTTTCTCCTTTCAGACTGCCTCCTAAAAACCAGTCAGTTTCCCCACTAAAACTCCATCCAAGGATTCTCTTGTCTCCAAGGGATCATCCTGGAGAAATCTAGCCAAACTGAGACCATACAAATTGCAACTAAATGATAGTGTTTCAATTGGCTGTGTGTAGGGTTTTCCAGTGGAACATGCTAGACACAAAGACTGAAGTAGATTTGGGAAAACTGAAGGTGGCTTTCAATTTCCCTGAACCTGTGTTCTTCCCCTTCCTATGTTCTTGCTGTAAAATCTAGCAGCAGAAGTGCTGCTGAGTCTCAACATAGAAAGATTGGCAAAGTACTCTGAGAAAAGAGAAAAAATTGCCATTTTTTTTAGGACATGCTGTCCTAAAGATACAACAGCCTCTGTAAGAGTAGGAATTTGATCTGTTTTTCTAAATTTAGACATCTATTACCATCTGAGATGACAGAGGCTATCCTGTCTGCCACTCAATACACCTGTAGAGCTCAGGCCTCTTACAGTAGCTTTGTTGGAGTTGCCATTTGGATGTTTTACTTTCACAGGGTCTCTTGGGCTAGATGCCTATGTTTGGCAACTTATTTTGACCCTACATGACATGCAGTCACTGTGCAGTTTTTCATCTAAATTAATCACTGTCTTGAAACTTGTTATGGGCAACGCATAAACAAAACACTTGTTTTGCAAGGGGAGGTATGAAATCAATTGCTGACAGTAAGAATGTGGTCAAAACAGAAAGACTACAGAAGAAAGGAATTCACAAATGAAAAACCTGTGCTCCTCAGGATGGATGCGAATATTGTGTAAATAGACATTAGTTAGAGGTTTAAGTGTGACAATGTTGTCTCTCATAATTATAGGTTACAGCAACTCTTATGTTTGCAAGGTTAAACACATCACAACAATGCTTCTGACCATGTCTGACATCCAGAATTGCACCTTCACTTAAGAAACATCCTCTGCCTGTTTATCCTTTATAATTTCCCAACCACTTTGGAGCCCTATACTTAATTGACTTTGGCATGGATTCTCATCCTGAAAACACTTGGAAGCACGTGCATAATTAATGTTTGAGTATTTCTACTGAATACAGTAATGGGCAGTTAGTTATGTGTTTTAAAGGACTGAAGACATAATTAGTGAGCAGCCCATAGATTTAAAAGACTACTTGAAACCTACCTTGAAAACCAACTTAAGTCAACCTCTTCTGCAGTGAAGCAAGAGCCCTCCTTTAGCCCCAGCTGAGGTCAGAAAAAAATAATCAATGTACTGTATTGAGACAATTTGGAATTCTTTGATCTTGCCATTGTTTTATGTTTTCTGTGTGTGAACCCATGTGTAGTTTAAGAATTTAGCTATTATGCATCTGTTCTTTGCAGTACCAGTAATATACAGACTCCTTCAGATTTTTTTCCTTCTCATAGTTGTTTAAAGTTGTTTGAAAATATTTTCCCTTTTTCCTGACATTACTATGTCAGGAGAATATTCTTGTTACCTCAAGACTCACGTGCCAGGCTGCATATGACCAGGACCCCATGATGTTGCTAACTTTCCATATCAGCTCCCTTAATTTATTAATAATCATTTCATCCATTTGGGAGTGCTAGCCATAATAATAGGGTGGAGAAGTACTAGATAAGAGCAAGCTATCAGTCATATTTGTGTTTTCTTGTTAGCTGATTAAAGGTATTGAGTAGATTTGTGCTTAAGATATTAAAATAAAAAAAAAGAGCTCTGCAGAGACAGGTAAGCCATGTTTGCAGCTCTGACAGAAAGTGTTTTCACAGAGCTGAAACTGAGGGCTAAGACCACCTCTGGGCCCAAAGGCTCTGAAAAACTTTCCAAGACAGAGGAGTTTGTGTTCTGTCCTTGAACACACGACATAAATATCTGCTGCCAGCAGATTCCACATTCCATTTTGGACATTGCAGGGTCTCCTGGTGGTATCTCTGGAATATAATTCAGGCCCTGGGTGTCATTGATGAAACAGAGAGTGCTTTCTGTGGTATTATCTTAACTTTCACTTCAGATTAGTTGGAAAATTAACAAAACAATATTAATATGAATGTTCTTATTAGAGCCTTTATAAAAGAAATTTCAGAACAAACTTAATTTTTCAGGTTTTTGGGGTTTTTTTCTTTTAATTTTTTAATTGGTTTTTATGATTGCCACCCTTAAGGAAAATAGCCTGAAGATGGACAAAGCTTTCTATGGGAACAGCTTTCCCTGGCTGAAACAACAGTTAGTTGAAGTTTGCTATGTTAGTGAATGCATATACCATCAGTGACAAGAAGGTATCTGATTGAGTCTGATGGGTAAACTGTTCTTTGAAAGCTAAGGTTAGGATTTATTAGAACTGAAGGCTAAGTAATTGTACAGTGATGAGTAATTACTAGATTATTATGTTGTCATTATTATTGTAAATAATCAATATAGCACTAACACCAAAGGGTTATGGTAATGACACTGCAAAGGGAAAAAGACTGGCTTACTATTCTTAGTAAGATAGGGCAACTTAGTTAATCACTGTCTAACATCAACTACAGACAGGCAGGTGTAGGTATGAGGTTTTTCTCATACTCAGAACCGTGTGTCAGACTCTTGTCTGCAGGTTTTGCTGAAGATGTGTTTGGCTCAGTGTCATGCCCTAGTGCAGAGCCCTGTTCACACAGGGTGCTGTATATGGGTGAAGGACTCTCCCTGCAAGATTGATGGCTACATAATTGATGGCTGTTGAGGTGCATGTTACTTGTATAACCGCAGAACAGTTCAAATCAAAGATTTTATTTGCTGGCATATGCCTACTTCATCACGTGATTCTAAGTACATCTTGTACTTTATGCTTTGCCTTCCAAAAAATTGCTTTCAGGTTGGGGCTGCTTTGAACATAATTTGGTCTCCAAAGACAAACATGTTTTTGTAAAGACTGTTCTGGAGACACAAAAATTGATAATGCAACTGAGGCTCTTCCCTTTTCCTGCTGTGGGATCACTGATATGACAGGTTGTTCAGCTCAAGCTAGTGGCAGGTCAAAAGAAACTTGTATTCCCTGATTCACTTCTATTCCAAGAAGTTTTTCAACATTTTCTTGAATCCAGAAATGTTTTTGTTTGTTCTTTATTTCATTGAAATCAATGGAAACTAACCATGTGCCTGAAGTTAAAAAGGTGTTTTTAAGTATTTTCTTGGCATATAATCAGAATAAAACATTGCAGAAAGGTGAACAGGGATATCAAAATCTGTCTTAAAGAGGTCAACCATAACCTCCAACAGGAGATACTTAAGAGAAGGATACCTTTTAACAGTTGGTGTTTTTTTTAAGGGATACAAATACTGTCTGACTTGCTTTCATATTTGATTTCATTGCATGTATCAGAAATCCTTAACAATGAATTAAAGAATAAAGGCAAAATTCACAGGTATTAGAAAGCTGTAAAGGAAAAATAACAAATCCCAGTTTTTTCATATTGCATACCAAAATACACACAGGAAGCAAAATACTGTTTATTAAGCACTATTTTATTGTTTAGTAACAGAACAATGACACCCAATAGGAGACAAACTACACTAAGTTCTAATGAAGCAAACAAACCAAATGAGCTTAAATTGCAGATAGGCTGTTATCTTATCCTCCAGACTCATTTCAGTCTCTTCCTCAACACAGTGTTCCAGTTCAAGTAAATAATTCCCTCTCTTGAGAACCAATGTGCAGTATGATATAGGCAGTTTGCAGAAATGTTACTCTTGACATTTGGGTGCAAAACACCCACTTGTCCCTAAGTAGATGTGGTATCTTCTTTTCTTTTAATTACTTTTTTCTCATTTGGTACAAGATGTTTTCTTTATTTGACTTTAGGCAACAGTGTTTTCTTATGACTGAGAAAGATTGGACAAAAGGAGTCTCTTCTTGAAATCAGTTGCCATATAAGATATGGCATAACATAGAATGTATATTTTCGTTTTGGTCACTAGTCAGACTGTCACTTATCAGTTACAAATGTTTAGCTCTCTTATGTGAACACAGAGCTGGTTCACCTCCCTGAGCTGGAGATGTGTATCAGCTGGATAATTCTAGGTTCTCCAAAAAACCCTCTCAATTCTGAATTTGCTGGAGGTTCTGGATGGTTTTCTCACAAGAGTTTGTCACAGGAGCCTAGCTCTGGTCCTGAAAATAATGATTGTTTCAGGTTAAAATGACTGATCTGCCATCTAGCCCTGAGAGACAGGAGCTGTCTCTTTGAAGTCTGAATGAAACAAATCCCATGAGAGCATCCCACTGTGGATCTCAGAGAAAGTGGGAGGGAGTAGATGTCTAGTTAATGACCATCAGTAGGTAAATAATGTTCAAATTGCTAACATGTAAGTGACATGAACAAACCTGGAGTAAAACCTGGGAGACTTTTCTACCCCACCTCTGCCTGTTTCCCTGTGCGAGAGCATTGCAAACATGGAGTGTCAGCTGATACAGAGATGGCAGTTCTGGGAGTTGAATGTGTGGGGTTATGAGCAGCAGAGCCACAGCTTCCCATGCCTAAGTCATAGCAGGGGGCAGTGCAGTAAAGCCTTCTGAGTTTCACCCGTCAAAAGACACAGATTATATATATTCTTTCCAGTTTTTCTAGACCTTGTGTGAGCTAAATGAACAAAAAATCACTTTGTACACCAGGAGGTGTGTCTTAATGAAGAAAGGAAACAGAATGATAATTAAACTTCATGGAACCTCTCAGCTGAGTGTAAGATCCGAGTGTGCACGAGGTCTCTCACTATGATTCATGCCTCTTTGGTTAAACCCTGATGACAATTGCGAATATAATTTGGTAAAATTGCTATTGTTCTAGGTTCAGCAGCTCTATTACAAGCACAGTGCTTAAAGAAGCTGCCACTGATGTGGGCAGTTGTTTAAAGCCAAAATGTATCCTCTCTTATTTTTTAAGCTGTGTCTTTCCTGGAAGTGTATCTTTGACTATTACTGACATCATAGTTATGCACTTACCAATAATGAAAATATTTTCAGTTGTTTACATCTTATAGTTATGTTGTTGCCCTTATTGCCAGAAAAATTAAATATAAGGCTTTTTGTTCTAGACAGCTGTCTTATTAGAAATACTTTGAAGAATGTCTTTTGAATGAAATTATTTCTATATTTTAATCAGAAACTTAAATGTAAAAACTAATTTATTATTTATATGTCTTCATTCAAATAATAAAAAGAAAATATATTAGAAAATATATTAGAAAATATATTAGTAATATATTTTAAAGAAAGAATATGTAATTTATCCACTGAAAAAACTTTAGCTAGGAAGACTATAACATAAATATATATCTTGTTAATTCAAATCCCACTTTTCTGTCTCCATATCCATTCTGCCAGTGACCATTAGTGAAATCTGGTCTCAAATCCATAGCTGGTGTGCTGTACCACTGTATAAATTGTTGCTGCAAGACTGCTGAGTCAGGGGTGTACCAAGTAAAACTGGTAACTCTTCTCATACAACTTGCAGCTATTAAACACCTCTCTAAATAACATCACAAATCTGTAAATGTTGTGAAAAGACTCTGGTGAGACAGTCAACCTGAAAAAGGACCTGCATCTTTAAAAATATATTTACAAGGACTTCACAAAGCAATCTAATAAAATTTGGATTTAGTGGAGTATTAATAAAAATATTTGAGGCTTTTTTAGCAGCATCTTAGATGTAAAAATCAAAGTGCTCAAGCTACTGTATTATGTTGGACACCAGTGTTGTAAGGGAAAAAAAACAGAGCACAGACTTACTTGAATAAGCATGTTGGGAAGATCATCAGCAAAGTGGTGGCAAATTTAGGAGAAAAAATATGAATTTCCCCTACCTGCCAACTCCCCTGCTTTTGGAAATGCCTCACAAATCAGCTATGGCCTTTTAGCTATATGTCTAAGGCATCTGGACATTCAGCAGGGAAATTGTTAGAGAAGGATATAACCTATTTGGATGTAAGAAATTCTGGCTGGTACCTGCTGGCTGCAAGTACCCTGTGCCATTGTGTGCAGTGACCCTGGTGTGGCTGGGACATGTGTGACCTGCAGTGGACAAACTGCACGGTTTATCTGCACTGTGCAGTCGTGTGCATCACACACTGTGCACAGAGGACAGGCTGAGCTCACTGTGTGCACGTGATACAGCCTCCCAACATCCCATACAGCTGCATTCCAGACACACTCTGGGTTCACTCTGTATCATACTGGACAGAGCACACATTCTTCCATGCCAGAAATGCCAGAGAGATATAGCAACCATTGCTTTTCAAATTTCAAAAGAAGTTTTCCATGTTTTCTTTGCCTCTTGTCACAACTTAAATGTGAACAAAACCCTACTCATTACTAGTAGAAAAAATAGCAGAGATGATGATTTCACCGATGTAGTCCAATCTTCATATATAAAGTTCAGTGAACACTCAATCAGAAATGATTATTTAAATTCTAATTCATGCACATTGTTCTCTAGTAACAGAAAAAGTGTGACCAGCAGTACTGTGCTGGTAAGTGTTCCTGGTGTTACAGGATGAACTGCTGCTGTATCACATATATATGTCTATGTATGCATTCTGTACCTGACAAACTAGATCAGACCCCATCAATCCAGTAACCAAACCATAACAGCGCCCACAGGTGCCACCAAGGACAGGGCTGGAAAAGATGTGAGTCCAACATGATAAGTCTGTAATGGAGCACGGCAGGCATCTGTCACACAGAGCTCCCCCACATTGTGCTGCCTTCCTGCTGAGATCCAAGTAACAGCCAGATGTTAGACCTGAATTCATCTGGGTGTCTACCTGTGGATACACTGCCCTTGTCAGTAGAAGTGCAAGAACTGACAGTTAAGACACTTAAAACTACTAAATATCAGTTTTGGTATGCTGTAGGGGTTTTATTCAACACAGCCTACTAATATTAAAATTGTTAAGGTTTAGGAGAAGTAACTATATTTTTAGCTGTTAGTAAAGAAGAGTACAGTTTAAGCAGTAAGGCTTTATAAGAAAAACCATCAAGAAAATTTATTCCACTTTTGATGCCAACCGAGAAAAGATTTTCTGCAAATTTTTAAGGAATATACAAAGAAGAAGAAACACTTAACTCATCTAGGATAACCAATCCCATTAAAATAGAAATTTTAGGCTTCCTATGTTTATGTGGAATTTTATTTCTGAAGCAATTTTTCCCAAGGTATAGTTCCCATTATGGGAAGTATAATCCATGATTCATGCATAGAAAGTCATCTAATTAATGCAAGAATACTTTGAACAAGATCACAGGAGTGGCAACACCAGGACAGGTTATTGGTCTGTTATGTCAGGCATTTGCTTCTGGGGTGGCCTATATACTTGGGGGGAAAAAAACCAACCAACCAACCAAAAAAAATCAAACAAAAACCCCACAACCCAAACCAAAAGCAATTTTACACACAGAGGAGGGAACTTCACAGTATTACACAATGAAAAGAGAATCTCAGCTCTGACAGCCAAGAACAATCATTACGTTTTCAACTGCACAAGGACAGATAATTCTTAAATATTTTCATAGTATCCTGAAAAAGATCTAGCTTATTGTACATTTTGACTGGCTTTTAAGTTCTAAAAACATGCAGTTTTTTTGGTGGTCAATACCAAAAGTAGGTCGCATAGTGTGCAAAAAAAGTATTTATGTAAGGAACTGGGATGCTTCATCTGAAACAGAGACCCTGAGCCAGAAGCAACCGTGTCAATTCTACACCATCTTCATTAGAATAGAAATGCTATTTCAATTAAATAGCTTAAATTTTGGTACCCTGTTTAAGGGGTTTTTTCTTGGAAGCTCAGAATTGAGAGCACTATCCTTGGCAGTGTTTTAACCACAGGCTTGTGGTACTTGACGCTTCTCTTGCAATCCTAGCTTCTTGAATCTGCATATTCAAGGACGTCACGTTTTTTAAAATGCCAGAAAACAAAAAGGCAACAGCAGAGAGCCGAGCCAGAGGCAGGACTAAGCGGCCCACGGCATGGAAAGCCGGGTTCGGGTTTGCTGGGGTCCCACCCGCGGTGCCCTGTGGCGGGGCCGCGCGGGGCGCCCCTCCCGCTCCACCGG
>VYXD01018775.1:38020-101401 GCA_013397195.1 Hylia prasina | reverse complement strand
CTTCCGGGGCGGGGAGAGGGCGGGGGTGACCGGGAGGGGCTGCCCGCGGGTGGGGGGCACCGAATCGCGCCGTGTCCCGGTGGTGCCTCCGCTCTCAGAACGGTGTCCGCGGCAGCCGAGTGTGCCTGCTGTACCGAAATGCGGTGGATGTGCCCGCATCTGCTTTAGCATCTCTTTCTTATTTCTCCTTTAGGATCTGTGATTGCTTATTTTACGTCTGCAAAGTTCCTTCTTTATCTTGGACATGCACTGTCCACTTGGGTAAGTAAAATACTGGCCTGGTAGAAGTGGTTTTTTATCAATCTGGCTATGATTTACCTGAGTTTTATTGGTGCTTCCCAAAAATCTTCACAAATTAGCGTGCCACCATAGAGGTCTCGTTACAATGCCTTGCTGTTAAAAGTCTTAATAATCTTTACAAGATATATTGCAGTTGGTTTAGTTTTAGTGCAGAGTAATGCAGTACTCAATTTTTGGAGAGGGACTGGTTCTGTACCTTTTAATGTTTTTAAATAACTATAGAACTTATGAGACTCTTTATAGAGGACCAGAATGAGAGACAGCCCATTGCAGCGTTATTTGTAAAGGACTCATGTACTTATTAATGGGAAATGCTCAGTGTTTACAATGGACTCAATATTGCTACTCACTAGCTAATTTGTTTAAAGCATCAGGAGTTGTCCTCTGTAAAATCATTTGCCTCCTGAAATGCTTTCCTTCTGTGCTAACATATGCCTTACTATACCAGCTTTTACTCACTTTTTGGCAGTTGTTAATATTAAAAAGCAGTGAGACAAAAAGCTCCTTCAGGGGTCAGGGCTGTTGCCTGCAACCGTTTTTGTCAGTCATGCCTACAAAGTACCTCACTGGCAATTTGGTCAACCCTGCTTACTTACTCCTTCCTGCCGCGGGCTTGCTCTGAGTCCCTGAGTAAAGGTGACAAAGCAGAGATAGAAAAGTCTTGCACACGGTAATACATGGTAGACTACAAGATGTCTGTTTAGCAGTATTAATGGGATACTTCTGGTAGTGTCCTGCTGAGTTTTGTGCTGAAAATCTTGACACAAAAAACCCCCAACTAAATGTGCTTCAACAACAGAAGTTATTCTACAACAGCTTATTTAACAAAACTGGGTGCAGGACTTCACCTTTTATATCTCCTAAGCTTTGGTGTTCCTGTAATGTGAAGGTTTTTTGCTACCAGGAACAGTAAACAAGTACCTGAATCTTCAGACCACTGAGTAATAGATCATCTTTGTTTTAGAATGGCTCTGTCCAAAATACAAAACCTGAGAGAAATAGGGTTTTGCTGTAATTGAGAGAGCTAATTAGGTTTCTGTGTTACTCTACCATTCCCAAATGCCAAGAGAAGCTGTAAATGATTAAACATGTCACATCTCCAGAAATGTTCAGGCTTGAACAAAGTCTAGACTCTGTTGAGCCCTGGCTCAGTAAAGTATTTGAATGTGTGCCTGGCCTCAGGGATCTTAATAGGCTGGACAACAATGCTGAATCGGAGTCCCAGACCTTATGCTGCGGCTGTCTATCCCTCAGCAATCAAGAAGGAACAGCATGGAACTGGGTTTACCTTCTTGATGTCATGTCTTCTTTCCCAGAAGATCAGCTGATTGCAACTTTCCACCCTTATCTGTGTGCCTCAGGCCGCAGGAAGCTGTCAGTGGTAGCCTGGCTATTCCTCAACTTGTTGGCTTCAGTTCTGACGTGTATTGTATACATTCAGTATAAGGATAATTATAATTACAGAAGGGGAGGAACTGTCTTTAAAAGGATAGTGATGCTGAACGGCTGTAGCTATTTACAAGTTTTGAAATAGCCATATTTTGAGACATTTTAAGGTGGGACTAAGTGTGTGTAATCAAGGATCTGCCTGTTTCTGAAGGCTATTTGCTGTTCAAATTTCAGTAGATTTTAGCTTGAAATGACACACCTACTACAGCACTCTGCAATTTACTAATATTGTTCTTTATCTTTGCCTATTCTTTATGGATTTTAATTCTTGAAAGAAAAATCATGCTTTCAGGTTGTAACTGCTGTGGTTTCCACAAAAATGTTCTCTGTGGTTTTACTTGATCAAAACACTCTGGGTAAATATGTTGGGTAAAGTTGAACAGTGTTCACAGGCTCTTAGGTGAAGTGTACAGCAAAATCATGATGTCTCTGGAGTCAAAGTAACCTTTCCATGAGTTTGAAGTGAGATTCAGTTTTTCACTCTGACAGGGATGACTGGCACTGACTTGCACATGATTAGATGTTTTTTAAAATGCCTTTTTCATTTTGTCAGAATCCAGTAACTGAAACATCTCTGCATAAAGAAAAAACCCAAACATAATATGAAAATATTTTTGGTGAATTTTTCTAGCTTAATAAACGATTATCCAGGTTAATTCACCTGCATGTATTTTAAGTGAAATTTTAAGTGAAAGTCACCTCAGGTCATGCTAAGTTTAAGTGAAAGCTGGAATTGGGAAATTATATGCCTGTGGATTCATTGCTGGGATATTTTCTATATATTCTACTAATTATCCATGGAATGTAAATGGAACATATTTACAGAAGGCTTTAGGTGTCTCTTGAGTGAAAAATGGTTTATAATATGAGAGGAGACATGTAAGATGGTCATGCTTATAGTAGCATTTGTCATTGGATTTAGTTAAAAAAGGCATACAAAATACCCTGGGGTTTTTATTTGAACAGATGAATTTTTTCTTTCCATTATTGGAATATAATTTTTTTCAGCCTATATTTAAGGAAACAAGTATCAAGGTGTACATGTTACAATGTTTACAGAAATCTTCAGTGAACTCAAAAGGCAAGTGCTTTTTGTGTCTGTACTATACTGAGGACTAATCACACTTTGCAATTACTTGAACCCTAAATAATATGCTATTTATGTATCTCTCGATTGCTGTGTTACATGGTAAGTTAGATTTGGCTGGCTTTGATTTTTAAAAGTACTTTTATGTTACACCTCCCCCAGCCCTCCTGAGTATTTGAGGTCCTTAGAAACTTGTACTCTTTGCTGTACCACATAGCAATTGTTTATTTTAGATAAGGCAGCAGAAGAAAACAGCTTCATGTTTGGTTTGTAGAAGCCGAATGTTAGATACCCTTATTAAACAACCTGTGGGCCCTAGAATGGTATGATTTCTATTCATCTGCTTTGTTACTGATTACATAAAGCATTTTCTGTTGTGTATTGCTGCAGTATGTTTAAAAGTAAAGTGAGATGTGACTACAAAAGCCTTCATGTATTTATTAGCAGACCTAAAAATGTTTTGAATATTACATAAGAATGAAAATTACTTCACTTGAATGTGTTTAACAATTTGTGTGTCATTTTTGTACCTGTAGCAAGTGGTATCAGAACATCAATGTGTGTTACTCTAAGCACTAGATTAAATTAGCAACAGGTTAAATAGGTTGAACTAGCAGTGAATTTACAACAGGTTAAGTGACCTCTGCTATTCTGCCTCCTCTGAGTAGTATGCCAGTGCTGAACACTAAAATTAGCTGAAGTCCATTGATTTCAGAAACTTCAGTTAACATTTACCCACATCTATCCTGAATTTATGATGACTTGTTTCCACTTGAGTCACTCTTGTGTTATAAAGCACCACTTAAGCTTTGATCATTTAAGAGCAAGCTGCCTTGAAAAGCTATTTAAATAGTGATAGATAAATCTGTTAACATTTGATTTGTGCTGGAGAACTTGTGTAAGCTTTTTGAGTTTTGTTGGATGTGCCACCTGGTGACCGACTTTGTCCAGTGATATACTAAAGAAAATATCTGGGATTTTTGGATTTGTTGCATTACAAGCTGTAATGGTCCACTTGATTAGGATAGATGATCTTAATGATACTGGGATAAAATCAATGGTCATGGGATGTAGCAATCAAAAAACCTCCTGAGAAACCAACAACCACAAAAAACCCCACACCACTTCTGTATGTGTAACAAACCTTCTGTTTTATCACAGACTTTTGACAGAGCTTTAGTACAACAGTGAACCTGTGTACTTCTTAAAGAGCAACAAGTAATGTTGTGTGTGTTCTCTTACTGTTAAAGGGAGATCGTATGTGGCATTTTGCTGTGTCTGTATTCCTGGTTGAACTTTATGGAAACAGCTTACTCCTGACTGCAGTCTATGGCCTGGTTGTGGCGGGATCAGTTCTTCTCCTGGGAGCCCTTATTGGAGACTGGGTGGACAAGAACTCCAGGCTCAAAGGTTAGATGCCTAGAGCAGGTTATTTACTTAAAGATGGATCAAATTTATGTTAAAAAGGTGAAGCTGATTGAGTTAATTCCTCAAGCCAAATATGAGAATGGGGCTTGCCCATCTCTTCTAAGAAGAGCAGAATGGTTTCAGAGTGGTGATGCTTATACAAAGATATTCTCGAAGACAGGAGGAAAACAGTTTTAAGTCATGGTATGTCTGTTACTCAGGCTAAACCCATGTGATGTGTAGAGATGTATGGAAACACAAAAGGTAAAAAACATGTAACTTAAAGGACTACAGACCAAATTCTTTTTACATTAAAACACTAACACACCTGTATTATTTGTCGTCTTTTGTCTGGCTACAAACATCTTTCACTTAAGTGTAAAGACACTGCATTTGCACTATGCATATTGTATATATGCTGTAGTCTGTTTTGTAAATAAAGTGGGATGAAGTTTTTCAAATGAATTTTTACTTTTAAAAAATTTTCAAAATAGTATCCCTTCCATTGTAGGCTGAAGATGAATTTTAGAGGCTTGAGCTAGGTTTTTACTACTTGAAGCATACTGTCATCATTTAAACAGGGACTTAGACTGAGAGAAAACCCACTTTGAGTGTAAATTAAGAGCTATGAACTAGACATTAATTTGTTTCTAAGACAATGGAAGATTCAGGATCTACTATGAAGTATACTTTTGCCACTTACATTTTGGCGGTGACTAGGCAAATAAGATGCACTAATTAAATAAATCTAATTAAATAAAAATAAGATGCAGTAATTAAATAAATCTCTGTGTGCTCCTTAATTATGTCCACCTTAAGTCTATAGTTAGCTCATTCTTATATTCATAACTGTTGCACTCTGTTTGGTTTAAAACAGTGGCCCAGACATCCTTGATTGTGCAGAATTCATCTGTCATCCTGTGTGGTGTTATCCTGATGATTATCTTCTTGTTTAAGACACAGCTCTTGACATTATACCATGGATGGCTTCTTGTGAGTGCTTTAACTTGTTAATAAGAAATTAATTTATGAAGAAACTTTGGAAAGCATGGGAGATGGATGAATTTTTATCATTTTCTCTGATCTGTATAGACATTTATAGGAGCCAAAACTGGTGAATGAAATTGTACTTGTTAGGTAAACAGAGATGATGATTTTTTTTTTCTGCCAGGAATTGTAGTCTTGATCTTGTTTTGTGTGAAGAATAATGCTCAAATGTATGGAATCAAATATAAAAGTCTTTTCTGCTTGTGTAGAAAGTGAAGATCTCCATCAGTTTTCTCACATTATAACTCTTTCCCCTCATCTCTCTAGACATTGTGCTATATCCTGGTTATCACAATAGCAAATATTGCCAATTTGGCCAGCACTGCCACAGCGATCACAATTCAGAGGGACTGGATTGTTGTGGTTGCAGGGGAAGACAGAAGCAAACTGGCAGGTGAAATATATTGCCTTTATAATACCTTGCATGTCTTACTTTCCAAGACTGATTTTATTTTTGTTTTAAGACTAGAGTTTTACTAGAGATCAGTGTATCTTTGAGTTCTAGATATTATGAGAAAACATCAAGTAAAAGGGCAGCCTTTATTTTGATCATCCTTGCTCTGGACTACAGCTACTGAGATCACAAATTACTGTGTGATTACAATTCAGTTAGGCATCCCCCAAACTTGTTTTGCCCTCCTCTTAGTTCTGCTGCAGCTCTGTTAGGAAAACTAGACTTGCTGAACAAGCCAAGTGTTGCAATACTTTATTTTTAGTTCCCTGGAATGAAACAGAACTCTTGCGTAACTGGGCTTGTCTCAGGGATCAAAGAAAGATGCATGAGAATGAAGTCCAGAACAGTTAAGTAGGTATATTAGAAAATTGCCAGTAGGTAATACTGGCAATACATTTGAAACTTTGCATTTCTCTGTTATTAGATGTCTAACTCAGAGCTGTGAACACTTTCCTTCAGTTGGAATTCAAAGGAAGCTCTGCTTTCCTTTGACATCTGTTTCTTTTGAGCATAGACTACAGAGTAAACCATCTTTTCCCTAGGAAATATTTTTGTTTGCTTCTCCCCCTGTGCCCTGCAGTTGCACAGTGACATTGATAGTACTAGGAGAGAGAATTCATTCCCATTCATATCGTATTGCAGCTTGGTAGTCATGACATTTCTTGGATGTGAGAGATTGGAAGCACAAGGCAAAGTACCCCAAAGAGTATACAGCAATCTTTGGCTGTGCTGCTCCTCTGATTGTAACACAGTGTGGGAAGCAACATTTTTTGCGATGAATTTGGTCAGGCTGTATGGGCTCTGAATTGACCCCATAAGGGAACTTAAGCCTTCTCAGATAGAGGAACTGATACTGAACTGCAAATAAGGCACAGAGCAGTTTAACATTACCCAGACCTCTATAGCTCACTAACTCCGTAACTAAAGTTTAGGTCTGACACAGTTTAGATACCTTCAGGCTTAGACAGCATTTCAGCTTCTGGACTCTTAATTTTGTATAAAGCTGCCTAAATTGCCCATGAAGTTCAGAGTCCTTTTGGAAATTTCAGTCCTGTCTTCCAGATTTTTACTTAATCTCCAATGAAGGAATATAATTTACCCATTTCATCCAGGAAAGGCTAATTCTTATCTGCTTTAAAAGTATTTTCCAGTCTACAAATTATCCTCCCTAGTCTTTTATTTTGACCTTGCCTTTCTAAGTCATGCCTCTTGTAGAGCAGCAATACAGGTGAACTTTCTTCACACATGTGAAATCACAGGTAGAAAAATGGCAGCTATCTGTAAAAGTCTTAGGTTAATGAGAACTATTAAAGCTTTCTTCTTGTGTCAGATCTTATTCAGCAAATCATCTCCCCTATGCCAGTCCCACACAGCACACATGAGATAAAGTACAGACCACACCTGCAGAGAGCTGCTGCCTGGGAGTCAGTCCTGCCTCTTTACTGCTTCATGAGCTCAGGCACGATTGTATGACCACTTACATTTTGTACTGAGAAATCAGGCAAGAGATTGCGTTCTCTTATGACTTGACTGAGAGTGAAAACAACCACTGCATTAACCACCTTAGTTCAGCAGATTTATCTGAAACATCCCTTCCAGGCTGAACAGGCTTGTTTTCTGTTTAACCATGATGTAACCTGGAGACTGTTGAAATTCCTTAATTAAAAAAAAAAAAATTAAGTGCTAATGGTGACTTTGCAGTAAATACTGTTGTCCATCTCTGCATTGTTACCTTTCCTTGAAGAGAAAGCTTAGTTATGCAAATTAGTGGAATAGGGAAATAAAAAATTACCTTAACTTCTCCTTTGTTACCTTTGATTAGTTTTCTATTCACTTTTTGTACCTTTTCTGAGTGGAATTATTATCCTTCCTCAAATAACTCAAAAAACAAAGGTTACTTGGATGGAATGTTTAAAGCCAAATATTATGAAAGTATCTAACTTAACTATTTGAGGGTTAACTAGGTTAACATTAAATTGACTTTGAAATAGAGTAACCCAAATGTTTCTTTGAACGGCAAGGAATAATTCCCTACAGATTCAATAAAACATCTTCATACTGATGTAGAGTTTTACATGCCCTTCAAAAGCTCTGATCTTACAGTAGGCCTTTAAAAGGAGCTTTATATGTGAAACCACTGTCTGGCAACTTTTAGGAGTGGAAGAATGGCACTATTAATTGGAAACTTACAGCAACCCAGATGGTTTAATGTCAGTAAAGTAGATAAGATTGAGGAGGGTGAGGCATTCCATAGCATCAAATGAAAGATGCATTTGTGCTGAGAATGGATTGGTTGTTTTGATTGTAAACATCAAAGGATCAGAAAGGAGTGAGGACTTTGCTCAGTAAGATCTAAAGATGCCTACAGCTGCCATCAACCAATGTGACTTAACAAGGAAATGTACAAGCCATTTCAAAGTTCCGCTGCTATCACGGTGGTTCTGTGGCCACCAGTTATTAGAAGTAAATGGAGGAGGCTAAGAAATACATGTTCCAGTGTTGGGAGATAGATTACTATCTTCCCAAGAAACCATTTCACCTTATGAGTTTGTGGAGCTCTGCATGCTAGGTTTGAGTGTTACAGGGCTAGAGCTCAGAGTCCACAGTATGAGTGTGTGTAAAAGTGATCTCATGATGAACAGTTTTACCTGATCTCATGATGAACAGAACTATGCTGCCCCTGTAAACCCAGCATGCTAAACCTGGAATGCCTCAGGCAGGCAAAACTGGCAGGAGTAGGGATTTGGCTTACAAATGCCTTGGTTGATTGCAGTGAACTTAAACATTGAAACAGTCCGAAGCTGCTGCTGGTTATTCCTGGAACCAGTTACAGGTGGAGCAAGACACTTGTAGCTTTACCTTTATACATGTGCAATTCACAATTGTATTAGTGAATATTTCACTATAAATGTTCACCAGTCATTTCATATCATCAAATAATTTCTGACAGATATGAATGCCACAATAAGAAGAATTGATCAGCTGACCAATATCTTGGCCCCAATGGCTGTTGGTCAGATAATGACATTTGGCTCCCCGATGATTGGCTGTGGATTTATTTCTGGCTGGAACCTGATGTCGATGTGTGTGGAATATCTGCTGCTTTGGAAGGTTTATCAGAAAACTCCTACTCTGGCTCGCAAATCTGCAAAAGTTGAAACATCGGAACTGAAACAGCTGAATGTAAAGAAAGGTATTGAAAACACAGAACTATTCAAATTCACTGTGTATTCATTGCATCAGTCAAACCAAGTGTTGACTTTGTCTTCCACAGGCTCTGCTTTGAGGCTAAATAGCTTTCTACTCCTGTTTTAGGGTATAGATAGCAGAGACTCTAATCTAAGCAACACTAGTTTGTGTAGCTTTTTGAGGAGTTCCATAAAATGCAGCCAAAGAATGAATTCTCTCTTCATTAAACTCTTAGAATAAGTCTGCCCTGTAACTTCAGGCTGATCATAATGAATTCTCCTATCTATCTATACTATAGCTGTTTGGCTCTGTAGTGTCTACAGCCTCTGTAAGACTATCCCTTGCTAACTCATCTCTGCTTACTTGCAGTACTAACTGGCTTTCAGGAAATTGTACAATAGATGATCATACTGCTATTCTGGCATGACTGAATGGTTTTTACGTGCTCCAGGAAATGGTGGAGGAAAAAAATAAACTCTCATGGCCTTCAGCTCTGCTTCCCTGGCCAAGCAGTACAAGTGGGATTTGCAGTGTAGGTGACAATGGCTCTTACTATAAGTAATGCTAAAATTGATATTAGCGTTACTTTAGATAGACTCAGTATCAGAAATTTAAATTCAGGAGCAGACCTTTTATTGTGAAGTAGTAGAAATGTTAGGTGCTAAAATACTAAACTTAAGTGTTTCCCTATGTTTAAGGTAGCAGTATATGAATACTACTGAAAGCTCATGTTACAGCCTCCCAGCTACAATAGATTATGGGGTTTTGTTTGAGTTTATTGTTGGGTTTTTTTAGTTTTTTTTTTCAAAATATGAAGAATTTTTCCAGGTTTTGTTTAAATGGTAACTAAAGATCTTGTCCCAATATATTGTCAGGTAGAAAGCTGCTATTAAAAGTATTGAAGAGATCTACCTTCCTAGCCATCACATCCATGGTGGTAATAGCTTGTCCAGTAAGCTGTTGGACCAGGCTGATGGCAGTCGAGTATTAGAGAACAAGAGAGTGTAGAAGGCTCTATAGCTTTGGAACTGGCTCTTAAATACTTCTGGAGAATGAAGCTTTTAGCAAATATCAATATGTAGGAAGCACTTCTTAATCTTTGCTTTTGCAGTATTCTGATTTCATTAGAAGACTTGTGTTTTTAAAAGTTGCTGAAGTACTTCATGCATCTCGCTGTATGTGGAGTTAGTTTTGAACTTAATAGTGTAAAAACACTGTTCAGCATCCAGACATTTTGTAGAATTTCTATCCTCCTTTCTAGTGTAAATGCTGCTGTGAGTTTTTGGATTTCTTTTGTGATCAGTGAAAGTGCCTTTTTTCTTTATTACAGTGAGAATGGAATTGTAGAAATGCATAGGGTTTTGGTTTGTTTGGTTTTTTAAAGTCAAGCTTTGAAGGCTGTTGGCTCTGGACAGGCTTCAGCCTTGGTTCTTCTGCAATGGCATGAGATACTGACATGTTTAAGTATTGCCTCCTTTTTTCAGTCAGTGCTTTTAAGCATACAAAACTGTTAAAATGCCAACTGACACTGGCATTCATTAGGCAAATAATTTCTCTGTGGAGCTGGAGCATTCAGTCACAAGTCTGGAAGCAGGCAGTGCCTTCTCCTATCACCATTTAATCAATTAAATTGAGAGGGATAAACTTTAGTTGATCTTACTCCCCAGGCAGGATTTAAGAACGCTTTAAATTATTTTAATCTAAGTAATTAAGAGAGAGCTTGGTCGTGGAGTTTGACTGATGCACTTCTGCAGTAGTGAGCTTACTGCAAACAAACGTCTGTTGGTTTACAGTGTGCACTTTGCAGGCAGGAGTGTATCTGACAGCTGCATTTCTGTTTACAGAGAGTGACATGAAACCCGCTGAAGGAGTGCAGTTAATTGTTGAGAAAGATGTAACAGGCTTTGAGCCCCAGCAGGGGAAGGAAGTCAGCTGCTCTGCCCGGATTGCCGAGCCTTTCATAACGTTCCGGGATGGATGGGTTGCGTACTACAACCAGCCGGTGTTCCTTGCAGGCATGGGCCTTGCATTTCTCTACATGACCGTTCTGGGATTCGATTGTATCACTACAGGCTATGCATACACTCAGGGGCTGAGTGGCTCCGTGCTAAGCCTCCTCATGGGTGCCTCAGCAATCACTGGAATCATGGGAACAGTAGCTTTCACTTGGCTGCGGCGTAAATGTGGCCTCATTCGCACGGGCCTTATTTCTGGAGTTGCTCAGTTTGCTTGTCTGATCTTATGTGTCATCTCTGTGTTTATGCCTGGAAGTCCTATGGATCTGACTGTTTCCCCGTTTGCTGACATCAGTGCCAGGCTGTTTGAAAATGAACCATTGCCTACTATAGCATCTCCAGAACCTGAAATGATTTTTGCAACTGGAATGCCCAACTTGTCAAATGGGTCTGTTGCTCCTGCTAACAGTGACCCAGAGATGAGTCCTGAGCCCGTGCCTTTAATCTCTGTTAGTCTCCTGTTTGCAGGAGTCATTGCTGCTAGAGTTGGTAAGTATTATGTCTCTATTACAATTTGGTTTATTATCTGCTTTTAATTCTAAAAATTACGGTGCCTGTCAACTAAATACAGTTGATTTTAGAATTAGAGGCAGTGATTAAAGTGTTACATCTTGTTTCTGGGGCTAGTTGATTATACATCACATAAAAATGAAATGATCCTGCAATAGTATCCCTGGGGTGAAGACTGCAGTACTAACTTTGTGTATATTGTATGTCACTAAGAGGAGAAAAGGTACCACATTTGGAGATGATTGTAACGTATTTTTTGGAAAGCTTATCTCTGAATGTTTTTTGTTCACAACCAATTGAAAGCACTTGTTACTAGGAAATGGCTCTAAACACATCTGCTATGAAAACCTTTGAATTTCACAGTTTACTAAATTAATCCACTTATTAAAATTGTCTTGGCGTTTAGAAGGGAAGCTTTGATTTGGATGACAGCTTAATTTTTTGAGGCATTGCTGGTTAGCGTAGTATTAGTATCTGTCAACAGAACAGGCAGTCAAATACATAAATGTAAGGAACAGTAATGGTCATCTGTAGAATCATTATCTTCAGTTTCTACACTTTTTGAGTTCTGGAGGACTAGAATACTTGATTCACATGTATTAAGTTTGTTTGTAAGATAAGCTTCTAAAGCTGAATCATGAGCAGACTAAACCAGTATGGAAGCTAATGTCAACCATTTAAAACTACTGTGTATTCTTCATAGTTTGAAAGATGTTTGATTTTTATGCAGATCTTTAATGATTGCACCTAGCATGGATACACTGTAAATAGCTGTAGCCATCTATTTACACAAGCAAAGGATGAGTAAAACATTGGTTCCATGGTCATGATGAAACAGAACTTGACAGGTAACTTAATGTGTCAAGTTTATATATTTCAGGAAATTTTTGTAAAAGGAAAGTAAATTGCTCTTGACTGTGAGTGTGCAATCAGTTATAGTCAACAAGAGGATATTTTGTCCTGTGCATTTTTGGCAGAGTGCTTGGAAGGATGAATTGAATTGTGCCAGTGATGAGTTTGCCATGAGAAGCCCAGCAGTATGGATAACTGTTTTTTCTCTCCATAGGCCTTTGGTCCTTTGATTTGACTGTCACACAGTTACTGCAAGAAAACGTCATAGAATCTGAAAGAGGCATCATAAACGGTGTCCAAAACTCCATGAATTATCTTCTTGACTTGCTGCACTTCATCATGGTCATCTTGGCCCCAAACCCTGAAGCTTTTGGCTTATTGGTGCTTATTTCTGTGTCTTTTGTTGCAATGGGCCACATAATGTACTTCAGATTTGCCCAAAAAAGCTTGGGAAAACAACTTTTTGTTTGTCACACTCCTGATCCCAAAGCAGCCCCTGACAGTTCACCACCTGGTAATACATCTACTGTCTGAAAGGATCCACGTCTTACTAACTTTGCTTCACAAATACCATGGTTAAGCACATATACTTCTTTTATGACCCTGTTTGAGGTGTTTCTCTAGAGTTGAATGCATAACTTAGCTGTTTGAGGAAGCTGTCCCAAGAGAGAACATTCATTTTACAGTGACCCTGTAAATGTTTCTTGTTTGGCAGAGGACAGCCTGGTTGGATCTTGACAGCTGCAGTATCAAAGATTCCCCACAAGTCTCAAGTCAGGCGTTTGATCACAAAATTACTGTTTGAGTTTCACTGCTGACCCCCACAGCGATACTGTGGTTAAATGGTTATACATACTCAATTTACTCAATTATCTGAATAATTCTTGTGCTTATTGAGTCAAATGAGGTCTTGTCCTTCTTTTTAGTTACTTCAGAATAACTTTTTTACAGTATTTGGTTGTTTGGAGTTTTTCTCCAATATTCCTTTAATATGAACAGTTCTGCTCACCTATATTCTTAAACTGTTATAAACATCCTCTCTAAAAACTGGACTTTGATGGTCCTTTTGGATCCCATCTAACTCTCAACATTCTATGATCCTTCTTGGATTCTTCTAATAAACTCTTTTTTCCCCCAAAACCTTTATAGTATTTTATGTGTTGATTTAACTTTATGGAAACACCTTTGCAGGTTTTTTGCATGTTTCCTTACAAATTAGACAACTGTTAGGTACAAGATATTGTATTACACTTTTGTTGCACTTTGTAGAGTAAAACAGCCTCATTTAGCAGAAGCTATTGATGTAATATTACAAAGCATGGCTTTTAAATTGCAAATGGCAGGTTTGCTCGGGTTTGATGCAGCAGAAAGTGCTCGGGTCAGGACTACTGGTACAGAAAGAAAAATTCTAGTGCTAACTTAGTTTTTGCCTCAGAGTACAAGCAGCTTTAGGTAATTTTCCAATATATCAGGCTTTAATAGGGTTTCTTAAAACAACTGCATTTGAAAATAGTTAATATTTCATGTAAAAGGTGGATTATTTGCATTTATCTGATGTGTATGCATTTATCTGAATTTTGACTTTGCTCTAAAATACTGCTAAACCAATGAGATGATGGACTGAGAGGCCCTCTAAAGCAACTTCAGAGCAATGAAAATGGTATGTCCCCTCTGTTCAATAAGTTCTTGCCTTTGGTTTGGTTTGGTTTTTTTTTTGCCCTGCATGTACTAACACTGTACTTCCACAGTCATTTAACCCTGTGTGCACTTTTGTGTAAACTACGCACTTTGCTTTCTCAGTAGAGTTGAACCTGGTGGTGTTCTGAGTTTTCTTATGGCTTGGCAGTCTGACTTCTAAATTTAAATATTGGTTTTTACATTTTTACATTTTAAAATGTTTGCAAAATAAGTAGTATGTGAAAACATAATGTCAGCAACTTGTGAAAAGTATCCTCTGTAACTTTTAAGTTTGTTTTTTTTTTTTTTTTAATTTTAGGTACTGTCCTTCACAGTCATATGTTGTCAGACTCAACCCTGGAACATGTGTGAACTCCACTGAAATTAAAGGCGTTACAACCAGGGCTGAATCTAGGCCACTCATCACAAATTTTGTGACAATTACATTATCAATCAAAGAATGTACAGAACCTCTAGTGGCATTTGTCTCAGATACTATGTTTTGTAAGAGACGTGAAATGGAATGAATGGGAATCCAATGTATAATCAATGGACTTGAGGCCCATAGTTCTCAATAACTGGATGTAACCATTTTTCTCCTCTAATGGACCAAACCTAATAATTACTCCATGTTGCTGAAAGCTTCTCAGGGATGTTTTCACTAGATTTATAGGTGTTTATACTTTGACCAAGCATTTGGGTTGTGTTTTGATATAATAAAGGAAAATATGTAATTTAGAGTAGGTTTAAAATTTGTGACTCAATCCTGAGTGTAACTTAAGGAAAAGGGAATTTTGCCATCAGCAGAATTTGTCAGAAGACAAAACAAGCTTATCTAGATCTGTAGATTAAATATGTCCAAAGGATAGCCTTATGTGGTATTATAAGTACATTAGTAAATAAAATAGCTCTGATTTTTTAAATATATTTTCTCATGTGTATCTAATTTAAATTGGGACCAGATTTTAATAATGTTAAATATAAATAAAGGTAGTCCAAATGTCAGTGAATGCCTCTATACTGCACTTTGAAAAACATCTGAATGCCACTGTGTATCTCAGACTCACTGGCCATCAGGGAAACAAAGCTGAAAATGCAGTTTTTTTTGCGCTATGTGCAGTGCACAGAACCCAGGGTGCCTAAAATTTAATGCTGTAGCACTAAGCAGCAGACATCCCAGCGAGGATGCATTCCTGAAGTCGAGAGTTCCAAAAACGTGACAAATAGAGCTGGGAGCATGGCTTGTTCCTGCCTGTTCCCAAAGGCTTTTTTTTTTTTCCTTTCTCCAAGAACAATTTAGTCTTGTTTAATTTGAGTAGCAATTTGTTTCATAAATAGTTCCACTAGATAGTGCAGTACTATTAGGAGAGGACTGGAGCTTTGTATTTGGTAAACATGATGTGGTTAAGGATTCATATGTGCACATCACAGCTGGAAGGCAAGACAATCCTAAAATAGAAAAGTGAATGCTAGTAAGAAGAGGAATAAGGAGGTTTAAACTGGAAAACTTGTGTGTGTTGGATGTCAAAAAATGTATGCTGCTTGAGCGCAGCCCCTTTGTGTGTGAGTCCAAGATGTGTGCAGACGCTGTACTCAGCAGTGCTTTGAAGCAGTGTGGAGCCTGAAGTCTTACTTAGCAGGACTTTCATTAAGTAAGCATTTTTGGCCTTGTATTTATTTATTTTTTTTTTAAATGTCCAAATTGGATAGAAACTGCCCTTAAAAATGTACGCACAAGAAATCAATCTTACCAGAATATTTTATTATACAACCTTATGCTGGACATAGTATTGATTTGTGTATTACTGTTATTAAAGCTAATTAATAAATTTGCAGAAAAACTTACTTGTCCTGTATTTTTCAGTTTGTGGGTATCTGGGTATGATATACTTAGCATGGATACTGTGCAGAAAGCTTTTTTGTATGATGGGTTGGAATTGCCATGAAGCACAAACAGCGCTGAGGAGGAAGCAAATGACAAACGTACAAAATCTTTCAATGGCCTTGTAACTTGGGTGAATTGCTTTTTATTTACCATCCACAGTGGTAAGTTAAGACACAATAGATGAAGGTCTTGCATTGGCAGTAGATCAGTTTTGTGTCTTGGCTTGCTGAGCAACAGAAAAACAGCTTTTACCTTCCCATGTATCTTTACCATACTGAATTTGCTGCCTTCTGCAGCAGCAATCTGTAGGTGAGAATTCTAGGGATAGGAATAGTCAAGTTTTAGTAGTCAAGTACTTTTCAAGACTAAACCCAGAATGTTTAATGTAGGACTGCTTCTGGCTTTGTGTATTTAGGATATGTTTGCGCAAAGGATTCATCTTTAGAAGGATGTTGCATTAGTTCACTAGGACCTCTCTGAACTGATTGCTCTTTGAAAGAAGATTTTCCTAGAAACAGACCTTTATGGTTTGTCCCCAGTTGTTAATGTTTGCCTTCTTCACTGCCACTTAGAAATTAAGATAAGCGTTAGAATACTGACTGAAAATGTAGGTACACATATTCACCCCTGTAAATATAAAAGTACAGAGAAAAGGATTTGTGAATGGTATTGTGTACTTAATAGGTAAAGAATACTTCTTTAAGATGAAGAAGTCCCTTCACAATTTGCTATTTGATGGTTTCACTTTTTTTTTCTACTCAGCTGTAAACATTTTGCAAAGTTCTGAGTTTTTTCACCCCCTGAGGAATTCACTGCTCAGCAGCCAAAGGTAAAATGATTGGAGATACCTACTACTGTTTGCTTGCGCTACTGGGCTTACCAGGTAGTTATCATCCCTGCCTGTGGAGGGCAAGGTTTATTGTATATTCTGTATTGCATTCTTCTCCTCTGAAATATTTAATTGCTTTTGTTTTCAAAAGCATTTTCATGAAGTGAGCACTGGTAATGGGGTATGAAAGTTGAATCTTAAAGGAAAAACAGTGCACTCAGACCCTTCACTTTAAACTGTTTTGTTTCTTTGGTGAGAAATTCCAAAGGAGTAAGTAGGCTCATATTTAGTAATTTTAAAATACTACAGTCACTTCTGTGTTTGCTTCTGTAAAGTACATGGTAGATGTCCTAGGAATCTGGGTAAAGACTGTTTCTGCTAGGGAAGAGTGCAGCCAATGGGTGTATCTTTTCTGAATTCAGCACTCTGGAGGTGGTAATGCCTTTCTGTTTGCCTCAAGGCTGGCCTGCTTTCAGGTTCTCCAGGAATATATTGTGCTGCACTCTGCATTCATGTCTTTCTCAAATATTTAGTATGGGAGAAGTTAGTAGTAAGTGTTAGAGTAATAGTCCTTTTTTTGTCTTGCCCTCTGTACTTAGACATTCTCTTTCCTGCTTGTATTTTAACTGCATGGTGTAATAAAAAGTATTTTATTCCTGGAATAAGACTATGCCTTTAGCTTCTGCTTTAAAAAAGACACTATTTTGCCCCTCTGAAGGGCAGAAAAAACTGAACAAGGATATTTGCTTAAAGGCTTGCAGGGAGTATGGATAAAGTGCATGCTGCTCAATAATGCTTTTTCAAATCAGCTTGTCCTGGCGTGGGTCAATATTTCTTTCTAGTTAAACTTTATTTCCCTTGTGGTCACAAGAGAAGCATGCAACTGTGTCCTTTTAACTCTTGGTAGGGGGTGATGGAGCAATCTGCTTTCACACATGCAGAGTTAAAAGTTCTTAATCCTTTGTAAAATGCAAGGGAATTTACTTACGCTTAGAAAATCTGAGTCCCTTCCTTTGGCAGATAAGGGAAAGAGAAGGTACAGTAGATATCTAAGCATAACTCATTAAGATACAAAACCCCACTCACAACAGCAAACCACGTGTTAAAGTGCTGGTTAAACACCCCAGCTCTTCCATGGTAAGTCATTGTTCATGTCATGGACAGCTGACAGGACAAACAGCACCTGGCAGGCCTGTGCTCTGCCACAGACCTCGGCGAGCAGAAACAGTTCCATGCTTCTCCTCTGCCCACCTGCTGAAGTCAAACTTTGAGACCTTTCTCTTTCATCGTATTTAGATGGAATTAACCAAGTGCTTCAAAAGCTGTTTGTCAGGAAGTGAAGGAGGTGACAGAGTGCAGTATGATTGAGTTCTGTGTCCTTGGGAAAGAGTGGGTAAAAATATGTCATGTCTGAAATGTCAATATGTCCATTGCCAACAGCACACTGTAACAAACTGATGGAGTAGTCCAGAAAAAAATAACATGAAATTCAATGCAAGGCCCTACATTTAGGCGCAACCGACTCCTCAAATACTGGGTAGGGAATGCTTATCCACTGTTGTAGAAATTAATTGTGAGGTTATAGCATAAGAAAGAGAAAACGTAAGTAAATGTGAAAAAATAAATGGAAAGGTGATCTGTAGCATGTATGCTTCATTAATTGAATCAAACAGGATGCTGTTCTCTTTGAAATGGAATAAAAGGGAGACTTGCATCCAATTTTTCCTTTGTAGCTGTCTTGAATAGCAGTGATAACCAGAGAGAAGTGTTTCTACAGCTGCAGTCAGAGCTCTAGAAAGAGCTCTAGGGAACCCTGCTTGAGCAGGGAGGTTGGACTAAATGACTTCCAGGGGTTCCTTCCAATCTTACCCATTCTGTACAGTCTGTGAAATGAGTGAAAGAATTCAGGACATTTGGAGAGGTGATGTGCTACCCATACCTGCCTGTGTAAAAGGGGATGGAAATAGTGCATAATCTTGCTTGAGAAGACAAGCACTAGCCAAGTCAGATTACAGCATACTTGCAAACTCTGCAAGTTGTGGAGTTTCCAGTCCTGAATGTTCAAGAGCTGGTGCCATTTTTTCCAGCTGTGTTTTTCTCCAATTGCATATAATGTATTTCTGCAGTTCTTCCATTTCAGTGTATCCTCTAGAACTGCTGTTGAGGCAGTGGGCTAGTCTTACTGTCTGCCTTCAGTTTATAAACAATCTCTGGATTTGCTATTAAAAGTAGCTCTGCAGGATTAGTAAAATGTTCTGGAAGCTTTTTAAGAATTTAAGGGTGTTCTTTTAGTACTGTCAAAACTTCATGATTACTACAAGCACTAATACAGAAAATCTTCACTGTTTCTCAGAATGCTCACATAATATTCCTGTGCAGAGCCTGCCTGCATTTTATTTGTATATCTCCTATCCTGCCTCCTTTTTTGAGCTCCTTTAGCTGTTGATACCCTGCTGATTTAGGTAAGAGCTGCAGCTCTTAACTTGGAGAATTGGGACTGTGTATTTTCTGGGCCTGCTTCTAGAAAGGCACAGTTTGGTTCTCAGGCTGCTGAAATAAATGCCATGTGTGAATTCCTTAATTTCTGGGAGTTTCCTTCCCCTGGCCGACCACATCACATATAAGAACTGACAGAGAGTTATACAAATATGTGGTCTGTACAGCTGGGAAAGAGGGAGGAGTAGATGTCCATGTTAGAAATATTTGTTCAGCTGCTACTGGAGTAAGGCCAGTCAAAGTTACTGTTTACAGTATGAAGTGTGCTGCAGTCCATTCATCTTCTAAAGATAACCAAACAAGATAAAGAATCTATTCTTTGGGACAGTTTTGGCTTTATTTGCTTGACTGCAATATACTATTCCCTGTCATCCTGTACTGACCTTGGCATTGTTTAGCCATGCCTGGTGGGAGCAAACTGTGACACAGCTGGGGACCAAAGAGACACCAGGCAGCCCATCCAGGCTGTGCAGCTTCCTTAGTGGCTGTCTAAGCACAGACAGAGCTACTTGCACAAACCCCCTGCAAATAATCTCAAGGTATCTGTGGACTGAATGGATGGTATGAAACTCTCCTACCTGCACACAGTGGGGCACTCAAAATACAAACAGCTCTTGGTGAGAAACACACAAAACAGCACTAGTAGTATATGCCCATCAAAGGAATGTAAAAAAAAAAAATAAAGTTCTTCTCCAGGGAGAAGGGTTTTGCACAAGAACATCTTCTGAATGTCTTTCTTCCCCCTCTGGAATACCAAGAAACTTTGTATGTGTCGGGAAGCCTTTATTTACTTCATTTTAAGACTGTGTTTCTCTTATGTCTTATTATAAAGCCATTTGTGTCTTGCACACATCAAGGAGCTTTAACTGTACTTTTAATACCCTTACTATCCAAGGATAGCCTTGTCAGGGATTTTCAGTTGTCAAAGAAGTAGAGTCATGCTTTGGCTTTTTTGTTTTCTTCTCTTTCCTGCTCTGATTAGTGCCTGATGCTGGCAGATACCAACAGCCTCCATGCAAAATTCACAGTAGCTACAAAAGACCAAATACATCTCATCTCATCACAATTCCTTCCCCTGAATCTGTGTCATACAGCTCCTCTTAGCCAAAAGAGGGAAAAGAAACTGTTATCCCACTGTCTGTTTCCTCTATTTTCTTGTATTTTTTGTGACTGTGGATACAAGGAGGAACAGACTTTGTGAATAGCAAAATCAGACCTGAGGAGGCCTAGTCTTGGGTTTCACACCAAAGGCAACCTGATTAGAAGATTTTCCTTTTCTTAAGGTGATTGCTTAGATACATCCTCCCTCCACAAATAATGAATTCTCATCCAGTTCTGCTTTGCTATCAGAGAGTAAATTTTCAGTAAGAAAATGGTAACTTGGCTTATTTACTTGGATTTTTAGTACAGGTTACCTGTTGAAGTTCAGGGCTATATAGGAATGTTCAATTTCATTTTATCTTCTTAGCTGTGATAAAATCTAAATGTTATGTTATCTAAATGGAACAGAGCAAACAGAAGAGACAAGGCTGATACTGGATGTTCAGCAGAAAGCTGTAACTTCAGGCTGATTCTGTACTTCTTTTTCCTGTTGCCTCTACTGTCTAGTTGGCATTTCCCACTTGGTCACAGAGGACAGAGGTCAGATCAGTATCAGAGCATAGAAACAGAAGTGCTGGAAGAGATCATGTGAGTAACCTTAGCACTTTCTGGCAAAGCCTCTCAAGTGTCACAAAGGAATTGAAGTACAGCTCGGCATTCTCCTCAACCCTCCCCACATTCCTCAACATCCACAGAGCTCCACACCATGGAAGTTGTGCCTGTGTGTTCAGGATGGGCACTGATTTCTGAGTCTATACATTTCCAGTGTGTCACATATTTGCAGAAGATAACTTTGTATGCATTGACAAATTTAACACAGAAAAGAGGGATAAAGAGGGCAGCCAACTGGGGGCACCCAGGAGGGTTCTCAGTGGTTTTCATGGACTACCCTTGTGACCTAGTCCTAAACATGATGGCCAAGGCAACAGCAACTTTTATTTCTGTAGTTCATTGAATGTGTGCAGCATTACTTGAGGTAATTCTGTGGAGATCTTGATATACTATTATAAATTCCAAGAACCTTCACATTGGGAGAGGACAACAAACAAATGTTGTCTTGAATTAACACAAAAACATATTCAGAGAATGATTATTACCGTTTTGGTCTTCTAATTCTCTTTATTAAAAGAGAATCAATAACAACAAAAATAAAATTCTAATCCTCCTTGCTAATACTTCAGAATAGGAAGATATTAGTATGTTTTCCTGCTTCTTGTTAGATATGTTAAAAACTATTTAGTCATATATTGTTGCTTGTGAAAACTGGTACTGAGTAAAAATTTAGGCAATAAAATAGAGGAATATCTCACTTCAGTAGTACTGACTATATCAATTCCTACAGTATGTTTTTATTCAGCTAACTTTGCTTGTATCTATGAATGACACTGTTAATAAAAAGGGAAAGACCAGTTTCTCAAGACCATGCTGAGGAAGTGATACAAGGCATTATTAGATGTTCTTGGGGATGACTCAGTGATTATTAAGTTACATCATGCTAAATAAATTATGCCATAAGTTTGGCTACAATCACAAAACAACACATGATGGGGAAAATAAGCCAGTTTTGGAGGCTGAAGCACAAGCATTAGTTTGAAGTGAGCTAGTTCTGACTGGGTTTCACAGAGAAGCAAAGACTGATAGAAAGGCATGGGAGACTGGGATGATAAAAGGAAGAAGGAAGCACAGCAGCCCAGTAGGAGTGTGTGACCCAGGACAAGCTGCAGAATAAGGATTGCTGCTTCCATGGGATTACCTCTCTTCTAGTCATTTAAATTGCTGCACCCTTCAGACCCTCAATTTATTCCATGGACATTCCCATCTTTCCCTGGTTTCTTACTCTGAAGCATCACTTTGTCCCCTGCAGTAAATTGCCTCTAGATCCTCCTGCTGCCTCTGAAATCACCTGGACTAAGACAGTTGTGTACCATCCTCCTGACACTGAGTGAAAGCTAATTATTACAGATTGTTTGTGTGTCAGGCTCAGTGACTGCTGGGGATCACCATTTCTGGATTACCTAATTAAAGCTGTGCTGAAGAGTTCAGTGAGTTACTCATGAACTTGTGAGTAATACACAGCACAAAGTTAACTGTGATTATCATGTGTTGAGGATTCATTCTGTGTAGCAGAAATATGTGGCACAAAATACCTATAACCCCCTATGCCATGTGGATACAGCAGCTTTGCTAAAGCAGCAGATTAACTCAACCTGTCTCTTCAACAGACCCCACATGGCCAGCCTCCCACAGATCGCTGTTCCATAAAGGAAACTCTGGAAACACCACCCACTCCTCTCTGAGTGACCTGCCCTCCACAGAGACTGGGGACTTGGGCTGCCCACCATTCCTGCCTAGAGATGATTTTGTTTTTCAAAGATGGATTTTATTTGCAAGCAAGTTTACATAATGATAGATAAGTTACAGATGAAATGCAAGAGCTGCAACTTCAGTTGCTGTGGCACCAGAGATGTTTTTCTTCCTCTCATGTTAAAAATGGCATGAGAACGTTTCTTTTTGTCATACCCAAACTCTTGGGTAAAGGTAACACAGCAGATGGTTAAAGGGTAATGCACTTTCTGTTTTTCTTTAAAACATCAAGATGTTTTAAATAGTCAGATCCTATGTGGATGGCAGTTGGCCTCTGTGGAGAGGTAAAGTCAGCCAGAGGGGTGGGAAGTAACACTCCCAACACTGAGCAGAGAAAATATGCCTTCTCTTCTTAGTCTTCCCTCTACAATTTGCATTGCCTGTTGCTTGACACTTCTGATGAGGGGCTGCTCTACCTGACCTATTCCTTTCCTTATCTCTTGCTATCCTTACCACTCCCAGGGTGAGGCTGGCAGCACTGTGGTACAATGGGGCCAAAGCAAGAGGCCCTGCCCACTGGCACAGGGGCTGGAAAGAGGCTGGGATTTCTGCTGCTGGAAGAGGGGTGTCCAGTCACCTCAGACAGATGTGTCCAAGTTCAGCCCAGCAGCCTGCATGGCACCCTTGCTGCTGATAAACCCAGGACTTCAGTCTAGGGCTCTGTCATACCAGGCCACAGGAATAAGGGAGAAGGTAATGAGGCACACAGAGAAACTCAGAAGGCAGCTCTTGTCTGTCCTTCCTTCCGCCTACGTGATGCTGAAGGCCAGGAAACAATAATTACAAAGCCTCTTAGGGAACGTAATGAACTCCAGCTGGAGCTTTTCAACTCAACTTTTTAAAACCTTTCCCTCCTAATTAAGGGCATTAAGCAGTCACTTTTTCCTGGACCTCAGAGAGAATCACTTTCCTCATATTAATTACAGTCTTTAAATGACCAAGAAATGTTCTTTTCTCCCCTTAGTTCTAAGAAATAACTTAGAGATCATGTACTGAGAAAATCAGAGTCTCACCAGGGAGGAGTACAACTGGGAGCTGAGTGACATCTGTTACCCATCAATTCTAGGTGTGTAAAAAAGGCACACCTTTTCTGAGGTGTGTTAAAAGCACAGAGCTCACAGAATGCTTTGAAAAGGTTTTTGGAACTTTCTGTTAAAAGCTGATATTATGAAAGGGAGAACTACTGTAGGAAAAAATATATTTGCTATTCTCTTTCTCTCAAGGAGACAGAAAAGGTAGGAGAATGCTTTTTCATCCTTTGTGGCCAGCAGCTAATCAGCAGGTTGGAACAATAGGGAGCATTAATAGCTTGTATGTGCTTTGTCAAATGCAATGCTATTTTTGGTATGAGTCTAAGGGCATGATTCAGCAGTTTCTTAGCCATCAAGTAGTTCAGACCTATCTCAAGAGTATTTTAAGACTCATGGTATCACGTTTCTCCGTAATAGTTTTCCTTTCTTCCTTTATCTGTGATTGTATAGCAATTCCACAAATGCATCACTCAGTAAGTATGGGAGAACATTGAGTCATAGTGAGAGAACTCAGTCAAATGGATACAGCGATTGCTCAAAGGTGTTTCTGCTTCATAGAATTATCTGTGGTGCTCTTTAACAAACTTTAATTCTTGTGAGACAGTTAATTTGAATTAAAGATAGCTGAAATCCATGAAATACAACCATGACAGGGTCAGCTCTGAACCATATTAGTTTTACTAACTTTGCGTGCAGGTAGGAGGGTTAGCAGTCTTCTCAAGGCTGCTAATACCAACTTGTATGTATTTTTAGGATTGGGGTTCTGGTTGCAGTTACTCATTTGGCATTGTCTTTTTGGCAAGAAAAAGATACAACAGTCAGAGGTCAGCTGTAAGGCTGGAAATTTGAACTGACAGTGTAAGTGTGAACATAAGTATAACGAGAAAGGTAGGATTCAACTACCTTAAAATACAGGGGGTGTGTGAGAAGCTCTTGTTTAATCTACAGTCAAGGGTGCGCCACTCATGCTGTATTCACTATTCACTGTGTATAGGAGAAATACAGCTTCATGAGCAGCAAGCGATGTTCTTGCTGCCTTTGCCATAAATATCCTGATTAGAGCTAAAAAGGAAACAAAACTCACGTGATAGAAATTTGATCAGTTTAAATCCCCTTTCTTTATTCACACTGAGCACTGCACAGATCCCCTGTTCCCACTGTCCTGCCTTCTCAGTGGGTAACTGGCTCATAGCATGTGAAGGACCTTCCCTGGGAAGATCCTGATTTGGTGGTGTACTGTGGGAAAACTTTGGCCTCCTTGCTACAGTAGCCTGCTTGCTCCATAACTCAGCTTTCATGGTGCCTTCACAATTTTCAGGCAGAAAATAGGGTAAAGCACATCTGATGGCCTTTGACATGTTCACTCCATTCCTTGCATGGAGAGGAAAAGAGCCTGTGTGGGCAACTGCCAGTATCTGTGAAATCAAACATGTTCCTCTGGAAAAAAATTTCATGGTATTTCCTTTGCAGGGAGGGGCTGGGAATGAGAGGTGGAAAGAATCTGACCTGATAGTGCAGTGCTCACTGAAAAAGTGAAAAAATAATCAGCACAGTTCTCAGTGGAGGGAGTGATTCCTGTTGTGTATGTAGGAGTCAAGCACCAAAATGCCTTTGCAGCTTCAATCCATTATCTAGAACTAATGTCAAGTGTCCATTAATCAGTGGAACTAGATATTGATTCAGTGACTGAACTGGGGGGAAAGAGACTTTTGGGGAGGTGAAAAACATCCCAAACACAAGTAGTCAGCCTCAAGCACTAGAATGTTCTTGGCAAAAACAACAAAACTCAACAAAACAACAACAAACTCGCAACAAAAGAACACACACTCCATATTATATTTTGGGAAAGACAAAATACTGAGCTTTATACAAAGTTATATCTAAACAAGAGTAACTGCAAAGTAGAACATTAAAATGTTATGAAATGCCAGACCGCAAACAACTAACTTGTTTGTTTTTTTTTACTACAGTGAAAAGGAAAATCTGTGTATTTAGTTTGAAACTGTTCTGTGATTTAAACCAAATTCACACCAAAACTTCCTTACTGAAATAGCCCCAGCCCACTCATTTGTATTCTAGAGGGGTAAAAGGTTTATGAAAGTGAAATGGAAAGAATGAATGTTATGTCACATAAAGGCACCAGAATAGCAACAAACCAAGAAATTAAGAAAATAAAACTCTTCCAAGAATACGTAAGTTGTCCTTTGGTAAAGGTAACAGAAAATGGTTGTTGAAGGTTTTGGGGCTCCCATGTTCCCTCAGCTGTTCATGAGCAAGATTAAGAACTTCAGCAGTGAAATACAAATGTGGGACATGTCATGTGAGTTTTCTCTTGTGTATTTCTGAGAAATCAGGGCTCTTTAGGTTAAGAGGTGAATAAATCCACCCTATCAGGCAATATGTGGTGTGTGTGGAAAGTCTTTCTGAGAAGGTATGGTAAAAGAATTCTGTAATAGCTGAGTACCAGAGTGAAAGTTGACCTCTGACTACAGGCTCAGCGCAGTATGAATTAGTTACTTACAATGAAAGCTTTTTTCCCCTCTGGATTCCCACAGAGTTACTAGTTCTGTAAAAATGAAGATATGAAAGCTGTAGAGACCTCTGGCCTTGTCAGCCACTATGTAAGGCAAAGTTCAGCTCGCTGCTCTCCATCGCTGACATTCTTGGCAGGCAGGACAAAGCTTTCCTCCTACCACTGCTGGAGCCTTGCCACAGCTGTGCTGAACATCTCTCTGCTTTAGGCTCTGAGAAGCTGATGGAGGGCATTTGACATTGTACCTTTGACAATGGATCTTTTTTTAATGGGGAAAAAAACCACAACTGTGCTCTTGAAACTGCTGTGTTTGCTCCTTGAGAAATTCTTTAAGCATTGAAATTTGGTTGGAAGCTTCAAACACTTCAAACAGGTCCTTCTATTAGACAGAAACACTGGTAAAGGTAATTTTGCAGTTGTTTTAGATTCTTTTAGCAAAGGTGCTCATGAAATTCCTAAGTGGTGACAGCCTTTTTATCTCCTTGTAAGAAAGTCCCTTACAAACACACTTTGCTTCTGGACGGAGATGTGCCTTGCTTTTACCTGCTTTAGCTTTATTCTTCTGGGTGAAACATCCTGTTACTCAAATTGTACACGCCAGTGGTTCTGGATGCCTGAAAATCAAACACCCTTTGGTGTAAGCACTGGAATCACTTCACTTGGATGTGATGTAAACACATTAAACAGTGTTTAATGAAAACAGGGAAAAATCTGTAATGGATCTTCCAGCATTTCAAAGATAAAATAATATTGCCTTTACCATTTGACTTCATTTCTGGATTCTGAAAATGTTCATATTAGAATGAGAGGGATATAAACTTAAAGGTTGAACACCACAAATGTGCTAAGTCTATGGCTTTGAGGCCTAAACCTTTATTTTTTCAAGAAAAGTTTCATTTTAAACTATTGCATCAAACACTTTACACAGATTCCCTGCAGAGACTATTACCTTTAGGAATGAGGAGCTAAAATCCTTGCTTGTCTTCCTGGTAAAGGATCATCAGAATGACAATTACAGCTGATAACAGAGTAACAGTCCACTTTTCTGACTGCAGACTGCACGTTCTTCTCACAGGGTCAGGAAATGTACGTTTTCTACTGTCAGACAGGTTTATTACTACTAATACATATTTTGAATTGCATTAAACATCACAAACCTGAATTCTGATTATTGAGTCACAAAACTGCTCTTGCAGAACACAATAATGTATCACCTTAAGTAGGAAGCAATTTGTTACTTTGAGGTAAAATAGTTATAATCTGCTTTTCAAATTTTTTGCAAGTTCGAGTTTCTTGTCTAAGGCTTCACACAAAAGGAATGATAGGAAACCATCACTAGAATTAAGCTTTGTGCCACTCCAACTCAAATAATAACTTCTCCCTTTGCCTGTAACAGTGCTCATTATTGGCTCTGTTTCCTGAGTTAAACAAAAGACAGGAAAACTGCACAGTTTAAGTTGAGAGACTGCAAGTGAAAAATATAAGTTTTCCAAACAGTCTGGGTCCTGTTGACTGACGGAGGTGTAGAAGTGGACACAAGAAAAATTTTCTGCAGTAGTTAACTCTATAAAAGAAGCTCTCATGTTTTGAGAACAGATTGTTGTTTTTCATCACCCTTTGCAGAAAAACAACAGAAAATTGCTGGATTCTGGTAACTTCTATCTAAAAACAACTGACAAGGTAGAAATTTCAGCTGTCCTGCCCTCAAACAGAGTGAATACAAAGGCTCTCTATGAACTGGGAGTCAGCCACCTTTAAAGGTTACGTTGAAATTCAGACCTGCTGGACATCTTTAGCTTGATATCCAAGCTTGAGCTTTTTCCTCCCCTGAGCTTCCACATAAGTGGTAGCACTTTGAAGGGGTTTGTTAAGAAATGTCTCAGAGCTCCTGCCCGCACCCATCCCCACTTTCTCCTCCATCTTCCCTGGCATGCTGCATCTCTAAACACTGTGTGACAGAGGCTCAGTTCTTAGGCCACCATCCTGTCATAGTGTATCTATAACTGGAAAATTTAAAGCTAATTTTGAAGAAAAATCAGTAGTCTTGACTATATTTTGCTAGGCTTTGAATACTAATTTACTGACAAAATAGTGGAAATACTTCCTTAAAGAGAGATGCAGGGTACAGTAAAACATTTCTATGCGCACTGAAAAGATGTGGTTATGAGGTCAGCAATGTAAAGCACCATTTGCAGTGTGCCAGATTTGTGCTTAATTTACACAATGAACTTCACCTCAGCCATGAAATAAATGTCTTCCATGCAGCCACTGGTAAGGAAGATTATGCTGGAGATCAGATCCATCTGCTTTTTCCGAGGCTGTGGATAGCAAGGATGCATTAGCCACTGAACAGCCTGCTCCAGTGCCTGTCCAGCATCAGGAGGGCTTACTCTGCCTTCTAATATGAGGATCTGTCAACTCCAAAACAATGAATCAGAAAATTCATGTGGTGCACTTTACCTCAGTGTCACTTGTTAGAACATTGCTGTTCTTTCTGTCCTTAGAAAGAAAACCTCATGTTTTTCAGCCCAGATATTGCAAACGTAATTATGCTGATACTTGTAATTGGAGAGTTTCATTTCCTTGAAGTCCTTCTCTTTCCCCTGTCCTTGGAAAAACAGAAATGCAATTAGGAACTCAAATCACTGTCCATTTGCTATCTATGGAAAGTTGGCACATTCCTCACGTGGTCTCTATTTTTGCCCTTGAAAAGAGATAATGCACTCTCACCTTGCTTGTGGTCTAGAATGAACCCCTGCCTCTTGTTTGCACTCTGTCAGAGAAGTCACTTTTTCCCTGAGAGGCTTAAAAATTAAAACCAAACCAGACCAACTTAAAATGGAAGGTCAGTATTTAATGAGTCATAAATATACGCATAATATTAGTTTCAAGTAACTTCAGATTCTAGGATAAAAAGGGACTCTCTAATGAAATTCTGATTGAAAATTGGTTTTGCAGAAATGGTATTTTGAGCCAAAAGTCATTTTTACATGATGCAGACACTTGCCAGAAAGGCAGGGATGGCAGGCAGTGACTGTGGAATGGCTGTGTATTGCCAAGAGGATCTGAGCAAGAAGATGTTGCAAAGATGTTCGGACACTTTGGGAGGTGAGTGGTGTAAAATGAACCAGAACAGGATAAAATCCAGTGAGGTATGTAAAACCCTGTTCTGTCTGCCTACACAGCTATAAGAATAAATTTGTTTACCTGTCATCCACTAAAGTTAGGCATTTTCTCTGCCTTTTCATGAATGAAAGTTATTTTTCACTCAATTTATTTTATTGCAGCATCAGAAATGCAATTTTTTTACAGCTGCTGAAAATACTTGTGCCTCTGCCAACAGGGAATGTGGGTTTCTTAGATGTGTTTGGTGGTTCTCTCTGGTGAAGACCTACATGTTCAAAGGAAAATGGGTTATGCTAGATCAGCTTTTGCACTTTAGTACCAAAACCACAGTATGTGAACTGTGCATAATGGTGCAACCTCATCTAAGCATATAGGTACCATCAGACTCTGCAAGTGCAAAAAAATTTGATATTTTTGAAGGGAAGTTTCTTTAAAAAGGAAACCTTTGCTGTAAATAATCTATTTTAATAGATCAAAACCTGAATTTAGTGCTTTTTGATTCTAGCAATAAGTGTGCTCTATGATTTGCCCCTGGGAGCAAGCAAATTCATTGTGCTCGTGGCATGTAAAAATATACAAGAAATAATACTTCTGAAGTTTCACATCCTTTCACAGTGTAATCAGAAGACCCAGGAGTAGATGTCTGAGCAATGATAGGAGCATGGTGGAGTCATATGTTTCCCATGGAAATCATTTGTGACTTCCCTCTCTTTACTGCCACACATCTTCAAAGCACAAAACCAGCTTGTATTTTAAGCAGAACAATTATTTGCTTTACATCAAAGTTTTATGTAGCTCTTAATTCAAGCTGGATTTCAAAGGAGTGAAGTTAACAGAGGTCTCTGTAAGACATGGGTGGTGATGTGTTTTCCGCTCCTGCTACACTTTCTATTGATAGATCTTGACATACTTTACAAACATTAATAATTCAGCTGCTTGCCAGGAACAAAATATGGTTTGCTGTTTCAGAAGAAAAATTATTGCCAATTCCTTCTTCTTTTGCAGAGAATTGTAAAAGCAATCATCTTTGCACCTTAACTGCTGTGTAATTGCAGTGTGATTACAGTCTGATGTATCTCCAAGTGTTCCAGTTGAAGTATCTGGGTGATCTAATCCTGTGTTTTATAATTTTGCCTCTCAGGACCCTTTTTGCTGCTTGTGTTATTCCTATGGGTCAGAGTTTTGAAAAAACAGGCCTGTGTCTTTTATTTAATGGATTAAACTGCTATCTGAACAGGTTATTTGCCATCCCCCTTATGATACAACTAGAATACTTGGAAAATTAATGAAAAGCAGAAATGGGAGTACTCATACTAAAAAAATCAACATTTCTACTGTAAGGTTTTATCAACAGAGATGACTGTTGAACATAGATAACCCAATTTTTTTATCCACATTAAGACAATTTGCTTCTTCCTCAAAAGAGTAGTTCAGTGTTAACTAGTAAAAAAAATGGGGACTGTAATATTATTTTATTTGGGTCGCAGAACAGCTCAAAGCCTTGTCTGGAATCACTTGGTGTAACTGTGTACAGTTTGTCACTGTGGTGGCAGTGGCCCTCCTGTACTGTGGGACTCTTAGTTCTGTCCATGAAATTGCTGGTTCTGCACATTATTTGCAGAAGGCTGGTTGCGAACATTTTGCTTTTGAAATTCCAAAACTGGCATGAACTGACTGTTTCTGTTTTCTGGAAAGGTTCAAATGGCTTCACTTCTGTAATGAATTTACACTAAAATACCCATTTGAGCCATTATGTCTGTAGTTCTTTAAGGAAGGTGTATGCCTCCCTAGGATAAGAGTTGAGTGCAGTCGGTTTTCAGTGTTACATTTGCCTCACAGCCCTTTATAAAGGGTTCTTTAGACTTGATGGTTTTTAAATGGAATTAGGTCCCGATTATGTCCAAGAACAAAACTAAAGCAAAATTTGTTTTCTTTTATTTTCTAGTTCCTTTTGGTCAGGAGCTGAGGCAGCAGAATTATTGTGTTTTCCAGGCCACTGTTGCAGTGGTAACAGCCAGATCAGGGATGTCAGCTCTTGCAGATAAATAACTGTGTCTTCCTGCTTGTGTGACTGCAATGGGCAAAGGCTCCTCTCAGAACAGGGAATCCTCTCTCCTCAGCCCCAAAACTCCATCTCAGGTAAAATCCCAGTCAGGAACAACAAATAAATATTTCTTTTTAGCACCTACCTCTTTGTAACTCAGTGCTGTTAATGTTTCTATTTTATAGTTTTATTTTAAATCTCCATGTTTTCTTTTTTTACTTACAATCTCTTGATTCTTTAGCAAGATAAATTTCTTTCCAGGCCAAGAGAGGTATTTAGGGAAGAGACATAAAAGTGGAGTCTCTAAGGAGTCCAGTTTAAACAGTGTGCTTTCTTATGTCTTAAGTTGCTTGAGACATCTCTGCCTGCCTTCAGACTGACTTGTTTATTCAGACTGAAAGACTTGCTGGAGTCAAATCCAAGGGGAATGACATATATTCCATTAACCCCATTGTACAGTCCGGTTCTCCTATGTGTCGCTCCTCAGCAGCTCTATCTGAGGGCTAATTTCCATAGTAAGGGACAGAAAAACTTGAAAATTTAAATTGTTTCTAGCAACTAGAGCCTAGTGGAAGTCATCATTCCCTTATTCTCCTTCAGTGGTGGATGGGGTGAATTTGCATTGTCTGCATTTCCTTTTTTTAAATTTTTTAAAATATATTTATTTTTTTAACTTTCTCCTTCACAATGGATTTTGGGTCAGGATGCCTACGTGGTGTTGCTGAGGGCAGGAGAGCTGCTTCCACACCCAGCCCTATGAAATACATGTGGTCCCACGAAGGAAGGCAGCTCTGGGGAGCGGGAGGAAGGAAATACTTTTCCTGTTTTGTGTTGGCCCCCAACACTCTAAAGCTACTTTTGTGATTAATTTAGCCAAGTGCAGTTTGAGAGATGTATATGTTGTTAATCTCTGAATGTCTTTCCTCTTTGGAATTCAAACATGTTATAAAATCCTTGGTACATTTTTTAGATAAAAAAGGTATATTTTTTTCTTAATCATACAGTTACCACAGATCACAAATTGAAGATAAAAACACTCAGTAAAAGGCCCACTTTGTGCTTTCTCTCTGTTATTTTACTTTTTTTCAAAAAGTAGATTTTATCCTGGACAAAAGTTGCTTTTATAGACAGCTTTTGCACATGATGTGCTTTGTAGGAAGTAAACGATTAAGGGTTGTCTATGTTTCTTGTTATGGTCTTTTCTGTGGCTCCAGACACCTTTGTGGGAATATATTCCACTGAAATAACAGAACCAACCCTTACTTGACTTTATCTACTGTGTGATTCATTCTTTAGCAACATAATTAAATAAGGCAAAAAAAACTTAATGGAAAAACTGAAAAAAAATCGATGTTAAAATGGGACAGGGAAGCACTAAAATGAAGACTGCCCATAACTCAATAGTTGTTTTGTTTTTTGTGGTTAGTCAAACTGTCCTTTCTCTGCACAAGTGAGGATTGCTAAGCATGAAACATCCCCTTTTGTAAGCTATCCAAGCCACAGCTTTGGTGCTGTGTCAGCTTTCTCACACTTTAGATACTGTGAGCAACAGAGAACTGCTGGGACTTGTGACTGGTTCAATGACCATGAGTAATGGTTAAGGAATAAAAATGGCCCTCAAAAATCATATGATTTTGATCTGGAGAAGATGTTCTTAGAATTAAGGCAAAGTTTGGCATGTTTTTCAGCTTTCATTTACTAAAAGACAAGATATTTCACATGGCAAAATATGAATTTAAAAACCACGTGTGAGAAATTAAAAATGAGAAAAGATTAAGCTAAACTGCTTTAGTACACTGTCCACAGCAACATTATTGTCTCATGCACAATCAGTGTTCTCAGTAGTGTAAGTGGTTAAGTTATGCATCATGATTTTAGCTTTAGTCTTTGGGACATATGTCCTCAAAAATGTCTAATTTCATATGATAATTTGAATCTAGCACTATTTTTCTACTATGTAAGTTTGTGATTATAAAGTGGGAATGTTTTAGTTTCTCCAGAAGTGCAAGCAAACCCTGTGTATTTAAACATCACCAGTGTGCTTGGTGGCATTGCTGGTCATTCAAGCTGGTACCTCCAGCTGGATATGCAGTAAGAGGCTTTTGTCACCCAGTACAAGATTTCCCTAATCCTTTACATAAATACAGAAAAGCCTTTTTTCTCATATTTTTTAAAGGGCTGCAGGTTTAAAAGCTTTTCAACTATATGATAAATGGAACAAGTTTCTCAGCAGGATCCTTAATTCTCCAGCAGAGAATCCTCAAATTGTGTAGTAATGCCAATAGTTACCAAATAATCCCAAGAAACAAGTCTTTAGTAAGTCCCTGACACAGGCTAAAGCTTTTCAAGGAGTTTTGGTTTTTTTCCCAGTTGTTCATAATTTATGATTCATAAATTCCTTGGCCACTGAAATATTGCACTGACATCTTGTGCCAGCTTCCCTAAGGATGCAGAAAGTTTATATCAAACTGCACATGATTTCAGAGCCATAGAGCAAGAGTCCTCATCCTTTTGGTGGCAGCCTCACCTTCAGGTCTGTGGATGTGTGATATAATTTCTGTCTTAGAATTAAATGGTTTGAGCTTCCTTTACAAGGCCTCACAAGCCTTAGCTCCTTGTCAGGAGCTCCTGCAGTAGATAACAGCTCCTGCTCTCTTAGGTAATGTGCCACTTGGAATGCAGCCCAGGGACATGAGGTAACCTATACCTGTCATGTCTCTGAGAAAGGCTTCATTCCATATGCTGAGAGAGAGGGAAGTATATTTATCATGGAAAATGTTTAAAGGCATCTATAGGTATGCATTGGTGTTCCAAAGCCATAAATTCTTCTAAGCCACACAATCTTAGCAAATACAAAGTACAAATAGAAGGATGTGCCTGATTACCTTGAGTTGTTGTTATGTGCTACAGGCATGATCCAAGGAAGATCAAGTCACTGTTTGTTCAGCTGAGACTTCAGCCCAGCAGAAGGGTCCTCTCTGCCCAACTTCTCCATCTGGTTGACATCATGGGCTTCAGCAGCCTTTGTTTGCTGTCTTGAATGTGGCTGTAGGCACAGCTGAACTGCTGGCCAGTTAGCTTTTTTGGCAGATCTAGGAGCTCAGGTCTTTGGGGAGATAAATAATGTCATCCAATTTTACACCAGTAACATGCACTTAATCTTTTGGAACCCCTTCACCTTATGTGGTATTGGAAAACCAGAAGCTGGTTGGGAACTGTGGTGCCTACCTCCTTGAGATGAAATTTCTGTCCCCTCTCCTACCCTCATTTCCACTTTCTGAAAGGATCCAGAAGTCCCTGGTTTTTGCATATATGTATGTAAGTCCTAAAGCATCTGAATTGTCCCAGTAAATTGGATTAGACTAACTTTATGTGCTTGAATTCATGTGGAAGGACTGGGCCTTCTAGTTTGTAACTTTAGTCCTATTGAAGTTCTGAACAGAGAGAGCCTGAGAAAAATCCAGATCTTATTTGGACTAATAAAAATCAATGCACTAGAACTGCATCTGGTATTGTAGGAGCAACTTTTCTGGCAAAGTGAACAGTTTCTCTGAGTGGATTTGGTGTCCCTTGGTCTGCTGCTCTACCTTCCCTGCACATACAGCTTTATGTAGGTATGGTCAGGGCTTGATTTGGGGGGAAATACTTATCTAGTGCAGTAAACTACCATAATTGTAAGCTACCTTTTATTAGAATTGCTTCCTTTTATCATTTTAAGTAGTACTGTCTGGCCTAGTGTTTTAGAAAAGTTAAACTAAGGAAATAAATCTTCTGTGTACATCATCTGGATCTCATGACCTACTTTATTTTCTGAATAGCAGTGGAACTTGGCAAATCAGTGTACAGTCCACAAATGAGGTATTAATTAATGAGGTACGTGCTTTGGACTTGGCTGCCACCAGTTCAGGGGTTTCTGTGCATCTTGATGCATTGCAGAGAGTTCCTGGTTTCTCTGGCTACCTCCCAGATTGGAGTTGATATTGCTTAAACTACAGAAAGGGCAAAATACTGAAGGAAATACATTCTTTGCTATGGAACATCACCCTGTATTGTATTTATGGGGTGCTCAAAGGATCATTTAATGTGAATTATGATTTCTGTAGAAAAAAACCTCAGAAGTAATTGGTTCAAGTATTATAGAAATATAATTTAATTACAAGCATGTAATTTAATGTAAATAAATAGCAGACAGTTTTCTAGTAACTTCTTTTGGCTAAGATGATTGTAAAAGTACATAAGTTAAAAACGAAATAGTTCCAAAGGCTGCATTTCCTCTTTCAAAGTAACCAGTTGCTTTCAGAGGGTAACAAAATATACCATTGAAAGAGTTTCATGGTACAAGTGCTTAGAAAAATCTGTCCAGGCAGTGATATTTGTCATCACAAGAGTGATACTTGAGAAAGTAAGAAATTCTAGTTTTATGGGACATACCATGGATATGTCAAATTCCTTTCAAGAGGTACTACACATGTCTAAAATGTGTTCTACCTTTCCATATTTTCATTTCCTCTGTTTGAGGACAGCCCTGGGACCGTGTTACATTAGTGGAGGGTGCTGTGTTTCCTTCCCAGCCATTCTGGGGGCTCCAGCCAGTCCTGCAGAGCTTCCCTAAGCTGCCAGGTGGGACTTGCATGTGTCTCTGAAGAGAATATGCTGTAAATCCCGGCATCTGCTCACACACCTGTGGGATGTGTCAGTGCATTTGCAGGAGGTGGAGTAACAGAACCAGCACTTGCCAGGCTACTGCTGCAGTGTTTTCCCTCTCTTAAAGAGCAGAAGTGTAACAGAACTGTGTCTCTGGAAACTGGAGGCTGAAGGTAGATTTAATGTCAAGAAAACCTTTCAGAGTATTTAACTCCTACTTCTTTTATTTCTAAGCATTACACACAAGCGTGGTGTTCCTTCCACCCCTTGCTTCCGGATTCAGTTGTAGCAAAAGAGTACATAAAAAATTAGATTAGTTAATTTCTAATAGTCTACAAACATCTGAAGGATACTGTGAGCTTTCCAAACTATTTTTTGAGGTTACTCATTACTTCAATCAATTAATGTTTGTTTAAATGCAAACACAGCTGTTTTGTAGGGTTGTTTGGTTTTTGCCCCACGCAAAACTTACAAATTGAGCAAGTGAAACACTTTGGGTTAACAAACCCTATTTCTCCAAAGCCCATAATCTCAAATGACAAATATTATTGCTCTTGGGATTGGGGGCACGAGGGTGGATGGGAGATCAGCCTGGGTTTTGGTTAGTTTTTTTCTGACATTGTTGCCTTTTGGTTTGTAACTCTCAAAGCCATAAAATTCATAAAGCTGAGCCTCCAGTAATGGCTTTTAAGATGGATTTTGTCTCCATCACTTTGCCAAGAAAATAGAAGTGTATTTGCAGTGTCCCCCCTGTGCCATATCTGGAATATATATTTGGCCTTACCAGCCCCAACAAACCTGGTGCTGACTCTCATGTCTGCTTGTGCCAGTGACCACACAGAACCCCCTTTGCCCCAGGTGATGTTTGTGCTCTATTTAAACAGCAGACAGCCCCTGTGTTACAAGACAGGCTTTACCTAGTCAAAAGAAGCAATGATAACCTTTTTCCCTCTAAAAACTTGGACCTGACTAATATTTGTTGGTACCTTTCAACCCCTCTGATATGCAATAAGCACATTGTAGCCCTATTTCACTATTGTTTTACAGAAAATAGCCCCAGAGATACCCCCCTTTTTTGAATCTCTCCCAGTAACAGTCCCTCCCTTCCTAGAGGGACTCCAGCATTTCTGAATTGTTCATTTTTCCAGATTTCTAATACTCTAATTTTTGTACCCTTAAACAGATATTTCTTTCATGTACACTAATTTTCCTTTATGAACGTGAAAACCTAACCTTTTTGTGGGCAAGCAGTAAATACAGGATTAGCAAACTTGCTCAGTGGCTTGGTTCACATTTCATTCTTTGCAGTGTGATCTCATTAACGAATAGTCAAGTTGAATTTGGAAAATGAATACAGGGTAAAAAAAAGCCAATTTGTACCACTCAGAGTCTAATTAGGAAATAATTAGTGTTGACTGGATCTAATAAAAAGGTAGGCTTTTCAATTTATCATTTTGAATTTAATGTTTGCTGTGGAATTTCTTATTCTTCTAATTTCTTGAGAAATAGTAACGCCTAAAGATCCCAAGATCATTTCCTTGGAACCCTGCTGATTTCATTCTTACTAAATTCTATAGATCTGAGCCTGTAGCTATTATGAAACTTAAAGGAAAATGACAATTAAAGTAATTATTTCAGTAAAATGTTAGGAAAATTAACCTAATCCCTATTGTTAAGTGGACAGATTTTTTTCCCATGGAGAAAAACAGTTATAACAAATAATTAATTAAAAGTTTTAGTTTTCTGAGTTCTGTTAAGCTGTTAATATTTTAAACTTTATTTCAGTGAGAGCCACATTTGCACTAGTCTAGTGGTTTCCTTGTAAGTCTTTAAAAAAGATGTCAGAAACAACCACATGTTTTAGATTCCTTAATGAAGGCAGCCTACTTGTCCTGCTCAGATCTTCCTTTCTGTGACTTGTTCCACATTTCAGGCTGGATACCAAGTAGCTGTGAGCCCTTCAGTCTCTTGCATTCTGTTTGATCAGCAAGTACTTGGGAATTGGAGAAGTGTGCATGATTGGAAACAAATTGCGCCTCACCTATGAGAACCACACACAGGTCCAGAGCCTGATTATGTGTGGAAATTAAAACAGAAGCAGAACAGTTTCCAGATGCCTTGCACATTTTCCTTCTCTCTCAAGCTTTAATACTTTTTTAAAAGAAAAAATTCTATTGGTATAAGGCTGTAGGTCCTGTGAATTTGGAGCAGACTAGTAAGGTGGTAATTAAAACAACAACAAAGATCAAAACAGATGAAAGTAAGAGCAGCACATGCTAAAGAAAACTCTTACAGAAGAAATTTATAACACTTCAGTAAATCTACAGGAAATGAATATCAGTTCTTTAAACATCCAGCTGATAATCACAAGAATAAAAATCAAAGCAAAAAAGGATCTTCTACAAAAATAAAAAATCAAAGCTTAGAGTAAAACCCAGAGTCAAACCTAATTGTTGCCCAGAGTCAAACTTAATCTGTTGTTCTCTGTGGTGTGATCTGCTGTGTTGCACATGTAGAGTTTTTGGTTCATCTCTGGTTGAACACCTATTCACTAATTACTGTAATAAAACACGAAATGTTAGTAATCTTTCAAGTCCATTTGATGTGCCTGTAGGAAGCCTCCTTTCTGTTATTTCCCAATTATTCCTATTTAGAACAATGACCTAGACTGAATTTGTTAGATTTCATTTTTTTGGAATATACTTTAAGTCAATAGGTCAGCAGGGTCTTAACGTGAGATTCTCGTCCCTGTGCATTTGTGCACGATCATCCAGATCCTCTTCCATCTCTGGTACTGCAGGAGGCCCAGTGTGTGAGCACAGGGAAAAGGCACAGCAGCTGTCTCTCCCACTTGGCATGATTGCCTAGGAGGGAGTTATACAAAAGGAGAGAATTGATTTCTACATTGGTTCTGTGAGAAAAATGAAACTCCCTGCAATTTCTCTGTGTGTGTCTCCCTCACCCCTGCTCCCCTTCCAAATAACTTTTGAACCCTTTGGTCAGTTTTGGCCCTGTTGGATTGGGAGGTTACACTGCAGGGAGTTAATTGAGATGAGCAGTTGGTAAGAGGAGAGAGTCTCCATGAACATCCCAGTGAAGAGGAGTCTGTGGCTCAGCCCCAGAAGATTCACATGGAAAAGGCACGTGAATGCTCCAGGTAGATGAAAAGAAGGCATCGGAGATGAAACCAAACTCAAATCCAAAAAATTATGGGAAAAACTACCAACATTGTGCTGTGCCTAGAACTTTTTTGGGTTTCTTTCTCGTAAAGCTTTAAGGAATGTGGTTTTTTAGCCTGTTCCCCTTTGCTGTTCCTTTGCTTACTGATGCTACTCTTGCAACCTGAGCGGCACCTGTGAGTCTCTGCAGATCCCTTCTCTCTTAACGAAGAGCTAAGCATGCTTGGAATTTATTTCTCTGGATGCAGGATTTCCATATTGCACATCATACAGTTGTATTTAGTCTAAAAAGCTATTTAAAAAACTTCTGAAGTTTTTGGAAGGTAAATAGGAAGCTCTCCTTTTTTGACATGTTTGTGTTTGCACTGGTATCCATCTCTAAGCTGAGGTCTCAGCCATGGTTGTATTATATTTATCTATCTATAGAGAGATCTTTGCAGCATTTCTACAGGATCTACTGAATTGTTTTACCTGAACTGTGTAAGTGACTTGATTTACCTCTGAGCTGAGAGGGGCAGCTGGAAACCTCCACTATTTGTATATCTCAGCCCCTCTTTAATTATTTTGTAAGTTGTTCTACTTACATTGCATTATTCCAAGTTGAAATGTTTTTGGAACATTCTTTGCTGGTTAATTGGAAAGCTGTTATTTATGGCTTCCAGGTGATTTGCACTGATGGGCATTCAGGGTGGTTTTCTGGCTTCATTTAACCTGTTGATTTAGAAGTGGGTTTTTATTTTGCAGTTGATGTGAGTTTTTCTTTCCACTTAATCTTCGAGATTAACCAGTAGATTTCACAGAAAAGGAAATATAAACTGTCTCTGTATCCTGAGCCTAGTTACAGAATATGCAGTCCAGAAATAACATACTGTACAGACTGATGGAGCAAGCACTATGAAAATTTTCCTTTCCTACAGATGTGATAGTTCTCAGAAATCCAGCTTTCATTTGTACTATGCCAAGTGAAAAAGGGCTCTTTTCAGGATGGGATATTTCAGGGTTTAAATAGTCTCTTTGTACTAAGAGCTGATGCACTGTTTTTTACTGCTTATATTTTTGGTACTTTTGCTTCTTTGAAGTGATAGGGGAAATGGAGCAATCTGCAGCTCACAAGAAAAATCAGGAGGTTAAAGCCATGTACTCTGGGGCTTGTTCTTCATTGTCTTTGCTTCTGTCATCCCAACAGTCCCTGTGCTCCTGCTTGGTCCCCGGGTGACAGTCCAAGGGGTCAAACCCACTCTGATCCTTCTTCTGAGCAGGATTTAGTAGTCTTTCTACTGAGAACTTAGCATAATTTTAATGAATAAGATGAACTTCTTGCTACATTAAGCTTAATTTTCAAACTGGAAGAGAACTGTGAAAGATATCCCTGCTTTCCCTGTATTTCTTCCATAGAAGAGCTAGGACTGCAAGTAAGAGAAGAGTAGGGCCAAGGAAGCTCAAAGGACAGAGGAAACATAGCCTGAACAAAACCTTTCATTACAGAAGTGTCTGACTTTGATGAAAATTATATATGGCTTTTGACTAGCAGACTTTACGAGAGCCACGTTACTTTGTTATTTGTAAAGTCAGTGGCTAAAAATGAAAAAAAATAACATCTCAGATAATATTGGAGAGTTTGTTTGTTGGCTTGTTTCACTGGTTTGAGGAAGAAATGAAAGCTCCTTTGGTCACTAAAGGAAATCAAATAGCCGAGATATTCAAAGCTTTGATCACTGTCTTGAATCTGAAAATATAATAAACTAAATAGCACTACAAACAAACATAAGTTGAGGCATCAATAACAGTAACTTATAACCAACTTTATGGCTGGGACAATTTAGCTAGTTTAAAAGAAAGGAGCTAGCAGTATAAGAAAGCCATTTTAAAAAACTGGCAAAAACTCTTGCTTTTCTGGGCACTACTCCTTTGCTGCTGCTCTCATGAAGAAAGATGTGTTGATGGCTACGTGTGTTCTTGAACAATAAGCCTAATTTTTAGTTACACAGCTGCATCTGGAAAGGTCAACAGAGGACCAAGGTCATGGCTCCAATAATGATACTTCCTTACATGTTAAAAAGATCACAATTCTTTCACAACTTTCATTTTAAAAGCTAATAGAATAATCACCCTCTGCAGTTTAACACCATCAGTCAAAAAGTATTTTCTTTGAACTGCTTGCTACTGCTCTATTTGTTTATTTACCTATTATTTCGGGAAAGGAGGAAGAGGGTGTAAGGGGAAACCAGGAATTGCTGCATGAGAGCTGACCTGTCTGGGGTATCACACCAAACAAACATCTCTTGGGAATGTTCTAGGTGTGGTTGCAGCTCTCCTAACACAAGGGACAGGCTCTGGGACAAAGGAGTGAGGTTTGGGTGTATGACATTAAAACTTCATGTTCTGAGCATAGAAAAACCTCTTGAAGAAAAGTCCTACCCTCAGTTCTCAGTGGAACTGCAGTTCTGTGAACATCTTAAACTATTTATTCATGTATTAGCTGCTTTCATTATAAGGAGAATTTTTCCCCCAGCCAGTTCCCCACAAAGGCAATGGTAGCTTGTGTTGGCACAGGAGATGCAGCAGATGTTAGCTGGGAGGTGGGAATGCTTCTTTCCATGGTGGCCACTTAGGTGTTCAAAGGGTTTGAGAAACCCACTGCCTCAGAAACTGCTGATATGCAGGTTCCAGAGCTGTGTGGTAACCTTCCTTACAGCCACATTGTGGTATTTATCTAAAGGGTTCTGTTCCCTCTATTACCAACAATATTAACAAGAAATTCTTTGTAAGAAGCTTGGGCTACATTCACTTGCAAACCACACATATGACTCTGAGCACTGCTTGTAGCAGTATTTTAAGATTTCTTATTTTACCTTGTTGTTGGCAACGTGACTTTGTGACCTTGGACTATAAAGTCAAAGGGTGCTTTGTCAGTGATTTCTGAAGAGTAGGGATTTCATCCCGAGCTGGCTTTACAGTACAAACACAAATGTTGTTCATAATTTCTGCCCTCTGATAATGATTTCATCTTGTGAGGAGACTCTACTGTAACAAGCTCACTCCTTTATGTTAGTGAGGTAGTTAAAGTGCAGAGCTGTTCAGAGTATTATTTAAATGCCTTTTGCAACCTTAGAGGCGAGTGACCTTGCTGCCCTGGCTAAATTCCAGTTTACATCATTACAGTCTACTACTTAACTGCTCAAGGAAATACTGTGCAGAGGCCAAAGCTAAACCTGCACTGTTCAGTCTGAACTGGGATATCCACAGAAAGCAGTGCCCTGCAGGGATTCTGCAGTGGGAGAGGTGTTTGCTGTGAAGCACTGGGGTGTTAGCTGTTGTATAAATTGCTGCCTTTGCTTCTGCCATCACCAGAATTACTCAGATACTAAAGGTAATCAGCAAGGGGTACAAACCAGAACATACAAAGAACAAGCTTTAGGACTATAGAGAAATGTATTAAATGACCCTGACAAGTTTTGCCCGTGAAATTATAGATTAGTCAGAACAGTATTTGACCTGTATGCAATTAGCCCAAAGAAGGGCTGAAGGACTGTTCTGGTGTTGCTAAGGCCCATGGAAAGGCAAAAATAAAAGTTAAAAGGGATGGTATTTCATTTAAAGGAGAGTAGCATGCTTTCATTTTTTTCTAAATATTCTTACCAAAGAATGGCATAGAAATTTTGCAGGAAAGGAAGATTACTTTTATTAGGAAAAACTGTGTCTGTCAGAAGAGGTAAGCCCTGAACAGATTCCACACCACAGTAGCTTTTATCAGAGGTTTGTAAAATTAGACAAATACCTGTCAAGAATAAATATACCTCAGTTCCTCTGCTTTGGGGCAGAAGGTCTGTTCACGTTTCTCTGAGTTATATTTGAAACTGTTGTTGTTTTCCTTGGTCCTATTCTCTGCTGGTTCCAATTCTGGCTCTCAGCACGTGCTTTGGAAGGCTGACTGCAGAGTGGGATTTGGCAGATTGAGGTATCTAAAAGAGCCTCTCCAAGGCTAGACAGACAAACAACTGTTAGGCTGGAATACAAAGATCCAGGTGATCCTAAAACACGCGGCACAATTTGCAGGTTTTTTTTTCCCCCGTTCTTGAACTCAAAAATCCATAGCAACTACTGTTTAGTAATATCAGCCCCTTTCTCATGGCTTTCCTGCCAAGTCTGCCCGCCAAGGACAGGGCATGTGTTGGAGCTGCTGTTAACTAATAACCAGTTTGGGCCTCACAAAATACCAGTGAAGAGCAGTGATGTGCAGATTTGCAGTCTCTGTGGAACTACTCTTGACTAGAACAAATGGGCCAGAATTATTGGTCGCCTCTTCTGCATTTAGAGCAGCAGCTGAGCAGTCTCAGGGAAGCAGCCTCTCAGTCAAAGCCCATTGCCATGATGTACTCCATCAGGCCTTGCCTGTATGTTTATTTTTTGTAATGATTGCCATAGCTGCTGGAATTTCAGGCCCTCATGTTTATCCAACCACTTGTCTGAGTGGAAAATTTGGGAAGTAAACAAGTCCCCTTCTAGGCACTTTGCCACCCTTGTGTGGTCTGTCCCTCAGCCTAAATAAAGCTGTGACTGCTTCTGTGAAAATTGTCCTGCTGTGATGCACAAGGCACCCACAGGTATTGCACATCGACCCCTACACATTGCAGAGGTGTTTTCTTACCTGTTGTATTTATCATGTAACTGGAAAAATGATATTAAGTTAAATCTCCTCTGTGGTCTTTTGTGTCAAATCTTTCTATTAAAGAATATCCTTGTAAAGTAGCCTTTAGAAAGAAGAAGCAGAAGCCGAAAAATCAAATTAAGATTTGACTTAGGGCATCACAGTAAATACAGGGACCATTCATGGCTACTGAGATACGCAAGATTTAAAAAAAAAAGAAAAAAAAGAAAAAAAAAAAGGTAAAAAATTGAGGAACAGTAGAGAAATATTTTAGAACTAAAGCATTCCAAAGCGGCCACAGACAAATCAGTAGCAGCCATCCCTCTGTATTCTTCATTGTTGTAATTGCAGTATCAGCCAGAAGACATTTTCTAAAAGGTTGCTCAAGAATGTGCCTACTACGGGTAGTAAAACTATAACCAGAAATGTATTTCCTTCTTGAGTAGAAAAACCACACACAGAGAACTACAAAGTGAGGGCCTGTGTTACCCCAGTAGGTTCGGTCTGCTGTGCAAAGCAAAACAGTCAGTAAAGACAAAAGGTTTAAGTCTAAAAGCTGTATTTTGATGAAGATTCCTAACACAATGCACTACTGCCTGAACACAAAACTGAACTGTACCTTCAGATGCTGACTTGCACGTGAATTGTCTCTTGTCTCTGGCTTGGTTTCCAGGGAAGCACTTGACTTTCACAAGAACACATGAATTTAAAAAACCCCACATGAACAGCTTTCCTCCTTTTAAGGCACACTTAAATGTTGCTGACACAGTGACAACACCCAGGCTTTGATGCAGCGCTTTTGCAACAACTTGTGTACAGATCTCTGCTCAACTCACACTTATTTTTTCACAGAGCTGTAAGTTTGATGTTATTTTAAAAAAATCCACACGAACCTTTCAGTGTATCTTTCCTAATACAGTACATATTTTGAAGGGGGGGGATCTATTAACTTTTTATTTTCCTGTACTTTCTTAATGTTTCTGAGTTTTCAAAACCTATCATTTGTCAGTTACAGTCTTAAATAATTTTCCCTGTTTGATCTGTTGAAACTTTTCATTGGGAAAAATCCACCGCATCCAAGGTTCTCAAAAGGCTGTATGAGTTTCAGCTCTGCAGATAAGAGGGATAGAAATAAAAATTGCTTACATTTGGGGAGCTACATATACCATGAGGTTATCTAAAACGCTGTTATACAAAGGAGAAAAATGCAAAAGCAGAAAACTGGCCAGAGTTGTGATAGGATGCATTTTCCTTTTCTCCCTGCAAGTTTGTGACAGAAATAAGAGACATGAACTTACAGGCAAACTAACTTCGAAAAACTTCTACAGGTTTTAAAATGTTATTTTTCTGCATACCAAGGCCTAAACAAGAAAGCAAAATGCTTAATTATTAAAAACTCTCCTTAAAATTCTCAGTCCTAGTAAATTATCTAGGATAGAAGAAAATGTGCCTCACAGCTGTAAGTAATGGTAGTCTGAAGAGCTGTTGTACCTGACTTTGTTGTATGAGAAGATGCAGGAGCCCTTTGCTGATGTGGGACAAAGGTAACCCTAGCTGGTTTAGTCTGAAACTGAACCAATTAACTGTTTTTCACATTAATGTCTGATTAGAAGTAAACAGAAAGAATGTGCAAGGGACTCTCATCACTCAATTCAAGCTGCATGGCAGACATTCCAAGGCTCTTTACTGAAACTAATGTCTTCATATCCCCACATGCATGTTTTGACATCCCTGATAGTGCACTTACAGAATTAAAAGGTAATTTTCTATAGTAACGAGTTTTAAACTATTTCTTTTCTGCTGAAGCCAGCACTCAGACCGATTGGTAGAATCCTTTTCAACAGTTCTTTTCAGGGCCCCTGTCTCTATGGCAGTGTTTCTATTTCTCAAGGTTTAAGGCTCCTCCCACACCCTCACCGGGGCAGGCCCAACATCCCAAGTACCTGACTCCTAAATGTCCAAGTCACTGTTGTGCCATATTCTGGGTACTGCTGCAACATCCATTCTTCCCTGGCTGCAGCAGGGCACCTGTTTAACCCTGATGGATCTGCTAGCACACCAAGGGAGCAAACCCTGCCTTTGTGTTAAAACGGGAGTGGTAAACCTGCCAGAAAAATAATTCTGAGGCGCTTTCCTGATGCCCAATGATGAATTTCAAAATTTCTATACATGGGTAGAGGTGATAGATTTTGTCGTTGTAGGATTCATTCTCCCCAAAAAAAGTTTAAAGTGTTGCCACCGCCTTCCACTCTGTGGTGTTAACACAGGAGAGGAAGCAACAGGGCCTCCACTTTGAGAGGCAGAGTAGGGAGAACTCAGGTTTCATTCAACTGAGTGTTGGATTGTTCTTGTTCCAGCATTTTTAATCTGAATACTTTTAGCAAAATACTGTTTATTCAGAGCTTTTAGTGACCTGTGCCCTTTGCATCTGCTTGCCTTCATACTGCAGCACTAGAGGAGACTGTATTCACTCTTAGGCCCTCAAATTCACCACTTCAAACCAATTCCACACTTTGCTGTGCATAGTTGATATACAGGAATTCCAGCTGATGCATTAAAGGCCTATGAAACTGGCTGTTGCATAAACTGATGCATCTCCTACATGATGCAGCTGTCTTGATATTTGGAAAGGTTTCATAGTGCTCTGATTCATTGAGTCTCCATATCTGTGACTTCCACAAAAGATAACTAACTATATTGTCTAACCAGGCATGTTAAACCACTTCTCATCTGTCTCAACATCTGGAGAGGAACTTCTGGGGAGGAGACTTGTTACTTACCTGCATAGAGCACCAAGAACCACCCTGATTTCCCCTGCCACACCTTGAGCTAAGCTCTGCCACCAACTGAAGGCATTTGCTGCTGCTTTGGCAGCAGTAACCCAGCCTCAGTGGGGAAGATTTTCAGCAGCTGAGCTGTCACATTGCAAACTGATCACAAGTCAGATCATGAACTCAGTTTTGCTGTTAGCCTTTTAAATATACTTGCAAGGGGGGGAGGGACCCCCCAACCAGGTTAAGCATTTTTTAAGGTGACAGATAATCAGTAATAAACTAAGAGCAGAATCAGCTTTTCAAAACTTTAATCCCTCCCCCTAGTTCTGCATTCCTTTGGAAAGAGAAGCTGCTAAAAAAGTTTTGGCCAGAGGACCTGAAAAATTTTTTTAAAGAATATTTAATCCACAAAGATTCAACTTGCAGTATAAAAAAAGTAAGATGTCTGTTTAGAAAGCTGATATCCAACTGTAGTCCATTTTTCTTATTTTTCGTAGCTCTTTTTCCTGGGATTTAGACAGTTTACATGTCATCTCTCCTAATAATTCCATATGGCTTGTATCTTCTTGTTCTATTGTTGTGACATCTTCCTCATCTGAATCATCCGCTGCTTTTTCACTTTCCATTTCTACTTCATCAGCAACTTCTTCAGCACTGGAAGACAGTTGGAAACAACCCAATTAATAGGTACTCTCACATATTACAGTACTATAGGGGAGAAGTTCAAGTTATCATGCAAACAACCAAGTAAACAAGATTTTATCTTTTTTTTTTTTTTTTTAATTTCAGTCTACCTTAAAACTACTATACTTCTCTTGCCATCTCAATTTTAAGCTATTTTTCAAAGAGCTCTCCTCTAAGTAAACTTAAAATAGTTTTGTTTCTCAAAATACAGTACATAACTGCAGAGCAGGCAGGTCAGCATTATGACAAATGTTACAACATTGCAGTCGTACAGGATCAGAAACATTGGACATACTGGTAGATGAGACAGCATTCTAGAAGACCACTGCTTTCCAAATCTGAAAAAGGTCACTTGGTCTTTAAGACTGCTACAGTACCTAGAGCATTACTGGGAAAGAAAAAAAAAAAATCCTTGTTTGTTTTTTTTTTTTCCTCTAAGCAGAGAGGTGTTTAAAGTGGCTGTTCCCTTCTAAGTTCAAGAGTTTTAAGCCTGTGCTTAAGTAGAAAGCAAAATTCCAATGACTTATATGGAACTGTTATAATTTAAAATTAATTCAAGTGTCTGTTGTATAAATAATCAAGATGTATTAAGAGTGAACTGTATGGCAAAACAGTACTGGTCTTCTAAAAATCATCTGTTCTAATGCAAACTGTTCATCGCTCACAAAACAGAAGTGGAGAAGCACACAGTAATATCATAGTGCCAAGGAAAATAGAAGCATTTAATGTTACTAACATATCCACTGTATAATATATACATTGTACATTGATAAATTGTGGTAAATCTTCAGGGGCCCAATGCTGCAGCCCTTCCATGTGCCTTTAAATGCACAGCCCTTCTAATCACCACTGTCAAAGTACAAGCTCTGCAAGTGCAAATATTTACACAGGTCACTGAACTCTCACAATCTTCAAGACTGAAACTAGATGCAAGTTCCCATGTATTAGATTTTTGTCAGTGTTTTGCGGATGTTTTGTTGTGCCATGCAGTCAGAGATCTTGCAGCAGTGGCCAGCACAAATGTTGCAGAAGCCAGGACAGTGCTGTTGTGGCAGAAGCCAGAGCACACTCAGGAGCTTTGTCTGTTCTTGAGTAAGCTCTGGCCCTGTGAACCACCCATCAGGCAAATCCACACCAACACCTCATTCCAAGGACAGGTTTTCATGCCTGGCCTGGCCGAGTTTAATGAAACACTTTAAAGAATAGATGACACAAAAATACGATTGTTTAACTGGCTTCAGTGTAAGTGACAAGATATTAATTCTAATGTAAGACCACTGTCATAATGCCTGTGCCTGCATTCCTTTTTTAGCAGCATACATTGATCGCAAAGGAGAAAGCTACAATTTTAAGTACCTATCAAACTACTCTATTAAATTTGAATTAATGCACTGTAAGCCAAACTTAGATGTGCTTAAGTATACACTTGTATTTTGTAGCTTTATTAGAAATGACATTTGAGTTCTAAACAGATTCTTAACACCAAGGTTTTAACTTCCTGATGTATCTAGAAACTGAAATGAAAAAATTATGCAGCAAGTCATAGTAATTTCAAATAAAGTTGAGAATCTAATATTTAATCGAAACTGCACTGAAAAGCCATTAAATCCCTGGAATAAAGTTAAATTCATGGAGAATATCTGAATGAAAAAGGCAGCATTTTGTGTATAAGCACGTTATGCAAAACCCAGCAAAAATAAGAGCAACAAAGAGCCAATACACTAAACAGCCAGACCATTACCACACTGAAGTATTCTATTACTTACTGAATAGACAGTGTTGGAAAACTGCTTTTACATTTTGAACAAAGATGTACATAATTTAAAATAACTCTGATAACTAAGGAGAGTTCTCGACCTTTTCTTACCTTTTGTTCTCTTTGGAGATGAGCAATGAGTTAATAAATATAGTGCAGAGGAAGGAAGCAGATGGCAAAACATGTGCTGGAGTGTGCAAAAGCTGCAAAGATAGAACAGAAGTTTTAGGAAAGATTTTGTTTATTGTGATTTTGCTTGTACGTTTACTGTAATTACTCCTACCTCTTTGACAGCAGGTGAAGCTTGCTCCTGCTTATTATGAACAACTGGTTTTCCAAGGTCTATATCCTCCTGTGCTTGCTGACGTCTGTGCTTTCCCAACAGCAAACTAAATGGTGTCACAGGAAGACTTTCTTCTATTGCCAGCTTGAAAAAATACAAGTAGAATTTTAGTGTCACAAATCTAAATTCCATCTCCTTTTAAGTTGCCAAAATTCAGAATAAACCCAGGTAAGAAAAGTCTGCAGTCAAATTTAACTCAGCTGAGTTAAAGTTGAGTGGCTCTTTGTATTCATTCTCTGTCAAGTGTCAGGAGAGAATCCTGCACAGAGAGTTGCAAAAATCTCCAGAATCTGGACCCAAGAACACTAGATTTAATTTGCTGATCTACCTATTAACTTCCAAGTATGGAAGGTGGTGCATGTACCAGAAAACCAAAGGATGTGTTTTTCTGATTCCACTTGGAACTGAAAGATCATTTACACTCCACTGTCATCTGCACGGAGATTCAATTATGTAATGGCAAGCAAAACATGGCACCTTGACTTTTGGCATTTTCCTACATCAATATACATTAATATGAACACCAAATTATTTTCCCACCCTCCAAAGAAATTGATAGCTTATGCCCAGATTCCCACAGCATTCTGTATTAGAAAGATACTAAGTTCAACTTCGATCTGTTTTATCTAACCAACCTAATTAATCAAATGCTGCTGTTTCAGTGAGTATGAAACACTGCTTCAACGTGAATTAAAAAAAAAAAGAACCAATTTCCCAGACTACTTCTCCACAGCAAACCTATTAGAATGCAATTCTGGAACTCCTTCTCACTTGTAAGTCACAATTGTCTGACAACTCTTCATCCCCATCAGAAAGCACAGTTCAGACCACACTCAAGATTCCAAGTGTTACAGAAACCAAGATAAGAACTTATAAAAACATTTTGCTTCATTTGTGTAACTTGTATCTTTTAGAAAACTGTTCTTTTTTTTTCTCCGAAGGGGAAATGGAGACTAGCTTACTGATACTTTTAGAAATATTTTTACAAACAGCACCTCTTGTCAAAAAGTAAGTAAATCCAGATTACTGTCCCTTCTGCTGTCTGTAACTCCAGGTAAGGGTCTGGTGTGCATTTTCATGACAAAAGGGAATTTCAATGTGACAAAATGACCACCATCAGAATTTTGAAGCCCTCTGTCCATCTGAGTCAGAACTTCTATGAGAGGTACCTGTTTGCTCGATGGCGTGAGCCTTTCTTCCAGAGACTTTGTGCTAAGTGTCATTAGCTCCTAAAATACAGAAGGATGTAGTACAGTTATCATATGTGAAACTACTTTCCATATTTCCATACCTCACCTACAGAAGCTTCCAACTGGCCTAAAAGCTTTTATCAGTCAAGTGGAAGAGGTAAAACATCTCTTCCAATTTATTTTGTAAAGAAACTGAAGAGAAGCAGGAATGGACCTAGAGGTTCTAGAGACCTTTTGGGAAAACAAACAAAAAACTTCACACTCCCTTGCAGAAATTATAGGGAAACTGAGTATCACATGGAACATTTGAAGAATCAGCAATAATTCAGACAGCTTCTAGGTGCTTGTTTAAGTTAAACAGCATAGGCAATGTTCCCAAGTTACCTAGTGTCTTGTATCAATGAGGCAGCATAAACTATTCACAGTAGAAAACCAGTAAATAATTTTGAGCTTACGCTGTTTTGGCAGTTGAAAGCTTTCAATAAGGCACAGCTTACAGTGACTTGACATCTAAAAAAGGAACTCCTATGCTCATAAGCAGAGCTCTGAATTCATATCAATCCATTTTAAAGAAAACACTTTTTCCCCAGGAACCACCTACCAATTACTATTCCTTACTTGTGTATCCGTAAGAAAGAACAGTTGGGATTTTCTTAGCCAAAGGTATTTTTCTGAGCTTATCATTTCAGGTTCATCTCTTGGAACAAAGGCAGCAAGCAGGATCTTTTCTTTACAAAGATTTCTCTGGATGTAGATTGGCCGTGGCTCATTTGGTTTAAACACAAACACTGCAAAACCAAGAATATCTTCTCTTTAAATTGGGGAATTCTTACACTTCTGGCCAGTTGTCAAAGCCCTGAATATCACAGCCAGGAAGGCTGGACAGGATTGCCTCCAAACACCAGATTACAGCAATATAACTGGATAACTTTAGTCAATAACAGAAGGGACATTTCACAGTACTCTAGTCCAGATAATATACTTGGAAATTAACATTTCTGCAGGAAGACTTTTCTTAATTTAATGTCAGAGCGGTAAAATGTAGCAGCACAGTTCTGCATTTACAAGAGTGGGTCAAGAACATCTGAGACCTTCAAAAGTGTGGTTAATCTTGAGATATATCCTGTACCTGAAACTAACTGCTGGAATAAAAGGTAACACACTTTATTTGAATGCTGCTGTCAGATACGGCTCAGTTTCCACAGGTGCAAGTACACAGTGAAATCCCTCTTGCGGCTTTCATGGTCTGAATTCTAAGAAAACCTTTTCCAGAATTTGTGCTTCCCCAGTTTTAAATTCTGCTGATTATGACTTGTCAAAGAAGGCTTTGTACTCACAGCTGGACTCTTTGGAGAGCCAGGAGACTGCAGCAATATGTTCAGAAATGGGATCAGGTTGCAGAACTACAACGTTGAGGTGCGCACTCCACTCCACTGAAATGCAAGCACAGCAAAGGCCAGAGGTGAAAAGGAGCCAAACAAAAGGTCAAACAAACAACACACAGGGCCTTAGCTGCTGCAAGAGGTAGCTCCTCTCATTCCCTGGTGAATAAAAACACATAAATGCTACCAACTCCTACACAACTATAAGAAATACTACCTATTAGTGGGTTATCATTCACCTAACTCAAAATTTACTTGGCACGCACACACAAAGCATATGCACAATTGACAGGATACTATCCTAAGTATGAAAATCATCTCGTTGCCACAGGTCATTTTGTAGTGTGTAAATCTGGAATTGAACTAGAATTATTTCAAGGTTTCACAGTAATTTCAAATATTAAATTAGTCTAGCACACATTCAGGCTGATCTTACATGCACAAGTGAGCAGGTTCCAGCAACACAGAAAGCCATAATCAGTGGCACCAATAAGGTACTTGGAACATGTTAGTCTCCCAAAGCAGATTTTCCTACAGAAGGAATAAGTCAAAACAAATTAGTCACCTTCAGAGTTCATCTTTGTTTCTCTATGTAGCAATTACAAGTCACAAAAACCATTCAGTTATGATTTAGTTTTAATATCTAAATCCAAAGTTTGCTTTTAGCATTCACCTCTAGTGGCATAAAACTCGACACACAATGATCTATTAAGTCTGATGATTTAAAGTATGCGTAAATATGTAAGGATTACATGTTTCTACAGCATTCCAATAAAAAGGAGGGATTTAAAACTATTAAATAAATTACAGACCCATACTTACAATAATTGTAAGTGTTCACACTGGGATGGGAAAATATTTTAATATTTAAGGAAGCCCTACTATTGTTTGGGAACTAGAATGAGAGAAGTAGTTAAACAAGGGTTATTATAAGCTGCTCCAGCTGAAGAAAGCAGGTGATTTAATTTCTTAGTGTCTTGTTTGAGAATAACAGAACAGCCTTATGCCTTCTAATGATAAAAGATTTTCAAAAAAAGCTAGTAAGGGACAGAATTTGTATATTAAAGCATAGCCCTTTGAAATAATGCAAGTAATACAGTAATTCATTATATTCCTAGAGTAATTTATTCCCTTTTCATATAAAAAATAGTAAAGGTTGTAAGAGGAGGGAGCTGGCCTGGGAAAAGCTTGCCACTGCATCAAGCTGATGGCTCACATGCCTCCCACAATTTTCCTGCACATCAGTTTCAGAATAACATTTCTCAGTTTCTTATCTTAGACGACCAATATAGAAGAGACTTCATAATCCAAAAGAAAAGCTTACAAACATACACACAACACATGGAAGGAAGAAACCTCTGTATGCTGCTATGATTATTTGTGTCAAGAATCTTTAAAATATTGTGACCACACAATGTTGATGTCTTTCATCATGACAGCATACAATGGACAATTGCTGAGATAGTCTGAAAGGAAAACATGGATTTTCAAACAGCGGTTAGAGAAGATCAAGATATGTATTTCATAGTACAGATAAGGTCATCATGCTTTTATGGTTTATTGATATAATTTCTATTTGCATCCATGCATACATGGATGAAGAACCAACTTCTTTTATTTACACTTTTCCAGGACTTTGATTCACCCCTGGATTAATGGGGAAAAAGAGAAGGGCTATGAACACACTACTTGTGTGCTCCATGATACATATTTAAGGATGGGAGATGCAGGAGACATAAGCAAGTGAGAACGAACTGCAACGCCTTATCTTATTTTTAACAGTATTTTTAACCAACCTAAAAGCCATTTTAGTCTTTTCTATATATGAATTTAAGACTGATAAATTCAATGGTATGAACATATACAAGATATAGTACTGCTATGAATTGATTTCTTTCTTTTCTGAGAGTTTAAATGGGACATAAAAGAGCAGATGAAAAAACATACCTTATATTTCCAGGTGGATGGCAAAATGTACACTTAAGATCCCAAGTAAGCGAATCCCATACAGTGACAGTTTCTTCAAAGCTAACAGCAAGCAAAGAGCCATCTTCTGAGAAGCAGCAGTTTGTAGCTTGGTAGTTGTGGTAGCTGCCTACAAAGTCACAGCTCCAGCTCACACTCTGCTGTGCTGTGTTGAATGAACAAGCCAGTTAATTCAAGTCTGTACATGAAGAAAGAATTCAATTATTATTGCAAAATAGGCTCAAGAGCAAGGCAGCGTTCTTTCACAATTTTTGAAGAGTACAGAGAATCTGCCCTTTTCTAATATGAGAAACATCTGGTAGGGTTTTCATTTGCCCTCAGTTTTGCATTTGAATAGTGAACCTTGAGAACACGGTACAAGATTCATGCTTAGTTAACCAACTCCATTAACTGTGCTCTCAAAGAGGCAGAGGTTATTATTCTGAAAAAATTTTCTGTCATAAATCTAGCAAGAACACATGAGCATTACTCAAAATCTGAACACAGCTTGCATTTGAGTCCAACAAAGCTCATGGTTCATTTACAGAAGATTTGAAGATCACCAAGTGACCCATCAGCATGCTTCCTTGTGTTGGGACACCTGCCACTGCCTTCTGCTGGGACACCTTTCCCACCGTTGAGAGTTACCAGAAAATAAACTGGAGCAAAGTGATGTACTTACCACATTAACATACATTTCCCAGTATAAAAGAATTCCTAGAGCATGCTTTTGAAACATTTCAGTGGGATGAGGAAAAATAGGAAAATCACCCTATGCTAACATACCCTTTATATAATGGCTACAAGTTGATGATTAAAAGACCTGCCTTAAAAAAAAAAATTAAATAAATAAATAAATGAATAAATAAATAAAATAAAAAAGAAAAAAGAAACCAGAAATGATTGTGTACTCCCAACTGCATGGCACCATCTAGGGGCCCAGCAAGAGACCTGCTGCAATTAACACACACCAGAGTGAACTCAACTGAGGAGCTCTTTAGTAAACTAACATTTGCTGCAGAGAAGCTGCAGCATGTCAAACCTTTCTACCTGAGCATTCCTACTCCGCCCCACTGGGCAAATACACCACAGCAGTCACCACTAATTGGTACTTTTATACATGCCATGAAACAGAACCCTGTAGTCACTTAAAATACAAACACCCTGATGAGCACAGTCAGCAGATACAAAACTATTTTGTGGAAGGAAAAAAAAAACCAAAATTAAGTTTCATCCCCAATTGACACCATACTCAAGATCAAAATATCTGCTCATTAAGATATAATTTAGCCTCAGAATAATTTATTAAAAAAAATCTAAACTAAACACTCTTTCAGATACCATGGAGGGGGTTACTATTACTACAGTAAACGATACAAGGTTTTATCTGTCTTCTCATCAGCACCCACAGTTGAAGAGCAAAGAGCTTGGAAAGAGAAAGTTTGGCAAAGTTTGCCAAATGGAAACCCTAGTAGCTCAAAAGTACTTTTGAACATGTTCTCACCTGCCCATGAACAGATTACTAAACTGCAAGCAGTTCAGCAAGACCACTATCATAGCTACTTAGGAACATGAAATGACAAGACATCCAAGTGGCAGGAAAGTGCCACTTCACTGGAGTGTGCCTGACACTGTAATAATATTTAAGTAAAAGGACATTAATGTGTTGGAAATCTTTTGTATGTCACATTCGAAGGCATATAGAGCAATCAATAAACATACACAGATGGTCTGTTTGAATGAGGTGAACATCAGCATGTCTTTCAAGAGGCTAAATTTGTTTATTAAACGTATCTCAGAAATACCTAAATACCCATTCTGTGATGTTCAAATACCTAATGGAAAGGAAGATGCTCAAAAAATGATTTCTGAAGTGGTTTATAGAATTGCAAAAGTGCTATTATTTTACACTAAGTCAGCTCAAAGAGAGTAACACATTTCTGTAACTTGCTCCTTGGAGCAGAAGTCTCAAATGAAAAGCTGACCTGGAAGACTGACAAAAATCCAATTTCTCAGCATGGAAAAATTATTACCACAAGCAATCCTTTAACCAACGAACATAGGCTGCCATCCCCTTTTGCAGCAGCTTGCCAAGGTCTTTGGCTATTTCGGGAACCTCCAAACCAAACTAATACTGTGGAACTACAGCAGAACTCCATCACAGGATGCTCAGGAGAACACAATACTTCAAGCAGCAGCAGACGCAGATCAGTGCAGGGGACTAAGCAAATGACAGTAGGGTCCTAATTTCTACAGCATGACTTCAAATGTCATTGTAGGTCCTTTCCAACTCAGGTTATTCTTATGGTTCTATGTTACAAGGTGCAAGTAAGAGTAAGTTATATTCTGGCCACGCTTACCTTCTGGATCACTGTCTTCTACTATCACCCAGACTTTAAACACACAGTCTCTGCCAGTTGTTACCAGTATGAGAGAGTCATCTCCCAGCTCATCCATGTCACGAAAGCACAAGTCTGTGATGTGGTTGTCATGGGGCGTGTTTATTCTGGTGTTCAGCACAAAGCTATAGGAAAAGAAAACAGAGGCTTGCCATTCTATTTCATCTGGAACTTGGGGAAGACTTCAGTTTAAGTTGATTCTGGAATGGGCAGGAAGAAGAGCAATCAAAGGAATTTATAATCAAGACAGCTAAATGGTATTTCATTAACAGATCAGGTTTCCCTAATGGATTCCATACAGCAGCCCAGCACCAGGAATTATCACTAGGCAGACATTTCTCAAATACTCAGCCTGAACCCTGAGCAGTCTTTCCAGTACTTAGAAATCAGTCATGTTGATCAGTGTTGTAGCTTTCTTTTGCCTTGTTTCTTTATGAAAATAACAATTTGTTGTCCAAATGTAATATTTTTAACAGGAAAATTAGGGAAAGGGTATTAACCAGATACATATGTTAGCTAAAGACAAAGACCAACAATAAAATTATAATCTTCTGTACCTGCTGGAGAAGGACTAATCAATTAATGGTGGATTACACAGAGGTGGGAAAACTATGAGCTACAGAACCATTCTGTCAGGTCCATGATTTTTAATACCAAGAAAATATGTGAATTTAAGTCCCATGGTCACAACAGACTCTGATTACTGTAAGTAAAACAGATACAGAGCAATTATTCCCTATGTGTATTCAGTGCAACTCTGTGCTCTGCTGCAGATGCTGTAGTGTGCATGGTACCTCCCCAGACCTGGAAAAACTCTGCATTTGCAAGGCAACGTCTGTGCAGGGATTTGTGTGACTGACAGCTGTTATCACTACCTTTGTGCTTCTTCATGGTAGAACCACAGCTTCAGCTGCAGCTCGGGGTCAGTCACTTCCTCACTCTCCTCCACGGTGGCCAGCCAGGTGCCCTGGGCGCTGAAGGCGACTTTCACCAGGTCCGACTGCTTCAGACCCGCCTCGTGGATGTACTGGCGCTGCACAATGTCCAGCTGCAAAGCAAGCCCATGGGTGTATTTGAAAGTTCAGGTACAGCTCTAAGAGACACCACTCATGGAACCATGGAGAAAGGTTTCATGGAGTCTCCAGTTAGACCTGCCTGGGCTGTAACAGAAGTACGCCAACATGCAGGGAAAGCAGAATTAGGTGATGTGTATTCCACAACCATGCGAAGTGTAAGAAAGAATAAAAAATAATTTGAAGGTGTTTCACCTACAAATTGTTGACATTTAACAGGATAGCACACTGTTTTAAAGTACTTTTTTCAGTAGCAGTGTTTAGATTTGCTTAGCAAGTGAAGTCAGAGAGAAAGCCAAGAACATCTCAGCCTGAAATCCAGTCTTGTGGGATAGCTGCAAGGTTTTTTTCCCAGTTGCCATATTAAGTCTTCAGATAAATTCTGATGGACAAGTTACTTCACTGAGTAAATTTTGCTACAAGCCCATCCAACTTACACTGAACAACTGCTGGTCACTCTGGAGGGAATAGAACTGCAAGTGACCGGGCTCTCCATTCAGGACCAAAGCTTTGGTTCTAGGATCAACCACTAGGCCAGTCTTGACATCCCTACCTGGAAACGAAAATCGGGTGACAAATGACCAAAGTTATCAAGTGACACATCCCACCCTCTAAGTGGAAGATAAATTCTACTGCACTTACTTTTGATTAGCCCTTGAATACTTCTGGAAAACCTCAGGTTGCTGTTGATTATTGAAATTCCTGAAAGAGAAAGCAGACCATGTCTTGCAAAAAGCACACATCTCATGGTGGGAAAGGGACTGTGACCATCTGTACTGTAAATGTATCTTTTCCCAGTTTATGATACCAAGGTGGAAAGCCAAGTTACAGCAGGCACCAGGCAAATTCACAGAACTGATCAAAGAGCAAAGAACAAGCATCTGTTTTTTTCAGATCACTAATGAAATTTTACACAGTTCTTAGTTAATTCATCCAAAATCAACAAAATAAAGCTGATACAGATTTGCATTTCCACGGAACTGACACTTAGATATGTTTTGGCTTACTGTTGTCTGCGTGCAGGGTGCAGCAGAGAGCACCATCAGAGGACATGGAGATGTACTCGATAGGAGACCCCAAACGAGGCAGGAAATCCTTCTGGCATGAAGATTCATTGTGCCACTGGACTAGAACAGATTCAACTCCACCACTCAGCAACCTGGTTCCTTTTCCAGCAAAAAAATACAGTAAAAAAGTTTTGCTTAAAAAGAAATACAATCAGCAGGCTGTATCTTTACGATGACAGACAAACATGAGTTTCTCAAAACTTTTTAAACTGTCACAAGTAAACAATTATATGGGCAATACAGACAGGCATGCTTCTCATTATCCCCTGTTAAATTGCTAGAGAAACTTGGATTAAATAACTTGGAGTAAATAACAGAATTTGTGTCTACAGTATAATTTAAGCAATGCTTTGGGAGTAGTAGATCCCATCACTTTCTGAATCAGCTGGATATTTGTCTTAGGATATGGCTGAATTGTTCTCCTTCTGTGAGAAGTATTTTGCAGTAAGAAGTATCTTAAGGAAAACAGTTCATATCACACAATTCAGATAAAAGTGTAGTATTTGTGACAGTAGGTTTGAGCTCAGACAAGAGTGGCTGGTTTTATTTGGATGCAAGTAAAAGTGGCAAGAACTCATCGGTGTTATTAATAAAACAAAGGGAGGAAGAGTGGAGGTGAGAGAGAAGAGGTTAGATTTTTCTTTCTACCACAAAAAGCAGATATTTAACATTATAAATGCCAATCAAAATGCATATTAAAAAAGCAACAACTCCTTTTGTTTTTATTTTAGATCTTTCCTGGATATACTTAAAATTTTAGAAATTAACTTGTTAATAAGTGGACAAACTTGGAGCTTCTATAGATTCTTCCTTGTCTGCTGCAACATTTCAAATTTGAGAAGGTTTTGTTTGTTTCATGGATATTTTTTGGGTTTTTTGGTAGTTTTTTTAATTGCTTTGGGTTTTTTTTATTTTTCTTTTACTCACCCTCCATAGAAAAAGCCAGATCCATGACAATATCATGATGCCAGTGCAGTGTGGAATATGTGTACTCTTTCTTGTGGTGGAAATTCCTCCTGTGTGGAGAAGCACAAAACAATTCTTTACTCACAACATCAACAACAGAGCAAACAAAAGGAAATACTGGATTGAATCAATTATATCATCCTGTCCTCTGACTTCTAGACTAGTTTATCCTATGCTCAAGTGATGCAGAAGGAGGGAAGGAACCACAATACAGGTTTTCAGAACATTCCTGGTCCACACCTCACATCTCAGATGTACTGGGCAACTCAGCCCTGGCAGCAACTTAACCATGTGATGTTTTTAATCATGTATTCTACTGGTGTGCTCTCCTTAGGACACTACCTGCCCATAGAGTTATTTCAGCTGCCATTGCATTGTCTTTTACACCTAAGTTTAGATTCAATGGAGCATAACATAGGCATTTCTTCCACTTGACACGTACACTGTCAGCACTGCAGGTTCATTGCTCATTCTGACTTCTGAAAATGGCAACACTAAGGACAAATTAAACTGCTTTGCTCAGGTTTGACTTAATTCCCACAGTCAGAGGAGTTCATGGGATACCATAGCCAGTTAACCAAAATGCACATACCAGAGGCGAATCTTTCCATCAGCATGGCCAGTTGCAATGCAATCCTCTGTAGGATGGCACACGACACAACTGAAGCGATTGTCTCCTCCTTTTGTCTTTATTGTACTTAAAGAAAACCTTCAAAAGTTAAGAAAGTAACTTTAATTGTGAGAGTTAGGTTAGTTTTTCTAAAACATCTCTTCAAAAGGATCAGCTAGTGCACGTAAAAATAATTCTGATTAACAAAATTAAACATTTTCAAGTTGTTATGGTTACATGCACTCTCAAACAATAGTGACAGACTTATTTTCCTCTTGATTTCCTTAATTCTTCACCTTCAATCAAGCTGAGTTTTTGCTTCTCTCTTTCTCTCCCTCTTTCCTTTTCTCCTGCTTCCCTCCCACTGCCTGGGCCCTGCCCAAACTATGTCACTTGTTTCAGGTCAGCATCAACCTAAGTATTTAACTGAAAAAAAAAAAACATTCCTGACCTGCAAAGGTCAGGTACCGCTGTCACTGATCTGCTCACTATTCACTTCTACAGGAAGCTTCTTATATAGTGACTACATCCCCTCCAGCAGAAAATCAATTATGAGATCATGTGTGCACACATCACAAGTTAAAAAACATTTAGGATATATCAGACTGAATCAATACCTGACGTTTTCATTCTCATTCTTACCTGTTCAACAATTTCCGTTTGAAAAAATAAACTTGGAGATTCACATCCTTCACTGATACCACATATGCACCCTGTTAAAGTAAAACCATTTAGGACATACAGATTATGTTTTCACATGAGAAAAGATAAAGCACATTTCACTACAAAGTACTTTACACTGGAAACAACATATAAGCTGATGTTAAGTAAATACTTTCCCATTTTAAGGGTCCAAGTTTCCTTTTTGTTTTTGTAACATTAAAGAAATCATTAAAGATTCATTTACTTTCAGTTTTGTTTCAGTACTGCTGTGCTTTGTATAAAGGCATAAACAGCATAGAGTTCATCTGAGAGGAAAAAAAAGCCCACCCAGCCAACACCCCAGAGAAGAAAAGAACCCAAAGGTGAACATACTTCTCTTCCAAATGCAATGTGCTTCATTGATGCACCCACACCATCCAGAACCACTGAGAGCTCCTTGCCTTCCAGATCTTGGCCTGCTCCTTTTGTCAGCTTAACCTTGACCAGCTGGAATGTATCTGACCAAAGAAAACATCTGTCTGAACCAACAGCAGTACTGAGGAACGAGGACCTGACAATGGGGATCAGTGCAAGTGTAAGCAGAATCCAAGGGAAGCTGCACAGTATTTACTCCTGCTCTGAAGTAGCAATATATTATAGTACACAGTAAGGCCAAGCTGTATGTATTGCACACAAAATCACATTAAAAAATACCTAGGCATGCTGGGAATAGAATAAGTCTGCTGATATGGTAATACTGCCTAAGGTGGGAGAATAATCTCCAGCACGCATCCCAGCTTCAGTAGTACAACCTGTACCTTGGTGAGTACTGCTCAAAGATGAACTGCATCTCTGAGACTACACCCATGCTTCAAAGGACAAGACAAGCACTCTTCTGGACAAATATTGGAATGACAGATGTCACAGAATGAGAATGAAAAAGGTACAAAATGCAGGACTACAGATATCTGCCACAGGATTTAGAAAATATTCCACAATTAACATGTTAAAAGCCCATTCTTGCAGCACACTGCTCACTGCTGGGACAGTAGCACAGACACAGAATGACAGATGACATGGACGATGCTACTTGTACTGTACCTCGTTGACCCTTCTTTGGAATGACAACAAACACTGAGTCCTCAGTACTAGCATGTGTGTACAGTGCCAGAAGTTTGGATCCTACAGTGAAAGTCTGAAGAAAAAAAGAGAAGGAAATCAACAATTACTACATTTGTGTGCTAGCCTTTAAAATAAGGTAATCATGTCTTAAAGAAACGTTCATGTATTAATTAAAATTCTCCATTCTAAGGCAAATACGTCTTTATTCTATCAAGAGCTAATACAAATTTTAAAACAGCACTAACAAAATATGAGACACTGGATTTATTGAAAAGCCTCAAGACACCTTATCCCTACTACAAAGCAGAAGGCACAGCCAGAGGTGGGTATTTAGCAGAAAATGTGAGTAGCCCACATTTTCAAGCCATTGGATCAATTCCTATTGGTGTATCCCAGACTGCAGCAGCTACCAAAGTTAGTATGTCAATACATCTCCCATCTTCTTCCCCAAAAGGATCTGCATCATCATCATCACACATTCTATTACTGCCATAATTAGATGGGTTTTAGGTTGTGTTAATAGTAGAACAACCCATCTCAGACTGATTTGTGCCCATTTTTGACATGCTCTTAACAGGAATAACTCAACATACTTTAATGGGAATCCCATCCATGAAGTCCCACAGCTTAATGGTGCCATCGAGAGAGGAAGAATACAGCTGAAGAAAAAAACCGAACAAAAACAACTATATAAGTAATAGCAATTTATCAAAGCCAGATTCTACATACAATCACAACTGTGATTCCAAGTACCTGAATCACAAAAAATACAGGACAGAGACCAGCTCTATGCTGCCTTCAAATAAAGTGCAAGCACAACACGATTACTCTAGTTTGAAATGTATATTGTCACAAAGAGTGAATGCACAGATACCTGCCATGTGAACATCTAATTTTGCACGACTAATATGCAGATCAGTTCCTCTTGGAAATAACTTTTGGTTATATCCAGACACCAAAAAAGCCCAAGCAAACCAGGAGCAGGGAAGGCAGGCTGGGGCAGAGGGAGCCACTGGGCAAGTTAAAGGGATTTAGTCACATCTGCATCAGTACCAGCAGATACATAAGGGCGAACACCAACCACTGATTTCTGATTTTCTAACACGCTTCTTTTACCCTTTCAATCAAAGAACAGGAAATTTTGCTGTATTTCCGTTTTGTTGTCGTTCCATTCAAGGAGCGTGATCCACATAACATTTCACCTTTATGTTCGAAGGACACTGACACATCTTTACCCTTCTTGTCAGATTTCAGCGAAACATCAGCTCGACGATGCCCTAATCACTCCCAGTGCCTTCCCAAACTCCAGCCAGCCCCGGGACAGCCCCCGCGGTGGCACATAAGCGTCAGGGGCAGCCCGGCCACCCCGAGCCAGACCTCCCCCCGCAAACCTGCATGTGGTTGTGTGGGTTGAGCTGGATGCCGGTCACCAGGTCGGCGTGGCCGCCCATGAGCCGCAGGGTCTCCTCGGTGCTCACGCTGTACACCTTCACGAAGTCCCCCGAGGCGCACAGCAGGTACCTGCAGGGGGGAAACGCCGT
>VYXD01018775.1:0-37984 GCA_013397195.1 Hylia prasina | reverse complement strand
CGGCCGCGTGCTGCGGGCGGGCTGCGCGCGCGCCCCCTCACGGATACACTGGAGCTGCGCAGGAGGGGAACGGCCCCAAAACCACCTCGGGCATCACCCGGAGCGTGGCACCCCGAGCTGCGTCCAGACTCTCCCTAAACACCTTCAGGGACGGTGACTCCGCCACCTCCCTGAGGAGCTCCTTCCAACCACTCTTTCTATGCAGAAATTCTTAATGTCCAGCCTGAACCTCCGCTGGCACAGGTTGAGACTGTGTCCTCCCGTCGGTTTCCTGGGAGCAGAGCCCGCCCTCACCTGGCCACAGCCTCGTGTCAGGTAGTTTGGGCAGGGGCGCTCCGCCCCCCATTAGTGCTCCTGCCGAGCGTCCCTGAGAGCGCCGGTGAGCTGTGGAGCCTGTGGGGATACTGCCCGTGCCCACTACCAGGGTTTTCGTCTGAAATCTCCCCCGGCTGCTCTCCCCGGCCGTTCCCAGGGTGAAAGGCAGCGAGAGCGCTGAGCAGGACTGGTCTGGCCGGGGCTGTGCCGCTGTCACCCCCCGGGAGCACTCCCGTCCCTCCTGGCTTCAGCGCCTGGCACGGACTGCCAGGGCATCGCAGAGTCCTCTGGCTGGATCTGCAATTGCGCCTGAGGGGAAAAATGGAACCTACAGGGAAAGTCTGAAGAAAAAAAGTGTTAAATGTGTTATCTCCCTTGTTTAAGTGGGCAGAAAGGTTGAACAGAGGAAAGTGATGGGTAAGCTTCTTTAAAACCCCCCTTGTTCGCTGAGTTGGACGAACTATGGGTTTGCTGAGTTACTGAGCACATCGTGTTCTCGTATCTGGAGGAAAACCGCTGTCAGAAGCAATGCGAATGTCTGGAGTACGCCGTGATTTATGGTGTCTGCGCCCTTCACTGCTGCTTCGGAATAGCAATTGCAGTTCTTGCACAGCTGTGTAGTTTTGGCCGCTGTTTACGCCATTGAAGTATGGTATGCTCGCAATTGGTTTTTAAACAGTCCCCCTTCACGGACAGTAACAGCGACAGGTGCGTTATGAGCGGGTAGTTGTAATCATCCTGCTTTTTGTAAACTATGTCCTTTTCTCCCCTGCTGACTGAATCCTAGTTCGGAGGTTAATTGAGGATTGTGCAGTAGCACACACCGGGGTCATGGGGAACGGGGGGTGAGTGTGAGAGGACAGAGTGCATCCAGAAACCTGGCTGCCCATCTCAGCTGCTTTGACAATTAAACAGTGACTCTCTCCGGAGCTGAGAGCAGAATTTACAGGTGCTGCCTAAATTGCAGTTAGGTTTAACAGCTGTGTCGTGCTCTCAATCTGGTGAATATTTTAGAACCCAAAGGCAGATGCAACCTAGTGCTTCTCCTGTATGGGGCAACACATCGTGTCGAAGTTCTGAGCCACAGGCACTGAGTAAAGCCAGAGTTCTGTCAAAGGGGAAAAAAAGCAAGGTCTCAAGGAAAAGACAGTCCATTTAATCCACATTATTATGTGAAAGGGACTCTTTTATCCAGGTCTACACTAAATGTAGTCAAGTCTCATTAAAACACAGAAACCTGGTATGCTCATCCTTCTCCTTGATTAAGGAGAAAGGCAAATAACTTGTGCATCTTAATGCATATGTTTTTTGTAATGCACGTTTATTTTTATCATTTTAGGAAATCTGCCATAAGCTTTGAAGCTGATAAACCATGTACAGATCAAGACTACCCCCTGTAGATTTCCGGTCTGCGCGCCGATGGTAATATATAGTTGGAGACAGAGTGCTCTCTGGACACGTGGTTTGTTTGCAGGGACCGGCAGCTGCCAACCCCCAGCTGATCGCGGTCCTCCCAGAGAGAGTCCAGAGGGAGAGCAAGAGATCAAGAGAGGGCAAGACATCAAGAGAGCAAGAGAGCGATTTTCCCCTTACAGTCAGTTTTATCCCATTCTATGTTGAATATTCTAGTTTACAATAACCAATCCATTGTGAGACACAGACCTTACAAGATTTACATACAGCCTATGGGAGCAACAAGATCTACATAAGGCACTACCTCCTAAACATTCAGATGCTAATTTCTAAGATACCTTCTTCTTACCTTAACAGTGCCCTCCACCCATGGGTCTCTGGGCCTGTCTGAGGTATTGCTCAATCCTGCCTCGTGGTGAGGCCTATTCACATTTCAAAAACTGCCTTCATTTCCAATTCCCTTACAGGTTTTCTGTTTTCAGGACCTGTTGCTAGACAATCATATTTATAAGACTTCTCTGTATCACCTTCCCCAACAACCCCCAAACATATATCCTAGAGCAGGAGCACAGAGAGATAAAACAAACCATATACTGCCAGCACCAGTGCAGAGCACTGTTCCCCCACAGCACAGCCACTGCTTTCAGCACTGGCTTTCTCTGCTTCCAGCAGCACAATTAATTCGATTTTCCTTCCCACACTTCAGCAGAAAACCCAGTAATGCAGGCACAATTAATGTGATTTCACCATCAAAAGACCACTTGCTAGATTTATATACATGGTTTTTTCAACTGTAGATGCTCTGTGTAATTGTTCCAAGTAATGCTGCCCTAAGTTTTTAGCTATTCTAAAACATGGAACATTGCTGTGAATTAGATTGGGTCACTATGGCAGCATTTAAAAGACTTGTATTCAAAGTTAAAATGGTTGACATAAATTTATTAGGAAATAATAAATAGTAATTGTAAATAATAATACATAATAATATATAATATAAAATTATTATTTAATTTTATACACACAGAGTATGTGGCGGGGGGTTTGTTTTTTTTTTTTTTAATGCACTCATCCTTTTAGGTCGGTGTCATAACCTATATTTTAAGTGTGGTTTGGTGCACAGGTGTATAAAGAACCAAAACTTATCTGTACCAGTTTTTGGAAGTTGAGGTAGCATAAGATATTGAAAGCATCTGGTTTGTAGTATTCAATGGAGTAAGGAGCAAAACTCATCTAATCTGTTGTGTGATTTTATTTGTTTGAAGAGGTGTCTTTATATGCTTTTTCTATTTTTTTTGTTTAAATTTACATTTCCTATGATTTTCAAAATTGATAAGTTTGTATGCCTGCAGAAATTTGCTTTTGTCTTTCCCAAAGTAGTGACTTGATTCAGTTAGGATTCTTGTGTATTCACTTGATGGTTTTTTAGCAGGAATTAATCAATGGAATGTAATAGTAAGTAGTACAAGGTATATTTTTGCAAATTTTTGCAAAAATGTATTGCAACGAATTGAGCAAATAGTTCATTGATCATAGAAAATAGTATTGGCCAAAGATTCATTTGCCTTTAGAATTCAGTGTGTGATTGTGTAAGTAATTACAGGTAAACTAGTTGGAGAGAATGCAGCTGTAGTTCTGAGACATCTATTTTTAATGTTAAAATAGAATAACTTTAAATATGTTACCAACTTAGAAGGAAATGCTTCCAGGCCAAGAGGTGAGTTCTTTCTAAACAAGTGTTACTAGTTAGGTTTATGTACTCTGCCTAGTCTGTAAATTTCTAAACTGTCCCAACCCTTGTGAAATCCCATGTAAATAATACAGTATAAGCGTGATTAAGAGAAAAAACCATTGTTGTGACTCCAAGGAAGCAGAATGACTGTCCTTAAGGAAGGGTGTGGAACACTACAGTACCACTGCAGTTCATTAAATCAGTAGTACAAGACAGGACAGATGTCTGATTAGAAATGATAACTACATTTTATATTTCACTTGGTTTTCAGCAGGTTTCTTACTTTCCTGTACCCTATTTGATCTCAGCCTTGCTCCTTCATAGAATATCCAGCTCTGTATCCGTGTCTGGAGCCTGGGAGCTGTGATCACTCCCTTGCTGGCCCCCACACTCTGCTTTCACACTGGGATGCTGGTTGGCCAGCATTTTACCATGGGGCAATGCATCTGGTACATTTCAAAATCTGTTCTGTTTGTAAACTCCACAGTCGGTGTTGAATGGCTTTTTGTCTTCCCTTTCGTGTCTTTCCCAACCAGCTTGTGGCTGCAAAGAGAAGAGGGTTCTGAAATACATGCCTTGAGCCTTCTGTAAGGAAATCAGGGACAAGAAAGGCTGCTTGTTTAGTAATGCCTTCCTTTAGGAGGTTATGTGATTGACCCAAGTAATTGATTACTAATTAACCTAAGTAAACTTAACACAAAGACAATGTACTCATATGTTGACTTCAGTTCAGGGGATATATTTATTTGAAGGGAAATTACAGTTTTTCTTGTGGTACACTAAAATTAACATCTCATTTGCTGGAATAAAAATTAATATGACAGAGATCAGAGTGGAGTATGCGACAGGAGCACGTGGTGTTGTGGGAAGCTCCTGCGGCGGAGCACATCAATAGTTCTCAAATTGGCAGAGCAGCTCTGCCGGGAGGGGAGGCTTGGCTGACGGAGGGATGGTGTCCCCATTATAGAAACGAGTCAAAGCCGCCGTCGGCGCTAGAGGGTGCTGGAAGAACGACTGCAACACGAACAACTCCGTGTTTGAAGTCCAGAACCCCCGAAAAGGGGAGCTCGCCAAAGGCGTGTTGCCCCTCAGAGCTCTCTGTTCTGACCCAGCCTTGCCATAAACAGCACACTGGTGTTCTGTTGGATCCGCTGCTGCCAAAGGGAGGGCCGGCACCTTGGAGGGACTCCCTTGTGTGACACTGTTTCCTTTACAGTGCTCAACAGGTGGTGGCAGAACAGATATAAACACTTCAATCACTTTTTCAAAGAAGTGTTGTTTTGAAACGTATCTAAATAGAGAGACTAAGCATATGGTGAGAATGAGTAAAGGCAAACTTGATAAATTGAAATTTCAACCTTGATAGTGATTCCAAAGCTGGTCTTTAAAATAATTTCACCTCTGTATGTTTTGGTGTCTGATAAATTGTTAATGAATAAATAATATAGTTTCAGTTTAATTTAAATAGTTAATTTTGAAAGTACTTTTTTTTTTTAAGATCATAAGACTGTTTAATACTACAGAATTCTTGATTACAATGTCATCCCATACTAGGTTTATTTTACAAGTTCTTTAAGTGCCTTGGAAATATTGGCCAATAAGTACTGAAGTACATTTAGTTTGATGGTAGAGCTGTTTGTAATTTTTGTTACCAACATTTTAAGGTAAGGAGATATCAGTTCCCTAGTAAGGAGGTAATGACAGAGTGAGAAGCCTTGCAAGTAAATAAAATGGATATTTCATATGAGAATTTGACAACATGAATTCTGCTGAAATGTCTTCCCATTTCATGCATTAACTCCCTTTTTTTTTAAGGTATAAAGGGAATAGGATTTGCTTTCTGACCATTTCTAGTAGTTAGAATAGAAAAAACTGTAACATATATGACAGCAGAAGCTCAACTTGGGGTGGTGTGGATATACTTCACCTTTTCTTCATTCATTGGATTGTGCCTTTCCCTTTGGAAAGGGCATTTTGTGGAGATGTGGTACCAACTGACCTCCATGCTAGCACAACTGTGCTTTTGTATCCAGGTTGTGAATTGTCTTCGAGCCTTGCTATGGGAACTCTGTATGTATCTGCATAAGTGTTGTCCCAGATGGTGGTTTCTATAAGCTGTGCATCATCTGCATTTGCTGCATCTGTGTGTGCCTTACACCAAGGTAGTCCCTGAAGAGTCAGGGTTTCAGCTGGAGAAACAAGTGCCTGGTAGATAAAGTGCTAAGGGTCTTCTAGATTAACCCAATAGACAGAGTGGAGACAGTGTCAATCCACATGCATTTTACAGCTCATTTTCCTCATTCAAAAACAGAGATGATGTCTTGTACACCTCTGTCATGGCAGTGCCAGTCAAATCTTATCACTATTAACTGCTTATTAATAGCAGCCCGGTGTAGGGGTGTGGTGCTGATTTTGTATTCGGGTGTCTCTCATCTATCCTGGCAATGAAAAGAAGCTCTGAAATAAATGATAAGAAGTATTTCATAATTAGCTGTGACACAGACTTTAAGTTACTTTATCAATAAGGCATTGGCTACTGGTGGACAACTTTTCCCTTCCACAAAAATGCAAATGGAGCAACTCATAACTGAACTGCTGAAACAGATGATGAGTATTCAAAAGATAACCTGAGAAGCAAAACAGAACCTGCATCTCTAAAACCTGCATCTTCTAAACTGAAACTATTCAGTGCAAGGCCTCTGCTATAAAAAGACAAACATATCCTAAGTATATCTTATTGTATGTGGAGTTCTTTCTTCAAGGGTTTGTTCTTTAAACAGTGGCTGTTAGTAAGCAAGGATAAAGTTTAAGGGGAGCAGAGCTAAAATGGGTCTCAATCTTATTTACATCAAGCAGCTGCTGAATGCTTAGTGTCCACTGTCCCATGTCTTTAAAGATATTTTTTTTTCTCTTACCAGTAGCAGGGGTGGCAAAGGTTTGTTCAGCTAGGGAAGGCAAGTGCTGCAATAGTTACAAAAAGATTCTGGCTTAAAAGAAGAGACTCTCAGTCTTTTAAAAAATTTGTGCCTGTAGTCTAACAAATGTTCGCAGCCTCTCCTGTGATACAAACCAGCTGTAACTGCATTACTGTGTGTAAACAGTGTTCTCTTGCTGTAAGTGTTTCCAACAACAATGCAGGAGATACAAGCTTTACTGTTCTCTTCTCAACTGACTTGTATTAATTGCCTACTACTGATAATCACCCTATTTTTAAAAATCCTGTCCCATTCTTAAAGCCAGCAAGAACAGAGCCTAGCACGGGATTGTATGCCTAGTGATGGGCTGAAAGCTGGCCTAAGAGGGTGACGTCTTGGTGCAGCTTTTAGTGTCTTTGTGAAAAGGCTCATTGCAAAATCTTCCAACTCATGGAAACAGTGTATATTGTTTTGTAAATTTTATACATTAGTTCATCAGGATAACTACAGCCCTACTTTTCAAGAAGCAATTCATTGAGCAAGCATAGAGTCTTCTTTTTTTTTTTTTTTTCCTGCAGTGTTTCATTAATTAATTTTAAAACATTCCTTACTGGAGGTAGTTATCTTTAATGGGAGAGAACTCTGAGAGGAGCCTCAAGGGTTCATAGCTCAGAGTTAGTGATATTTCAGAACTGGTGGGTGTCCTAAGTAATGTAATATAATGGGTCAAGCAAACATCCACTTTCCCTTTTCTGATGCTGAAGCTAGCAGGCTTACTTGTTTTATTCTTCTCATACATCTATTTCTTACAAGAAAAGTACTCGCTACTTTTTCCTATGTGTTTTGCACTGATGACTTGGCATTTGTGACATCTGTCTGACACAAAGGGGCTGATTCTGAAGGGTGGGTGTCCTTTACTATTCACGTCTCCTCTGAGATAAACAATTCCAACAGAACTCTAGTTTATAAGTGTGTTCAAATGGAGGTAAAACTCATTTCCCAAATTATTTCCAAGCACCAAGTCTGGATGCCTATTGTTAAGGTTTGGATTTTTCTCTTGCAGAAGCTGCAGAGTGGATTTTTTTTTTTTTTTTTTGAACAGTTGTATTGTGTTTCATAGCAGGGAAAACTGTTTTGTTGCCAAATGGTTGTTACCATGATTTCTACTGAAAGAAGGATTTTGGAGTGGAGAGTGAGTCCAAATGTGCTGTTTATTTCAGAGTTGTGTGGTATATTTTAATGCACAATGTTTTTAGTAGTCTGGGTAAAAGCTGCTGCTTTAACTAACAGGAGAAAACCAACATAAACCATGATGTATTCTGAATTGGGGCTTTATAACTGTTGGAAACAACAGTCAGTCATCATGGAATAGCTTTGTATTATAAGGCCTATTGAACTGACAAGCATAAATTAACAGGAGACTATCTCCAAGCTTACATGCAAGTAACAGGTTGTGTGAAGTGTGGTTTAGGCATTATACCCTCCAAATTCTGTCCTCCCCACATGGCTGCTTAATTGTAGTGCTGCATACCTGCTCTTAACATTCTTAATCCACAGGCACCAATTGTACCTAAAGGATCTTCTAAAATGGTCTGTTATATCCGTTACATGCCCTTTCCCAAGTTTACTAGAACTTGGTAGCTGGTGGAACAAAGATTGCCTTTGGGTTTGGGCTTATGTTGCCTTTAGCAATTGTTGATATAATTCATGCTGCTAATGTTCTGTAGCTTTAATTAGGGCATTTTATTTTTTTTCTGAAGGCTGCATGTTCTACTGGCACCACATGTTCCACATCCACACAGTGCACTTGGAGGGCTCATAGTATTGAACTGTAGCTGATTTTGTGGCTTAGAAGGAAGGTAATGCTCCAGTGAACTAATAAGGATAGCACCATTTTTCTGAAGGCAGCAGTAGCAATGTCTTTCCTGTCTTCAAGTGATGGCAGGTCTTATTGAAGGATCCCAGCATAAGCAGCTCCATGCACTTCTGGACTTGTTTCATGCTATCCCTGAAATGCATTCTTGTAGCAAGAACCTGAGGTTGCTACAAACCATGTTTTTGGTTCATCTGGAGTGAACACTGTTAAACCCCCCTACTTTTAGAAGTCATAGAAGTGGTGGAGTTTACCAGGTGTTAGATACAGTTTGTAAGTAATTAAATGGAGGTGAGAGAAAATGCTCTATACAATGGAAGCATTTATTTGGATTACTTTAGTATTGTCCATAAACACTAAATCAGTCTGCTGTTCCAAATTGTGCTTAAATATAGTTTTGCTCTCTTTCTGTTGGACTAATAAGCCTTTTTATGAATAAGCATGTTAGGTTGTATTGTTTTAGGACACCTTTGTAAGTTTATGCCAGTTTAAATGCTTTGTAAATTGTGGTAAAATTCATCTTAACCTGATTAACCTAGGTGTCCATACTTGTTATTTCTGTGAGAGATAATTTTATGGAGATACCTGTTCTTCTAAATACTTATCCAAACTTTTTTTGGTGGCAATTGTTTGTTTATTAGTTTTGGTTCCATTTCTTTTTTCCTTTCATGTAAATGCCTTCTCCTGTCTTGACTATGTATTTAATTCGTGGCTTGCTGAGGATAAGTTAATAAATTCTCAAGCTATTATGGTTTCTATGGCAGATTTTAGTTTGGCCTTATTACTTCAAGTTCTATTATACCCTCTTTGAAGGTAATTCTTATAAATTCTTGTGGTATGTTCTGTGTAGTTTCACTTCTACATTCACAATTGCTTGTCCTTGTCTTCAGTGCTATTCTGCTTGTGAACTGCAGTAAAACTGTTAAAAGTGTTTGGGTTTGGTTTGTTTTTTTTTTGTGAAGCTCAGTGTGTTTACTGTGTTACTGCTATATTTTTCCTGCTTAACATACTACTCCTCATTTTCAAATAGTTTTCTCCAAAATTTCAAATATTTCACTAGTTCCTTAAGCAGTAGTGGAGGTAAATAAACTGACACACCCTAGCAATTTCCTCTGTCTCTGAATAAAAATGTCCCCAGCACAGTTCGTGGTGTTTGGTGTGTCCTGCTGTTTTGCTGTTGTTATAGGTGGGTGTCTAGGGAGCTAAAGCCCTTTAATTTCAGCAAGATTCTGCCCTGTGACCACTTCTATCAGTCAGATTGACATACCACACAGGTATTTCATGGCTCAAGGATTAATAAATAAGATCATATTTGACATTTGTGGATAAATATTTGGCCTCCACTCTTCCCTGAGACTTGCAGCTGTCATAATTTAGGAGAACTCATGGTTGCTGGCTGTGAAGGGCAGGACAGAGCTCCTGCCAGAGCCATGAAAATCTTCTCTTTGGTCAGCCAGCAGACTGGCTGTTGAGCAATTTGAGACCCTCCCTTCCCCCAGAGACTGGGTATTTTGTTACTGCAGTGCTTCCAGGCACTCCTGCATGGAGGAGAGAGCCATCGGAAATGTTTGGTCTCTTACATGATGGTATAGGAGGAACTGCAGAACTTGGCTGGCAAAGCAGTTTGATAAGCACCCAGGCTCTCTATAAAACGGATTGTTTGTCAGCCAGTTGATGACTTCTGTGGAATCTGTGCTCTTCAGTAATCATCAGGGCTGAGGAACAGGACCAAAGATTATATTTTGCAGATTAAATAATCCTGTCCTAAATGATGTGCAGCTTTTGAAATATCCAAAATAATCTAGGCTGTCAAAGTAAATTAGCAAAGGTATCAGTAACTGACTTTTATTGGCTGAATCTTCTTCTGTTGAGCAATAAGGTCTGTAGGGGGGAAAAAATAAAAATCTGAGAGCTCCATAAGAGAGTGGCTGCCAACTACAACAAAGGTTTCCTGTGCAAATCTAGAGAGCCAGGCTTCAGTCAGCCTTATGGCAGTTGCTGGAATTTGCTTACCTCTGCATTTTGTTTGTCTGGGTATGCTTCAGGCCCACAGGAGTAATCAGTTTTAACTTTGTGAATTACTAATTTTCAATTTAGATGGAAAAAATTGCTAATAGTGTGAGAACCATATTAAATGGTTTGAGTGAAATGTCATGGAGTTTACTTTTACTTGTATGCTGCCATTTATTACTAAGAGCCCACAAGCACAAGAACTCTAATACTGTTGTGTTTATAAACTGTTTCCATGGGCAGTGCTGCAGGTTCTTCCTGTTTGTGTTACTTGTAGCCAATTGAATGTTAAGCGATGAAAGGTAATTTCTGGGTATCCCTCTTTGATGATGTTGTAACAAGAAGTGTTTTGTTCCCCACTAGCAGACCCTCCTAGCTGGCTCTGCTGGGCAGGTATCTGGCACCAGCTGCTCAGTTGTGTCATTTTCCTTATTATTCCCTTCCTTGGGGACATGTGTTGATGTCATAAGAAAGATTTCTCACCTGCTTATCCCCCACGTTGTGGGTATGGGTTTGTGAAGGACTTGTGGTTGGGATATAGGTGTGTGGAAGAAACTGAAATGTAAGACAAAATAAATATGAAAGTTCTGTGACAAACCCTTCTGTCTGATATGGACTCACCAACGAAAATATTTTTCTCTGCAACATACTATCTGCATTTCAGTTGTAAGCTAGGCTATTTTCTGCCTGGGAAGTCCAAGGGAAATAAATGTTTTATGCTTACTTTAGATTAAACAGCCTTTAAGTATAAAATCTCCTTTGGCCCAGGATGCCCTGATGTCAAAAACACAGTCACCTGAAACGAAATTGGAATAATCTTGAAACAAAATCACTGAAGCTTTCATTTCCTTTTTTATTTGTGGATGCATATGGAATAATAATTTTGCTTCATAACTTCAAGCTGAAAGATAGCTTTTCACATCTATCAAAATTTTCCTTCAAATGCATTTAATCTTTTATGCTTGATTCCTAAGAGGCACATTAATATTAGGAATAGGGGAATGAAAAAGGACCTCCTCAAGGACAGAGGAATTTTTGTTTTTTTAAATTGATTAGTTTTTTTGGTTTTGTGTGACTTTGAAAGCTAGAGGACCACTGAGTTTTCCAGCAGCAAAAGAAGCAGGAGGCATATATAAAAACCACAGGGGCCAGCACAGGAGAGTAAATACAAAGAAGCAAGGTAGTGTGAAAATAGAAATATCAAGTTTTTCTTTTAACAATATTGAAAAGGCAGTGAGAGAACAGAGCATATATTAAGTGAGGGGACAAATCTCAGTGTGATGTTACAGCTTTCTGACTTGTTAAGCACACCAGGAATTCTTAGAAAAGAAGGAAAGACAATGTTCAAAGCTGAATGTTGTGAACTATAATTAGTGTGAAAAGGCAAGTTCCCACATTGAAACTTTTAGACTTAGCAAAGAGGAGTGTCTTTCCTTTTGTGCCCCATATGGGAGGATCTGAGAAGACTTAGATCAAGAGACAGAAGAGATATTTATGGAATATCAACAGCACACCAAGAAGCAGTTTGTATTTGTACTTGTGGTGAAGACCCAGCAGAAGTAGAAAGGACTTAGGAGGGCATGAAACTGAATTACTTTCGTTGGACCTTTTTCCGTGAATGGTCACTAGCCCAGAGTTTTGGGAGTGTGAGGAGCCAGTTGAAGAGATGCTATACTGCCTACTGTGTGTGCTGTGTGAGTCAAATCAGAGATCCTGGTTTTCACCATCCTCTCCCATTTCATTAGCCATAAAGTTACATATAGTCTCAAAGAAGAGAACTTTTAAGCAGTGAAAACTACCAGCCCAGTCTTTCACAAAATAACAAAATGAACCTATTTGTGGCAGCAAAAAGAGAGGCTTTTTTGTTGTTGTTGTTGTTTTGGTTTTTTTTTGTTGTTGTTGTTGTTGTTTTGTTTTGTTTTTTAATCAGGGGCTTTGTATCCCCTCCCAGAGGTTTTTCACTAGCAGTTGTAGTACAGCAAGCACCAAGTATGAACATCTAACTTTTCAGTTTGCAGTGAATAATCACATAATTGCATGCAATCACTCTGCAATTCCATCAAAGTGGACAATTTACTTAAGTACTTAAAGTCTGCTTACCTTGAACAGGAGAGCAGAAGGACATTTATAGAAGTTTATTTCTATATTCCTTGTGGAGCATGCAATGTGCATAGAGTGTACTTACCCTGAGGGGTGCTTGGTGATAATCTTTTTTTTAGAACTTCCAACATCATGAAGTCTGGAGGAAACCAGCTCTTTTGGTTTGAGGATAATTTGAAAAGCATCTGTTTTCAGATGCTTTAATTAGGTCATTCCATTAGAAATGGAGGTGCTGGAAATATTTTTGTTGGGAATTATACAGTGGAAAAAGAATGCAGTTTTATTTTATCTCTAAAATGGTTTTGTATTTGAGATAAGTTTACAAAAAAAAGTGAGCTTCTAAGCATGTCAAGCAAGTTTGAAAGTGTGAAGATCAAACTGTAAGTGGACTTGGTAATTGCATCTTCAATTCTGATGTAAAAGTGGCACTTTTGTTACTCAGTTTAGATTATTTCATGTGGAACTCATTCTTGTATTAAATTAGAATTTTTTCTAGAACTCATATAGTTTGAGACTATATATTTGCTTGAGACTAATGTTAAATGAGCAATGAGATGGTAACTTGACATGTGTTTTTAATGTGAGTTTTTGGTGATACTGAGGCCATTCTGTTCTTTGAGAGTGACTTTCATAACTGGAACCTTCTATGCTGACTTGTTGAATGTGAATGTACCTATGTACCCCCAGAGCTGAGGAAGTCATGGTGACAGCGTCAAAACTGAAGCATTCTCTCGTAGCAGACCTGCAAAGAGGAGACAGAGACAGGCCATTAAATACCATCTGCAGAGGGTATTGCCAAGGTCTGCAGATAGCTGAGTCTGGCATCATGATTACTGAGGAAAAGGACAGATTTTACACAGAGAAGATATTCTGGGTCTCTGCATCAAAAGGGTGATGTCAACTAATGCCCTTTCCTGTCATGTAGATAGAAATATCTGTCATTGGTACAGCACATGAGAACAGTCTGGAGCAAATGCTGATTGTCTGTAGGAGCTGGAAATGATGGATTATCAGGTGGCTGTGTTGGAACAGCTGGATATGTCTGTAGCTAAAAAAGCTGACTGGTGCTTGCATGTGTCTGGCAAGGACATGGTGACAATACCTGTCTTTTCTTAAGTACACTTTCCCTGTCAAGTTACTCAGTTTAAATGCATACCTTTAATTTAAAATGCATTAAGAAAACTAAAACTAGGAGTGGGTATGATGTTGGTAAGGCTTATTCTCTTAGATAACTAGGTTAGGATTTACTGGGAAGAACTGTTTTCCCAAACCTTGACAGCAGTCTTTTCAGTTTGCTTTCAAAGGCAAAAGGGGAAAAAAAAAGGAAAACCCAAAGACAAAATTTGAGTGGTCTAGATTTGTTGAAATGCTAAATGAGGGAGATGAAAGGAGAGAAGGAAGGTGCTGTACACTCTTTGGCTAGAAGGGCTAGTATGAAATGAAATTTGAAAACAAGTGAAGACAGGAGGTGGACGAATATCTTCTGTGCAGCTTTCAGGTGGTTTTGTGAATTGTTTTGGGGTTTTTTGGTGGGGGCTTGGGGTGGTGGTGGTGTTTGTTTTGGTGTTTGTCTTGGTTGGCTTTAGAAATCTTGATTTCTGTTCAAACTGTTACAAGTATGGAGTGCTAAAGCAGGGAATCTGAGTGGGTTAGATGCCAGTTGAATTGCTCTGCAACAGTCAGGGGTGTGTGACCCCTTGGCAGCTGCCCTGTGTTCTGGCAGCAGGCTGAGGGACAAGCAGGCAGAGGAAAAATCTGATCAGTTTTTCCACTGACCTAGCTCCTGAGCACCTACTGTTACACACTGGTGTTTAATAAATCAGCTCTCAGAATGTGGGGAGAGGAGAGAAGTTACAATTTATGCACAGCAATAGGATATGTGTTTAAATATACACTGATAGCTGCTCAATAAATAGTCACCATAGCAGGTGCTAAAGCACATCCCCATGTTTGAGCTTTGGAGAGAGTGCACCTGTGATATACATTAGGGAGTCTGCACCAGATCATATTGCTCCATGGTGTTTATTAGTTCACCTTTGTCTACTTACACTTTCAAAATCCCATTTTCTGCTTTCTTTATGCCAGCTCCTTCTTTTGGACTCAGGGGTCATCCCTGATTGAATGAGTTTACATGAAATCATCTCTTGAGTCATCCTCCCCACACTCTGAGAGGTGCTTTGGCATAGAAGAGTGGCTGGAGCCTAATGATTCAATAGCCAGCTGTTAAGTAAGATTTATGTTGATCATAATTAAAAGTTAATTGAAAACAAAATAGTGACATTTTTATTTTGAATGCACTGCACAGTCTTCTACTTCCCTTTCATAAGTGTCCTTCAACTATTTCCTAGCTGTATTTTTTCGTCCCAGGAGACTTTACCGTAAGTAAAGAGAAGGTTGGAAATAACTTCCCCTTTGCTTAAAGGGTTAACTTTGCTTTTAAGTCTGTCCCCTGTCAAACAGAGGATCTGCTTTCCAGAATGTGACTCATAATTTTTAAAGAAAATACTAATGACTAGCTGAAAATGCTAATTGCTAAGATATTTGGGACAGTCTTCTATAAAATTTAAGTGAATTCCTTTTAGTTCTCTCTACACTAAGAGAAGCCTGAATCATGTATTTCCATTTGGCCTTTGGAAGCACAGCTGCTCCTTAAAAAGATACACTTTAAGAAAAATGTTTTGTCTTGGAGAAGAAATCACTTGTTCCGAAGTGAGACCTGAGTGGCAAAGTGTGTATGGTGCATAGTCAGGAGAAGGGCAAACCTGTAAGTCACCTTAAATAAACCAGGTCCTCCTAGGTGTGTGTAGAAAAAGATTCACTTGTTCTAAGGTGGAAGGTACAGCCCTGTTAAAAAGAAAGGCATTCAGTAGTTAGGAGCTCTCTAGCAGTGAATTTGTTGTGGTCCTTTTGTTAGTTTGTGAATGGTAATGAATTTTTTGTGGATTGAAAAGAAGCATCATTGTGCTACATCTACCTTGTAGACAAAATTTTGACATAAACAAAACACTGGGTGTCTAGAGCTACACTGGTTAATGTATATAGTTATCAACATGTATTCATTCTGTCAAGGGGTTTCTTACCTACATCTGTCATTACACATCCCACATTCTCCTCGTGTGAAACTTCTCACTTACCAGTATTCTACACACAGAGTACTTGAGCTTATAAGCTGTTCTTTAATATATTCAGTTTAGTTATTTTTGAGCATCAAAATAGACAGATTTTCTTTCCAGTGTTTGCTTAGAACTGACACTTCCAGAGGGTAAAAGAACTATCCAGCCTATGTTATTTTTAAGGTGTTGCCTAAACCCATTCCAAAGCCAGCTCTTCAGAGGAAAGCAGAGACATAATTCATCTGCTGAAAAGGAATAACTTTTTTTTTTTCCCTAGTTATAGTGGAAAAAGCATTCCCTCATTTGGTTAGACAGCCAAGCAAATCCCTGACAAGCAATTAATCAAAAATAATATATCAATTTTTAGTAAGAAAAAGAGAAGACTTGTATTCCTACTCAAGGAGATCTCCTAATGTTTTAGCTATACTGCAAAATATGTATTTATAGTAGTGACTGTAGCAGTAGGGAGAGAATTTAATTGTTGTATGTTTATTTCTGTGGGCCTATTTGAAAATCAGGGTAATTTTTTTCCATTGGAATAATTCAGACACCTACAGAATACCTTCCTACATTGAACAGGTCAGAGCAAGCATTTTCCAAGGACTTAATGCCATATCAAGTGATACTTGTCTTCCTAATTCTGGGATTTTTTTAGCCACCCATCTTCCTGGGAAATTTACACGATCCACTTATTCTGAGAACCAGGCTTTAAAACTTAGGATTGCAAATAGAGAAATATGTATGTGTTCATTTTTGCCTTTTTTGTATTCACCTCTCTTATAGGGGTTTGTTACTTATAAATATTGTGGATTCTCCTATGTGGCTCTTTTGACTTCATGGCCCTATACAGCAGTTAGCAATGTAAATTGTGATCCAGGCTGGGCTTTCTACCAGAGATGATGCTACCAAAGGTGGGGACGGGAGTAACTGCAGTAGTCTAGACTGGAATTTTACCTTCAGGATGACAACAGTAGTGCTACAGTAAGTCGATTCAGGAGGTAAACTGAAAACAAAAGTATTAACCCAGTGCCTCTGTCCCTAAGGACAGGTAGAGCCAGAGGCAGGAAATCATCTGTTCTTGCTGGTTTGGATATCTTCTGACTATTCTGCTGCTGTCACATACATTATTAAAGTAGTTTAGAGGGAATTGATTTGTATGTGGCTGTAGCAAAAGAAAAATTTTCACTACTGTTTTGACAGTATTATTTTTCCATAATATGTCTGAGATTAATGGAAAGAAAAGTATGTGGCAAGTTCCTACTGTAAGATAAATTAGGTTGGTATGTTTCAAAACACTTGAGAAAACTTTTGTTAGGAAGTTGACTTACAGATAGGTTGATTTGTTTATACAATGCACATAGTCATAAGTATTTTTGATTTTTGTTAACAAAACCAAAAATAAGTTGATAGGTTTTTTCCCCCAAGATCTCTATTTCTTTTGCTTGTTCATTAGAATGCCTTGTTCAATACACTTAACAGTCTACCTTGAAGCTGTGCCAGTGATCTGTTTGACCTGTTAGCTGTCTGTGTCCAGGTGACTGCTACATTTTTCTTTAACCTGTCACTTACTTTCACTCGACCTAATGGACTTTATTTTTTTAGAAAAATTAGATAATTAACCGTGCTGATTTTTCTGCTCTTTACAGCTACTTTGATTAGCTACCATTATCTGAGTTCAAAGCACAGTTGTCTAGGCTTCTGTATGTTTGGGCAAGATATTGACAGAAATAGCCTTAATGAACATTTTTTCTAGAATTCTTAGCAGCTACTTTTGATGACAATTTTAGTACCACGTATGTAATCTTTTTTGGAAATTCTGCTGACCTTATGATTTGTAAATCTCAAGTAAAGCTCTTCTGTATTTATCTATTGCCTGGCCTTGCTGTGACAAAGTACAAACCCTCATGTCTATGCCATGTTTTTTTAAAGTTAAGGGGGAAGAAAGCATATTCATTAAGCATTTGCCAAAGCATGCCTTTGAATAATTTCCATTGATCTCTTCTCAAATATGTGTGTGCTGTGAAATGTGTGTTTTGTGCATGAAAATGGGTTATTGGCCACTTGTCTTCTGATCAGTAATGTCAAGGACACTTTAATTTTAAAGTTTTCTTCCCCTTGGTGCAGCATTCTGCAAAAGATTCCATTTTGAAAGAACACTGAATTTTCTCCTGTATTTCAGTCCCAGTCTGTTGTAATTAAGCTTTTTTTTTTTTCTCCCAAGCAATGGCCTTCTCACTTTTTAATCTAGCGTTACAGTGAATTCAAACTGAGCAGACATTTTTCTCTTGCAGTTTATTTTTTTTTCTTTCCTTTTTTATTTTTTTTTTCCTCCTGGTGTTTAAATGCTCTTAAACTGTCCATGCTTTAGAACCCAGAGCATTTCTCAGTAAAACAGATGCCATACATAATTTTTTTTTTTATAAGGTGGTGTAGCTTGCCTCTGCAATTGCAAGTTTCTGGTTTGGGTAACAGCTTAAGTTCTAGATGTGTATGCTTTTTATTTTTAAGGGGTGTGCTGGAGTGGCAGCCATGACATCAGTCCAAAACAGAATTACACAGTCACTGGAAAATGCACACTTTCATTAGCCAGCAGTGAAAGAAAGAAAGAGTGTGTTAGACTGTCAGAGTTTATGCTGTGGAACAGAGTAAAGGCCAAGTGCAGCAACTGCCAGTTAAAAAATTTCTAAAATAAGCCAGTGGATTTTTTTTCAATTGAAAGATCAGTTTTTCCATAACTCCTCTAATCTTCTAGTTACAATTCCTGCTTTAGAAACACTACTGCAAAGCAGAGGCAGCAATACATAATCCAAGTTTTTTCTTGTTAATGTAGTTTTTATTTACATATCTATACAAATTATATGAATCTAATTTAGTATTTAAAATTACTCTCATTGCAGCACGAGGCACTATTTATTTTCAGCCTCCCTAGGTCTTTGAAATCAGCCCTGGTGAATTGAAAATGTATGTGAGGGTCATAGAGGTGGAAAAAACTTCCAAGTATTGAAGACTTGGCTTCCTGCATGTCTGAAAGTACTGATGTAGGACAACTGGCAACCTCTCCCCCTCTTTCTCAGTCTGGAGTTATTTAAACTCTTTTTCAGGAATTTTTGATTATTTTTCTTCAGTTCTAAAATTTAAATTCTTTTACAGGAAAATTATCAAACAGCATCTAAGTTCTGCATGTGATCTGTCCTACTGTGATCTGTTCTTGTTGCTTTAGCTGCAGAATTGAGACTAAAAGTGACCAAGGCATTCAAAATCCCTTTGCATTTCAGTTTGGAGTTGAAATTTACTTATATCTGAATCAGCTGTGACTTGCTCACATTTTTGTCTGTGCTTACAAAGCTTAGTCCAAACAGGATAAAAAACCAAAACCCAACATTTTTAATCTCGCCAGNTTGGCATCATAGGGGGAAGACTTCCAGCCACCCAACCAAACCTTCAGCTCGCCGGAGCCCTCGCCGTGACTTTGAAAGTGCCAAGCAAAAGTGACCACCCCTAGACAACTACAAGCCAGACACTCAAGGAGTTCATAGAGACTCCCATGAGGGCGAACTCCCGGCTCTGCGGCGCCAGGCAGCAGATCCGACTCGGACCTCCTCCTCGGCAGTGCACCGGCAGTGGTGTAGGCTTTCCTGCGAGCTTTCCCTTTTTAATAAAGGCATTCAAAGGAGTGAACACCCACNTGGACCCCAAAAGAGCCCCCAAACAGCACCCTGAGACCGAGCCTGGACTCACGGAAATTGGCATCATAGGGGGAAGACTTCCAGCCACCCAACCAAACCTTCAGCTCGCCGGAGCCCTCGCCGTGACTTTGAAAGTGCCAAGCAAAAGTGACCACCCCTAGACAACTACAAGCCAGACACTCAAGGAGTTCATAGAGACTCCCATGAGGGCGAACTCCCGGCTCTGCGGCGCCAGGCAGCAGATCCGACTCGGACCTCCTCCTCGGCAGTGCACCGGCAGTGGTGTAGGCTTTCCTGCGAGCTTTCCCTTTTTAATAAAGGCATTCAAAGGAGTGAACACCCACCTCCTGCCCTGATTTTATCCATAACAACTAACACCAGCCTTTAGAACATTCTGTGGTATTTATTACAACTCTTTCCATCCACAGTGTATTCAGTGGCAAAAGACACATTACAACTAAAAACCTATTTCTGGTTCCAACAAAACTCACAATACAAACCCAAAATTTGTCACAGGTTTGTAAGAGATCAGGCATGTGGGAATTAGATTAATTTAGTAACTGAGCTATTTATTCATTTAGAACCAGCCTTCAAAGATCTCTTTTAAGTCAGACTTGGGAGCTGTAGGAGAAGGGAATACAGGTGATCTCATCCCTGATTAATAAAAGATGTGTTAATTACCCAATACGGCCTCACCCTTGATAAGTCACAGCTGTAGCCAATAAGGATGAGTGAGCTAAAAGAGGCAGGTAGCTGGTAGGGGGGCATGATCATGGAGGAGGAACCTTGAGGAACATGAGGCAGAGAAACTTGAAGAAGGATCCTGGGGAGAGAATCCCTGCTGTGAGGTCAGTGTGGGTGTGCAGTCAGAGCCTGTTGTTGGAACCTGCAGTCACAGTCTAGCTGGGTGAAAGCTGCAGTCGGAGGCTGCAAACTGATCCCTGCAGTCAGAGTTCAGCAGGAAAGAACCAGCAGTCAGAGGCTGCAAGGGAAACCTACAGCAGGAGCTGCTGCAGCCAGAGTCAGTGAATAGTTGGAGTTAAGATGACTAAGAAAGGAATAAAGCAGGACCATTTTCATGCTATGCTTAACAAGAACTCTGTGTCTCACANGTAGCTGGTAGGGGGGCATGATCATGGAGGAGGAACCTTGAGGAACATGAGGCAGAGAAACTTGAAGAAGGATCCTGGGGAGAGAATCCCTGCTGTGAGGTCAGTGTGGGTGTGCAGTCAGAGCCTGTTGTTGGAACCTGCAGTCACAGTCTAGCTGGGTGAAAGCTGCAGTCGGAGGCTGCAAACTGATCCCTGCAGTCAGAGTTCAGCAGGAAAGAACCAGCAGTCAGAGGCTGCAAGGGAAACCTACAGCAGGAGCTGCTGCAGCCAGAGTCAGTGAATAGTTGGAGTTAAGATGACTAAGAAAGGAATAAAGCAGGACCATTTTCATGCTATGCTTAACAAGAACTCTGTGTCTCACATCATTTTTACTCTCTAATAAGAGGGCTGCTGCAACAGGGAGCTATGTATTTTAAGTCATAGCCTGCTTTCTTGGGAAGTGTAGGGTTGTAGGGTCCGGGTTACATTTTGTGTTTTGTCTTCCTCAGTGTGTTTTTGCTAGTTAAAGAACAAGGCTATGTTTTTGTGCTTTTCTTATTACTTCCCCCACCCCCAAAAATACAACTAATTGTGCTCATATAAAAAAGATGTTTAGAGCGTGATGGACTCTGGATTTCCCAAGCTTTCAACAGTTTAAATATTCATACACTGTATATTTAACTTTATCAGCTTTGCATACTTACAAGTAAAACTTGGTTGGATGTGTACCAGTGACTTGCCAAGACAGTAAAATGAAACAAACTTTTGAACCTCTTTAATGGGCTATTATAGAGTAATTGTTCTTTCTATTCCATTACTCAGTTTCTGGCTCTGTGGAGGATTCATTTTCAAACTAGAGTTGCTCTACCTTACTGCTAAGGCACTTTCTCTCTGTTTTAGGATTGCTTCACAAATCATTTGAGTAGATTTAAGGTACAGCAAGACAAAATTTGGAAAAGCTTTGTTGCAAGGGAATGAAAAGTTGAGGGGTTTTCCCCACTTAATAGGACGTGTAAAACTGCAGAAGAAGAATAAGCCTGGACAAACTGTAGTAGATATTCCAGAGGTTATGTCACACTGGTTTTGATGCCACATATTGAAATCCAGGAATCATCTAAAACTCTTGCCAGTCAAACAAAAATACCCTGAAACTAACCTTGGAGCTTCATTGGTATTCCTTGGAACTTCATTGACCAAGTATATGACATAGCAGCTGCCACTGCTCTGCTAATCAGTAAGAACTTTATTTACCTATCGAATTCAAGCATAGACGAGATTTCCTTTCTGGATCAGTGGAAAACATGTTCATGGGCTTACGTCTGTCCTCCTATAAATCTATAAAATGCCAGCACTAGCATATGCTTTAGTACTATAAGCACTAGCATGCTTATTTTTTTCACGTATCGCCTTCTCTGCTGACACTCTTTGCTGTGTTCTGATTTTAATTCCAACTCTGAGGATTTACTAAGTAGTTTTATTGCCTGCTTGGTGGTAACACAACTCTTCTACTCTTGCTTGTGATGAATCTGCAACTGAGCTCAGAGTTGCTGGCGCTTTACACAAGTGTATCAAAGGACCATTTCCTCACAAAACTAGATTTACCACCAGAATTGCTGGGGCACAGAATGCTAAACTGCCACCATAATAAACGCTTTAAGAGAGAGGAAAATAATAAGAGACTTTTAGTACATCTTTCCATCTGGTTGTGCTTATGGCCCTTTATGACTATGAAATTACATATAGCGCTGTCATGATAGAATTTTCCATGACAAAACCTACTGGTAAAGCCTTGATTTCTGCTTTTGGAAATTATTACCTTTTTCTAATAAGTAGGCCATTTCACACAGATTAATTATTCACATTATTGAAATAATAATTGTGCTAAGAAATCATCTCTGAGAAGGTGTGAAGCTTTGAAATGTAGTAGGAGTTCAGTTTTGAGAATTCTAGTCCAAGGAGATCAGTAATTAATAGGACTTAGGTGTGTGGCAGGGCCAGATGGAAAAATGAAGAGATATGAATCATATCAAGAACTATTTTTTGAACAATGAATAATATTTTTGAACTGATATAGGCTTTGTTGATTTCTCTATCCAGCTAATTCCTTGGAAATTATGGAGAGGAGAAGAAATTCTATTGTATGAAAAAGCAGAAATGCCCTGGCTATAAAAAGCTATCAAAATATGTGTGTGTCTGTGTTGCACGTTGGGTTTGAGAGCCCTCACAGAAAGACACAATACCTTACAGATTCCTTCAAAACACACATTTGTGGTAACTGCTGTTTTAATAGGCAGAGCTTTCTAATATCTGATGGCCACAGAAACATAATCCAATTCTCAAAAAACTTTCCTTTTATATTTGTAAACCAAACCCATTTTTAGCAACAATAGCTTCTAAGGAGTACCTCTGAAATATCTTTCCACCCTTAACTCATTTATCCTACACCAGAGGAACTACATAAATCTCTTAATACCCAGCTGACCAATTTTTAGTCTGAAGTCTCTTTCAAACTCTTTGCAAGATTTTAGTAAAGGACCTCAAATATGTAGCTAATAAAAAATTCCATCATGGTTAAAGGAAATATCTTTTACCTGTGTTTAAATATTCTGTTCTGACCCACTTTCCTAGGCATCCATTAATTGCAGTATTTTTTACAGGTGTTAAAGGGTATGACTTTATTTCAGTTTTTTGCAAGCTCTAAATTGAAAACAAAGAAATAATCAACAGGCTGGTAATTACTGTGGAAATAGAATGGGAACAGGACTTAGGAATGTTTAATATGCTCAAAAAGAATCAGCAGCTGAACTTGTAGGGCCTTCTCTTGAAATAGTCAATTTTCTGTTGTCCTTTGTGGCCCTTCTGTGTGTACATCGATGCCAGGTAGCTTTGTGCTTCCCTCTAATTTATAAACTACCTTTCAAGTTGGTTTTAAAGATGTTTGCTTGAATTCATGGTATTATATTGTTCCCTCATAAAACACACACATATAACTCTGTAACAGTAGAGGGTACATCTATGTAACAAGAAAAATTCCATCTGTGATAGATCACAGAGTAGAACACACATGGTTCAAATAAGGAAAAAAATCCATTGTTTACTAGAATTTTATAATCTGCAACAAATACCACATGAAACTTGGGCAGTTTTTTCAGGCTGCTGTGTCAAATGTCAGGGAGTAAAACAGGAAGAATGCATGAATTGTGGCAGAAAATCTAGTGTTACATGTCTCATTTCTTGAAGTATGCCAGAAATTTGTTTGTTTTCAGAAAGGGCAGCTGTAAAGCGGGAGGGAAGGACAGAAATACTTTCTCTGACTGTCTAGGAAGTCAAGCTTAGGACAGCCGTAGGTATTCTGCGCATGTCACTATGTTCACATGGATGTAATAAAGCTTTCCAGGCATGGATACGCTCCAGACTTTGATCATCACCATGCGGCTTACTACTCAATGCACCTCCTGCACAGCAGAGGAGTTTTCCATTGCTATCAGCAATGCGGTGATGTGTACATGGACAACATCACCCCACCTATTTCATGGAAAGTAACAAGAAAAGACTTAATGCTGTTACATTTCCCAAACTACTTGAAGCAGCTGTAAAGAATGTTTTTATTTGATTTTTAGTAGGAAACCCCCTACCTTTTAATGTAAACATAAGGTGCTGTTTAAAAAAAGGGTGTTTTACATTGTCAGGCATGCTTTGTGTTTGACTTCAGGGTGAGAAGCTTGCAAAGGCAGCAGATTTGGCTTTGCCTGGTAATGTAGATTTACATGCACTTGTAACAAATTACCCTTGAGCAGGTGTGTGTTAGGGAATGCATGGTCTGTTGAGAGAAGGTTTTGGAGGCACATATCTGCATTTTTAGCATTTGTTTTGGGTAAGTAGCCAAAAATTGCTGCTGTTACATGGTGGCTGAGTAAGGAATCAGCAGAGATGTAGAAAAAATGTGGAGAATGTAACTTATAAGTGCTGCTGAGTAAGGTGAGTGATACAGGTAGGTAGTAGAAGTGCAAGAAGATTTTCCCTGCATATAGACAGCTTCTGAAGGCAGTGTGTGGGTTGGAGCTTGGTTGTTCTTTATGGTCCTCATGGTATCATAGGATGTTCCAGCATTCCACACTTGGCTGAGGTTCCTGGGTGCCCAGAGCACAGACTGCAGGCAGAGTCATAACCCGGCTTGAGGCTTCTATGAATGCATACAGGGTTGGTTTGAAAGCAGACTCCAGTCACTCCTTAGGGTCTGAGAGCTGGCTTTCTGTATGTACAGCTGGAACTGTCTTGTTGTAAAACCCATCCAGAATGCTGAGAAATTAATGTGTGTGTTTTAACACGCATTCATGTGTGGAACAGTTGATACCAAGTGCTACATCTCAGTTACATCTCTGACTTAAAATCATATCCCAGTGAAAGCAATGGAAGACTAACAATTTAATTGTTTATATTCATACCAAGTTTAACTGAAATTGGTAAAACTGCTTAAAAATAAGCACAGTAGACTGAAGTTGGTCTCAGTAAGATTATTATTTTTCCTAGAAACTTTTTTCAATAACCTGTGTATCTTATTTAATAACCTCTTATTCAGAAATCAACTGTCCCACTTCAGAGGGAGCAGCAATCCCTGTCTTGCTTTCACAGTGCCTCTGAAAGGTTCTGGTTGACAGCAGTGGAAACGCCGACCTTTCCTTGGCAAGGCCTTCATGCCAGTGACGGCTGGGAAGGACAAACCTTTCACTCTGGCTTTGTGCCTTTGCCCAGGGGATGAACCCATCCTGGTGCAGACTGCAGTTCCTGGGGCCATCCCATGGCTATCACCTTTCCTAGAGCTGCTGCTGAGGTGTTTGCTGCACCTGGGAGAGCAGCCAATGCAGGGAGACCAGAGACTGCCAGCTTGGTGTTCCAAGCTATGCTGGATAGGAAAGGTCACACAAAAGCAAAAACTTTGTGCAAATTGCTGTTGGTAAGAGAGCAGGCTCTTGTTTTGTAGCAGACTAAAGAAGAGATACAAGACAGTGAACAAATGTTTATTCTGGTGGTTGTATGTGTGTTACAGTTATTGATGAGAAGGGCTGGGAGCAGAAATAAGCTTGGACAGCTTCTGTGTTTGGAAATTCTTCAAAGACATTTGCTGATGTCATATGCAGGAATCAATTTATTCATTAAATTCTTAGCTCTTGTTGTAGAAACCATTTTTTTTTTGTAGTTGGTTTATTTGAAATCTGAAAGCCATGTAGTATTAAGCACCAAAACTGAGGATGTTTTGGAAGTGCCTGTGGGAGAATGCCAACCCCTCCCTAGCTACAGTTGTTTTCCAGGGACCTGGGTTTATAAGAGCATGCCAGAAAATCCCTTGGCCTAACTATGGAAAGGGTGGGAAAAGGAGAAAGAGAAGGAGCATGACTGAGAGCTTAAAGAAGTCAAAAATAACTGCACTGGAGTTTTACAGTCAGACAGGGAACTATTTACTACAGAGAGACTGCCCAAATCAAAAATTGTATAAAGATGGGTCCTGAATTTTCACACATGCAGAAGAAAAACATAAATGATATATTGCAAGAATATAAAAACAAATGTGAATTTGTAGTTCAGTGTATTATTATTGTCATGCAATGATGTTGAGCTTTATAATTGTAGGGAGGCTGGGTTTCACTATGCTTGTAGGTTGTATCACAGGGGACCTGGTTTCTCCTTGGCCATAGTTAGTAGGAGATGTAAAGATATAGAGGTCAATTAGCAGTTTGTAAAGGCATAATTCAAAAAGATGATTTTTTCTTTTGGCACTGAGTGTGCAACTGCAATATTCTGTAGTTAGCCAACCAGTAAAGCAGCCACCCCAAACTGCTGTTGGTATTGCAGGCCAGTAGATAGGAAAAAAAAACAAAAAAACCATCCTCGTGGAATAAGCTGTTGGCCTGATGGTGAAAATCTGACAGAAAATAAACCAAAAAGGACAGTCTTTACTGCAATGTAACATGATCTTAAATTATAAACTGCATTATGAGCTTTTACAGTAGCTGTAGGTACTTTATTTGCCATTGTTTCTTGCCCAACTGTCTGCTACTGTGCTTGAATTGCTTTTATTCCCCTCCCCCAGTGAATTCCTTCCATCTCATCTATTATCTAGAGATGGAGAGTTTCACCTTGTTTTCCACATTCTTTGGTTTACAGTTATTTTTCAAAAGTAATACATACTCCTAACGTAGGGCTTAGAGACCATCCATAATTCAAGTGCAATTCTTGTAGTGGCAAAAGCAGTCAGTAAAATAAGGTGCTATAAACCCTGTGCCTTCTATACTTGCTCATATTTCCTTATAGCAGAAGCTGCTGTTTGTTAGAGATTAGACAGCTGAAATGTCGTGGCATCTCCTGCAAGCAGGAAAATTGCAAACCTCGGCCATGCATCTGCTGATGTAGCTGTGGTACTTAAATAAACTTGAAACCTTAATTAAGATGAAGTGAAAACTAATCAGCAACACTTGACACTGATCAGGCAAACCATACTTCATTTTATTTGTCATGCTATTGTACCTCCTTCCCTGCACATGCACTCAAAATCCTGAAGAGTGTTGGTCCCTATGAAATATAGACCCCTGTGTGGTTCTGGGATTTCAGTATTTTTGACTGTCTCAATTATGAAATAAAAAAAAAAAAAAAAAAAAAAAAAAAAATAAAGCCGAAGAAAAAACACAAACACAAGCACAACCCTGTGTTCCAAAACCTCGAAACTTCACAAAACGGGTGCTTTTCCACTCTATAACCCAAGGTTATAGATGGAACTTGCAGAGCTTATTACTTTTTCCATGTTTTTTTAAAGATGTGGGGTTATAAAAGTTAGTCAAAGTGCTCTCTTTGGATGGAGGCTTGGTGTGTTTCAATCAGGCTTTATTCGTTTAATCACGGATTTTTGAGGCAGTGTTAAATTGGATTTCTTGAGGTAACATAAACCTCTTTGTCTGAAGCCTTCAATTCCAGAAATGCCAAAGTGCAGTTTAGAAAAAAGAAATAAGAAACATCTGGTAAGTCAGGATGCTGTCTGCACTGGCAAAAAGATGCAATAGTAAAAAGTGATTTTTTTCCAAGTCTGTGCTTGCGAATAACATTATTACAAGAGCTTGCTGGCTGTAGAGTGCCTTATGGGAACAAGGACATGTTGCAAAGTATTTTGCTGTATGGAACAGCTACACTTTGGAAATAGTTCTCTGTTGGCTACTTGCATGAGAGAATAGTGAGGTTGGCTTATATTTGGGGCAGGTTTGTGCATCTCGCACAGATGTGTTTGAGCTAGCAGCTGGTAGCAGAACTAAGGGCAGTGTAAAACCTTAAGTTTCTTGGTAGGTAGGACAGTCATACTCTGTTGCAATTTGTTCTTCATAGTTTTGAAAAAATTCTTTCAAATACCATTGGGACCATCCTCTCTGGCATGTCAGCCTGTTTTTTGGTATTTGTGGTAGCAAAAGGCTGTGGCCTACAAGGAAGTGGACGTTACATGTGCATATAAAGATTGCACCCCAAACCCTGTCTGTGCCAGACTCATTGATATAGATTGGGCTCCATGCTCCATTGCCTAGGGACAGTTTGTTCTGGGCAAGTAGCCAAAAAGTGTAGGCACAGAGGAATTCTCCTGCCCACAAAATAGAGCATGTAGTGCTTGTCGCTGTTCAAGCAAGGTAAGCTCATGCCAGCCACAATCTAAGCACTTGCTTTCAGAATGAAACAGCACTTGTGATTTTTCTAGTGTGCAAGCTCTGCTCATCCTGGCATAGATTATCTTAATACTGTTCTCACAAAAATGGGGATCTTCATTTTAGCGGCAGCTAAAATTTTCTTGCGATATGACAGCCAATAGCACCATTTTGGGAAAAGTGCATTACAGAAAAAGTATTGTTAATGTTCTCTCACTTTGTTCTCCTGGCTTTAAGGCTGTCCCTGGCATTTTTACTGTTTAATTTCTTTTCCCTGTAGTCAGACTCTGCTGTGGTTTGTAGCTGAATAGGAGATGCTGATTTATCTTGGTGTCAAACTAGCAACTCTTCAGTGAGGTGTCAAGTGAGACCTTTGTTCCCGTGTAAAATGGCTCTGCTGGCACCAGATGTCAGTGTTGGTCTGTGTTGATGGACGTCTGAGTGCCCCCCGCTGCCCCAGGGGCTGCAAGCGCCTCAGCAGGCTGGATGGTGAGAACCTTCTTGTGAGGAGTCATCCCCTACAGCTGAATTAGAGATGACAGTTGCTTTCTGATTAAGGGTTTTTTTTTAAAAATAAAACCATTGCTTTAAAAAGTGATTTGATAAATTTTATCAGCAAAACAACAGCCATTTTGCCCAGTTAATATAAGCTGTTGTTATATAGTCAGTTCTAGTTGTATTTTTACCTCCAGCTGCTGAAACTACACTGAAAGTGCAGCCAGTGGAAATCGTCACAGATTTTTGCATTTATGTTATGCTAATTGTTTACAGGGGAATTATTTTTACTAGACACTGATTACAAAGAGCAGACTAACATAAATGTATTAGCTTTACCAGGATGTCTCATAACTTAAAGAAATAGTCACTGTTGTAAGTGAATAATAGTCCTTGATGTAATGAATAACAAAAATGATGCCAACTCAACCCATTGAAGCGTGTGTATGCGGGGCAAGGAGTTTGGATAAACTAGCAAGGCAGATGTTTTGAGGTCAGTGACTGAACCTGATTTCTGGGTCAGGTTCTGTGTTTCACCTTTGGGAGGACTGTAGAGAATTCTTGGCTTATTGTGATCTATGAGATGAAAGGGCTTTTGACATTACTTTGCCAGGGAAAAGTTATTCTGTGTAATGGAAGCAGATGCTGGCTGGCTTTGCTTTTAATGGCCACAAGTGATGTGAAACCTGGTGCCAGCGTGTTTGGCCAGCACTGCTGGTAAAGGATGGCATTCCTACATAGTAGAGAGTCAGAGTTCAGGGTTAGGGATGCTGTTTCTTGACTGACACCCTCAGTTTTGATGGGAGTATACAAATCTGTTTTGAAGTCATTTTAGTGAACCAATGTAAAACCTATCTGTGATTTGAATTGCCTCTAGAGGTTTCTGTCCATCCTCTGATCTGAGAGGAATACAGCAAGCAGTACCTTGGGTTATACATATATATCATTTAAGTGCTTAAGATTTAATGTGATTGAGATTTAATGTGATTGATATCTTGTTGTTTGAGACATCTTGATTAATTTTTCTGCTATTGCCACTGTAAAATTGGTATTTTCTACTATCAACTTATACAATTGCTTTTTGCATTGGGTCCTCAGAGGAGGGAGGAGGTGAAAAAAAGGAAACCAGTAACTTCAGCTTCATAGTACTGAAAAAAACTCTTTAGTAAGAGAGAATACTGACAGTGAGAGAATTGGAACATTGCTCTAATTGGAAGGAATGCTGAACTAACGTTTGTATTAGAATAAATTACGGCAAAAAAAGCAAGAGAAAGTATGAAAACATATCTAGACCACAAAATCGAAATAGACCAAATTTTCAGAGAACATAGGAATGAACTGAATTTATTTTCCATTTAAAAGTTGTATTTCATACACTGTTTCATAAACTATCCTGACAAGAAGAAACCCCTTACCCCTGCCCAAACCCCAACCCCTACCTGGGGCCATCTTTATAATTCCTGTTAAAATGGAGGTACCTCAAATAACCAATAATATTTAGCCAGGAGATTATTTCTAATTTTATATTGCTTAATTATCCTATTTCCTTATTGCTTTGTAGTTCTCTCCATGATTTGCAGTCCCACCTGTTACATTCACTTTTCTCTTACTCTTTCCTGTTCTCACCGTAATGCTGTTACAACATAAACTTTTCCTGGTACTTCTAAGGCCTTCCACAAAATAAAATTAAATCATCAGTTGTTTGAGTATACTCTGACAGGAGTAATTTAAAATATGTTAAAGCTGTAATAACTTGGTTAATAAATAGAAATACTGGTCCATTTTAGAAATATGTAGAAGCCAAAAAGGAGCCACAGCATATATTATAGCTTATAATTCTTGAAGAATTATAACCTGTCAGTATATTTCTAGCTGTGTAGTAAGACTACAAATTAAATACTCTATCTACTGAAATTTTCCTGCTTGGTGGTAGCAAGACCAACTGATGTTATGGAAATGGTATGTTAAAACATTTTGAGAGATGAAGTAATATTTTGACTACTAAAAAGGATTATGTCTTTAATGATTTTTGTCTTGATCTACTGAAAAACTGAAGCACTTTCATTTGTGTGGATTTTACATGTTTTATCCAGGGGAAAAAAGTTGTCATTTTCTAGTTCAGTGACACAGATCCAAATCCAGAACTTTCTGTCTGTTTCTGTAGGTTTTTGCATCAAGTTAGAAAAGAATATCCTTTTGACTGTCAGGCCAAGGGATCTACTTGTGTCTCAGATCATAAATCTAACCAGCAGTGGAAGTCAGACAGAAGAATGCCTCTTTGTAGGCACTGAGCCATTGTCTAGGATTTTTACACGCACTCTCTCTTCTCGTGTGCAAGTAATGACTGAGCAGGATTCAGCTTTCCAGAGGTGAGGGCTGCTGAATCTCTTCTCCATTTTTTCCTCAGGGAGCAGGCAGATCTTCTCCTTCCCTAAGCTTGCCCAGCATGGTGTCCTTCTAAGAAGTCAAGAATAAGAAGAATGTTTAGCCCAGTTCTTTCTCACATTTCTTCCTTTAATAAGTTCTGTGCTTTATTTTTCTTGTACTGGATTTACTCCAAATTTTTCCTCATGAGCTCAGAGTTTTACTTAAATCGTACATCTGTTAAATTAATCTATTTGTGTGTGGCAGACTGCTACAATGATTAATATTTCCCATCTTGGTGTAGACAGTTGATGCAAAGCACAGGATAATATTTTGAAAACTGCACATTTCTAACTAGAATCCTATTAGTCATCTTTTCTAGACAAAAATGAAGGGTCATGTCTACACTCAAAGTGAGGTTAGTTTAAAAAGCAGACAGAAAATATAATGTAAAAGTTCACAACATTTTCAGACCATGCATTGATATATGTAGCTTTAAAAAATTCCAGGGTGTGAGTTTTTTCATTTCTGGAAGAAAATACAGATGTTCAAACTCCAGCATTACCCAAAGCACTAGTCATGTTTTCCAGGTTGGCTTCCTAGATGGACTGTGGCTTCTTGTCTTGTATCTCTGGGACTCCTCTTCAACTACATCAACATCTGGCACAGTGCTTTTTATACAGTTTTCTTATGACTTTCCCAATTTAAAATACATATACCATGAAAAATATTACGGGATGGTTACATATGCTTTCATACAAAGGAAAAGGGTTGTACCTGCAAAATGTAACCTCTGCTTTAATGGTTAAACATGGAGATTTATGTCATGGGAGGACAGAGACGCTGGTCGTAACTTTTATTTTATTTTATTTTTCTTACCGCTGAATAAGAACCTTCATCAAATAATAATCAGTGATAACCTAGGCATCTGAGTCAAGCGGGAAGTGCAGTCTGTGGGACAATGGAGACAGCAAGGAAGTTCTCAATCACAGCTCAGTGACCAGTGTGGCTGCTGTGGTCCAGCCCTCCCTTTAGCAACTCTGGAAAAATGCTACTGAGAACAGAAGGTTTCAGAGAAGGAAAAGTCAATCATGGTTCTTGTTCATTCTACTTAAAGTTGATAAATCAGATAAATAATCCCTGTGTTGCACAAAGTTGAGTTTGAGTATAAAAATAATGCCTTAGGTGAATTTGGGGCAGATAGGAATGTGACAAAATCAGCTGACAAAAGGTGACTTCATAGAGTTACAGTCTTGATCACTTCTATAAATCTTTAGTTTATAGCCCCAAATTGCAGGGGTTTGTCTTCAGCCTTAAATTGCTCATAAATCAAAAAATTGACAGCTGTATTTCCATTGCCTTTCTCAATTCCTAATTTAAAACTATGGCTTTTATGCATTTAATTTTATATAGGGCCTGTGCTTTATGATGTCATGTAAGGTAATTTCTACTATTCCTGCCCAGTTTCTGTCAGAGTTTCCTTAACATGTAGTTCCATGTGCTGCAGATACAATTAGAGCTGCCAGCGCTTTAGCTCCCTGTTACTAACGTGGCTGAGCTGCACACGAAGTCATCCTGCTGGGGCTCAAAGACCAGGGGGTTTGCAGGACTTAGAGTCAGCTTGAACTTGGTGACTTCTAGGGATACTGGTAAATAAAATGTCTCTGCCAGGCAGATTAAATGTTTCAATTTTAGATTATGGAAGAGGAAAGTAGTAGCTAGCCAAAGTTCTGCATGTTAGTTTAATTGCAATTTATGTAATTAAATTGTCATCTAGTGCCGTAGAGGTAGATTTCAGAAATTGATTTAAAATTAATAATAAAGAGAATTATTAATTCATACATTTAACCTAGTCCAGACTGTTCCATAACCCAAAGCAGAAAGGATGGCTTATATCAAATTTTATCTTCTAAATTTTTCATTTCATCAAGTAGTCCTACATGTCTTTTTCTCTAGTCTGAAAATGGTAATTGGAATTCACCACTTCTGTGGCATGAAGGGAGGGAGCTGAATTCTGAATACAGTGGTAAATGTAACTACCTATATTCCTTCCTAACAAGGAATACCCACTGCCCTGTCCCAAACACAAAACCTTGATATTTTGGTAAGAATGCATCTGAATAAATCAATAAATATACACATTTAGTACTTCCAAGCTCTTCTAGCTGTTATGCCATTGTAATGTCTTGCTTCCTGCTCTGTGCTTGCATTCTCAGAACATTCAGACTTCTGACTGAGTAGAAGCTTTGACTTCATACTGTAACCTCTCAAGTTTGCCAGATTTTCTGAACTGTAGTCATCTTTGTAGCTGCAATCATGGCAAAGTCTCTTGTCTTGTGCTCCCCTGAGAGTGCCTCTTATTGGGATTCTTGGAAAATAAATCAGTAACTGTTTCAGCCCACGTTCTAGCGAGTGGCCGACCTCTGTATCCCTTTGGATAGCTCTGTAGTGACTCACAAGTGTTGTCCAATCCTGGCTTTCTTAGCATTTTTCCATTCACTTCAGCTGCAGAACAGTTTTTTTTTCTGCACTTCAGCTCTAAGAACACAAGAGAATTCTATTTAGCATACATTAAATTAGCGACTAAATCTGTGCCTCACACTAGGTTCTTCACATGGCAGTTGATTTCCTTTTCCCTGCCATGAGCTTCTGAGGTTGGGCACTGAGAAAGCCAGGCAGGCACCTCCTGGCTGGCCCTTGGCTCTGTGTGCCAGCAGTGTGACCTTCCTGTGGCACTCCACAGATTGCTGCCTGATTTAATTTACCCATTTGCACTGATCTTATTTTGGAAAAGAAATCTGGTCACGCTGATATGTGGAATAATGCATCGACAAAACCTCTTTGTTGCACTGTAGGAAGTTACTGATCTGTTTGTAAAAAATGGACAACCCAAGTAAAGTATGCAGCAAGGACATAAAATTTTTAAAGGTACAAAAGCTACCAGGAATATGGCAGACATTAGACTCAGACTTAGCTCTCATACAGCATTTCTAGTAATAATCCTTCATTGAAAACCTGTCAGTTACAGAAAATAATGTTCCATTACATGTATTCCCTCAGTACAGATAATGAGACCTTGGGGACTGTAGGTTCACCACAATCAAGTTTCTGTAACTGGGAAGCCATGGCATCAGTATTGGCTCCCCACATTTTTGGGATGTAATGGATTTAAGCAATCTGCTTCTATAAGACAGCTTTGTTCAGTCTATCAACAGAGTTCTTTTCAGAGCTTCCATAAACTCTATCTCAGTTCACAATACCTTGTAATTTACTCTATCAAACAGCATGATTTCTTATAAGAAGTAAAACTGAATGTTGTGGTATTTCATAAACTATGAAAATGTATAATTTTCTTTGTATTTTTCTAGTTTGGGGAATTTATCATAAGCGTACTTTGGCAGACAAGCAACTTGAGATTTAGAATCATGGGATGGATAAATCCAGGTTATTGGAAGTATTTATTCATCTTAAGATTCTTGTCAGAGGTCTAAGGGCAGATCTAAAAGACATTTAAACAGCCAACAAAATGCTGATTTTGAATGCTTTTTTTTCTGCTCTCTCTGAAAGACTTTATGAAGTGAGCAGTGTCAATTTTAGTTTTGTTCTCGTTTTGAACACAGCATGAGTGCTGCGGTTCAGGCTGTACCAGTCACCTGCTCCTACACAGAACCTGCCTGGGTCTGTGTGGGTAGTCAGGCTGGACCTGGGGTTCCATTGATGTCAGGTTTGGGTTTCAGTCCCTTCACTTTTTCTGGCCATAGCCCAGCCTCATTTTACTGGGCTGTCCTGTCCATATTGCAGACAAAATCCTGTCAAATTAAGCCAGGTTTAAGATTGTACCATGTTCCATGTAAATTGCAATATCCAGTTTAGCAATCACAATGATGGATTTATTGTTTGGTATAAAAGGAGCAGGTCTCCTGATCCAAGTCCTGAAAGTCATCTTGTATGCATAAATATGTCTATGAAACCGTCATCACAGAGGGGAAGACTCAGTTGTTTGAAAACAAAATGTGCAATTTTTTCAATATAATGTTGTAACTGGAAATTTTTATCAGCAGATTTGATTTACTTGGCAAGAAATGTTTTGATGAAAAATATTGGATCTGAGTGATGGAATCTTTATTTTGACAGAGAGATTGGATGCAATAAGAAGCAGAAATATTTTGTGGTTCTTATTATATTCTTAAAATATTTAAGACTCCAGCATCGTGTGCAGTAAAAATGATTTTATTGAGGCTGAGTTAATGATGCATAATACTACCAGCTTCTGGAATGGCTAGAGCTCAATTTCTGTAAAGGGTTACCTGCCTTATATTGTTAATATTCATTTGGCTTCCCCCCCCCCACCCTTTTCCATTTAAAATTACCTACTTTAACTCATTTAATGAAATACTGCTCTATGACTTCACTGAGCTGAAACCAAGGGCGCTGATGCTTTTCTGTATTTACGGTACCTACTGCATTCTTCTAGCTTTCACTGGTGGTGGGTGAAAGAGAAGTCACTCATCTCAAGTAAAAACAGCTCTCAAAGGTGCTTAAAAATAAAGATCTGAATGTTAGATTGCAAATATAAAGCTGCATTTCATTATCACAGCAAGCATTGAATTTCACATGTTCTGCTGTTAAATGGGGCTTTCTGCGTTAAACTCCACCCTTTTGAAATTTGTCCTTTTTTAAACACTAGCGGTTACTTATGAGATTGTTTCAAACAGGGTAATGTCTTAGCAAACCTATGCCTGAAAGGTGTTTGTCTTTTTAAGAATAATTAACTGCTGAGAAAAGACAGCTTTGAAAAGGTGTAGCAACCAATAATGGCAAAATGTTAACTAAAAAGCTGGCTTTACATCTGCAACTGATGACATTTCTGTGATTATTTTTCACAGCAGCCAAGAAATAGTGCTCACTTGTTAGCAAAAAGAAATTTTAATGACAGTTGTGAATCATCCAGGTTGCTAAGAGGTTAATTCACAAACCTGGTGGTACTAGGTGGAGTTGAAAAAGCCTGCCAGGTACTGTAGGAGCTTTTCCATAAGGAGTCAGGAGAAACATTCTCCAGTAGCATGCAGCTGTGTCAGCTGAAGGGCCGGGCAGGTGAATTGTAGCCTTCACAAAGAGCTTGAGGAAGTAACCCTTGAATGTACTGTCTTTGACCTGGACTTCTAAACGTGCAAAACGTTAAAGGAGAAAACAAAATGAATCAACTGCCAAGTGGAGGATCTCTAAAACATTTTCTTATATCTTTTCAAAATAACCATGAAGAGCTTTTTCTCTAAAATTCTTTTTTTTTTTTTTTAATTTTTTTGGTGGCATTTCTACTTATGTGCTAGTATTTGACCACTTGGTAAAAATTACCAAATCCTCTAGATTCCAGAAATCTAGAGAAATGTGGATGGTGTTGCCACCAAGTCAAGATAACTGAAAATATCAGCTCTGACCTTGTTTATATTTATTAGAACCAACAGAACTCTTCAAAGATTACTGCATTGCAGTTACTGCTGTGATAATTATTGAGGAGGGGAAATTTTATTGTTTTCTGTTAAAGATTTTAAGAACAGTGTCTTCCAGGGCAACTCCTGAAGTTTATGAATTAGAGATGTGACACACAAAATCCCACAGGTAAATTCTCTGTGCCTCTGGGGCTGGTAAATCACCCAGTGTTTAAAACACTAAGGGATTTGTGCTAAAAACTATAAAAGCAGTAACTAGTAGAAATTTTTTGGTATGTGCTAGCATTTGTGGCACAAAAAATGTGACCAGTTTTTGAAGAATTATCTAAAATGCCTCTTTGAGTTTCTTTGTGCAGGCCTGTCACTGAATTGCTTTTACCCAACAAAGTTCATTTTACAGGTGGGATATTTTGGATCAAAATTACATACCTGTTTATGTAGAGTTTTGTAAGTTATAAAGACATAATTGGGCATTTTATATGAGCAGTATCTAAGAATGATTGTGTTTTATTAATTCTGAAAACAGTGAAGCTTGCACAAATTGTTTTCATTAGCCTTTGAAGTCTGTTTTCTTAACATCTTGAATTCTGCTTTGGCTTTCTGGCTTTGTGACAGAGATGCTCTCTGGAATGATTAAAGAATGGTAGCAAGTACACTGGAGCCCAGCTGCTTCAGTGAATCCAGGTTTTGGTACATGGTTCTTATGGCTTTCACAAAAACTGTAATTTAAAATTGGCCAGAATGAAGAAGTCTTGTTTATAACATCAGTCATAGTAACACAGTCCTTGCAATTTCTGCCTGCTAGAAAACTTGTAGGGTTAAAATGGTATGAATTTGTTCTGCATTTCTATAAAATAGAGAAAAAAACCCCTAAATTATGTTCATGAAGTTTGAAGTCATGCTCTTTTGTTCCTTCTCTCATAGGAACTTAATAGGCACTTAAAGCATTGCAGTAAGTCAGTGTGGGATTGATGCTCTTCCATGTTGCACAGATGTGTGGGTTTTTTCTTAGCTGTGATTCTCATCAGGTAGTTTGGATGCTTTACTAAGTTATGTAGCAGAGGAGAAAAGAGAGGAGGCTTGTGAAAAGGGAGACATTGGAGTTTATGACCAAATAACAAATGGGAAGGGAGAGGAGAAACTTTGTTATCACTTAGAAAAATCTCTTTATTTGTTAGGGGTTTTTTTCCACATAACTGTTTTCTCCATATTTGTTAGACTATAATTTGCACATTCTCTCACATAATGTTTTATTGAAAAGTCATATAAAACATGATTTTTTTAGTTTTGGGAAATTTTATTCTTAAAAATTAAGGTTTTGCTTTTTTAACTGGATGACGTTTCTAAAGCACTTATACTGGGTTTTATGAGGAAGATTTTCACAGCTGTATAGTGAGGTATTCCCATCCAAATTCAATTGTAGTTGCACACTGAATTCCTATTTGAAAATTTCCCAGAGTACATTTGAGTATTGAGAAAGGGCTGCATGGCTCCCTTGCAAACTTGTGCAATGACTGGAACATTCAGAAAGCAGCTTAATTTGTGGCTTCTAAAATCACTGTGTGTGAAAATGAATAATAAAATGTGGTGAAGGATCTAACACTATTTTAAGAATTACACTGATGAAAAATTATGAGAGGACTTGTAAAGAGAGGGGCAGCCAAAAAAATCTAAGCTACAACAAAATTCCAAACCAACTGAACTGGTGATATCAGTGTTCTATAGTGGGGTTTGTGTAGCAGTCAAGGCCAGGC
>VYXD01018199.1:0-24834 GCA_013397195.1 Hylia prasina | reverse complement strand
GGGTTTAGGGATGGGGCTCGGGTTTCAAGGCGGTGTTGCGGTGATCGCCGCTGCGGCTCGGCTCCGGATTGTGGGAGCGCGGCTGGACAGCGGCACCTGCGCCGGGAGCTGTCCCGGGCTGGGCAGGAGAGAGGCCGGGTGCCTGTGCACCCACGGGATGTGGGCTCGGCAGGTGCGAGATCCCCCATGCGCAGGGGAAGCCTTAGCGGGTGCCAAACAGCGTGTAGGGAAAGTATGGGCTTGGGATGGAGCCTTGCGTGGTGCCTTTGGGATATTTAAATCTGCAAGAGTTTTCCCAGCCACCGGGAAAAATATTTCACATTTTGCTTTCTCAAATGATCATGCACTGTGAAATGAGTGTTGAATTCTGTTGGCTACGGTACCGTGACGTTCTTCAGTTCACCATTAGCATCAACTAATTGATCCAAAGGTCGCTCCTTACAGCGAGGCACATCAAGCTGTCAGCTCCTACAATGTCAGGAGCTCCCACAGTGCTCCAGGCATGAAAGCATCTTTCCACATTTACTGTATTTCCCAAAAGGTTGCTGGAATGCAACATTCAGCAGCCTTTATTAGAAGGTAATTTGCCATCGGCTGAGCAGCAGTTGCCTGTGAGCACCACTGGTTGCCAATATCATTGACTATAGAAACGGAGATATTTGCAGAGCTGTTGCATGTGAACTGTACAGGGTTTAGCGGGAGAGCTGCACCTGCCAGGGTTTGGTTTGCATTTTTTTCCTTTTTCTGAAGAGACACTTTCATCTATCACTTGGATTCATATTTAGAGATGTAGGGCAGTGACCCCGTTCATCCAGTACGTGACCCTGACTTCACCAGATTGTACTGATTTTGGAACAGAATGCCAGCACTGTTAGGAAAGCAGATGTAATGTATGCCCCCACCCCCAATGGATTTAAGGATTCAAAGCGCAAGTAAGTTAAAAATGACACATCATGGAGTGAGTTCACCATTACATACAGCTCAAGCCAAGCCCTGTTTTGTTATAGGAGTCATCCCTTAATTTAATAGGAGCAGAGGAGCCTGGCTCTGGAGTGATACTGAATTTGTAAAGCTCCCAGCAGTGTGTTTTTTGATTTTTGTATTTTAAGCGTGCAGTGAGAGGTGATTTCTCAGAGATGGTGTTTCAAGGAACACTATATGGATTTTTTTTTTCCTAGGGCAGATGAGGCTGCATGATGCAAGATGTAGTGAGGATGAGGCTGTTGTGCCCACATGAATGTGCCCTAATTCTTCCCTTGCAGGAAGTTTGGGTACAATGTAAAGAATGAAAATAGAGAAGAATAAAACCAAATAACAGGGTGTCTTTGTACAATCCTGCTGGTGTGGTACATAAAATTAAATACAGTGTCAATTTTTAGACTAATTAATACTCTATACTCTACTCTTCTTCAAAAACTGTTTTCAGTGCTCCTTCAGATTATTCATTAGTACATTGTAGTACAATTAATGCCTTCAAACTAAAATAATTAGATGACGTAAGGAAGAGTGTGCTGCTTACTGTATCTTCTTCATATTCAACTGCTAAACAAAAGGATGAAATCCTATTTGCCCTATTAATTCCTAGTTTGTAAGTTGCAATTTAAAAGCCATTTATCCTGCACTGATAGAAATAATGGGGTTTTCCAGGTGCATATGGCAAAAAACAAGTCTTTTTTTTTTTAATACCTTATCTGATTGCACTAGAACACATTTTCAAGTTGAAAACATGAAAATAAATCATGTTTTAATTGATTTGCATGAAAATGAATCATGAATATATTTTATTAAATGGCCTATTCCATCTTCAGGATCATACTCTACTGGCACATGCCTCCTGCTTTCAGACTTCCCAGCAAGCACAAACGTTGCAAAAGCTTTTTAATCTGTGCAGTAGGAAATGGCATTGATTTAACAGGACAGCAGGAGTCACAAGTTCTTTTTGAGTCATTTGCGTGTACCGACAGCAACTGAAACCACCTGGAGACATGACCATGGATTCAAATGGGTTTGTGTTTTGTTACTAAGGGCATTTCTGGTGTGATTAATCAAGGAGGCTTCAAAAACCTCCTCTGTCCCTCTGGCTCTGTGGCTGTTGCTCTTTGGCTTCCTCCAGGAAAACCTACACCATCCCCATATCCGACTGGTTCAATTGTGTGTTTGACCTGTTCACGCATGTGATCTGCTTAACTCAGATAACCACAGGTGAATAGGATTCAGCTTGTATATAAATGTGATACATTTATGTTATATTTAATATAAAATGTGTGGGTTTGGGGGCTGTGACCACGTCTGCTTGATGCCCAAGTTTCTGACAGCAGGCAGTAAAGTCTCAAACCTGCAAGGAGGTTGTTACTCTGCATGATGGTTTAGTTCCCTGTGAAGTCACCTCCACCTTTTACAATAGGGAAAAAGAGACAGACAGAAAGATCACAGATGTCACAAATTAGAAACAAACCCTCTCTTTTATTGAATTTTATACTGTTACACAATCAAAAAGAAATACAGTCACAAGTACGTCAAAATGTTTCAAGAGAAATATCAATTGCAATACGTTGTACTTGGTTCCAAAAAAGAATTCCATTAAAATATACCACTTCTTCATGAGAGAATACTGCTATTATTCACAAAATCTACTGCACTGTATAAATCCAGCAGCAAACTCTTGAACTTTTTGGTAACTTGCTCAAGGTAAACAGGGAAGCAGAAGGAAAATGACAATTCATTTCTAGAATTTGGATCAAAAATCACAGTCCTCCAGAACAGAGCTTTTCAGGGAGTCAAGTCATAATTGGTATTTTTAATGAAAGCTGGATACCCAACTTGTGTGGAATTCCTATGCAAATGGGCTTCCTACAAAGTGGCCTGTGAGGTGCTTGTGTTTATGCCGGACAGTTGCAGTTTGAGTAACGTGCCTCAGTGCAGTGACATTGAGTGAGCTGTGTGCTCTGGTTAGGAGCAGGGCAGCAGTGGGAAGGGGACAGGTGGCTGACCTGGGGGCTGTCCAGCCCGGCTGGCAGTGGCAGGATGCTCCCAGATCCCACTGCACTGGGAAAGGTTCACTCAGCAGTGTGAAGGGGAGAGTACTTGCCAACAGATACTGCCTTTAGCTGCCAGTGCTTAGCTCTTTAATTAAGCAGCTCTTTAAGTAATGAAACATTACTGTTACATATGCAATAATTTAACCTGTAATCATTAGGATTATCTGACCCAACAGTTGTATTTCATTGGAAGCAGAGCTGATAATTTCATCCAAACTAAGCTTTGATGTCTTTAAAACCCTCATCAGTGTTACATGTAAATGGCTCTTTTGGGCTCCAATCTGCGATTCTTTAATTCAGTAATTATTTTGGGAGAGTTTAATGTGTGTACACAGATACTATTAAGTTTCATTTCTCAGGTAAGTTGTTTCCATTTCACCCAAAGGTTTTCAAAGATCACCAAAGTCCAAGCCAGTCTCACGAGATGGGAGGAGGGAATGTTAGCAAGGGGTACTTTGAACTCCAGGCTACCTTCATTTACTCGGTATCTTACACCCAAGATGTTACTGCACAGCCTATTTAAGAGATTCTGGGGAGTTACAGCTGTAGTTAAATTTTAACTACTTTCAGGTAAAGGAAGGAATTAGGCAATTGTAAATACTAGTTTAAAAATTCCTTTACCCTTTAAAAAAATCATCACTGTTGATGATTAAAACATCAATTAAAATCTGTGTGTAAAAAACAATAATTGTACTGTGCCCTGAAGAAGGCCTGGCTTGACTACTGCTGTAGTCAGGAAAACCTGGAAGATAACTTTGTTATTCTCCTCAGTTTACCATTTTCACATAATTAGCATGTTCTATATGCAGGAGAAAATACTGTCTTTACCCACAGTTTCTTTTTTACAACAAAGAACAAATCACAGCATGATTTGGGTGGGAAGGGACCTTAAAACCCACCTAGTTCCAACCCCCTGCCATGGACAGGGACATCTTTCACTATCTCAGGTTGCTCCAAGCCCCATCCAACCTGGCCTTGGACACTTCCAGGGCTGGGTTATCCACAGCTGCTCTGGGAAACTTGTGCCAATGTCTCACCACCCTCACAGTCGTTAATTTCCTCATAATTTCTATTATGGTGCCTCAACATTTTAAAAAGGCAGCAAGTCAGCAAAGAAAGTATGCAAAATCACTAAGAAAACACTTAGAAAGCTATTTGTTTTAGAAGTTTGTACTCCAAATTAGCTCTAGAATCAGACTGTGTTCCTGGAGTCTAAAGAGAAAAAAAAAAGTTTAACAGTGGGGAAAAAAAAGTTGGCAAAACAAATAATAATAATAATAAAGGCAACTGAGATGTGTACTTCTAGATTTTGCAAACTGGCATCTGCATTTAGCAAAGCTCCCACAAAGCCAGAGCAATTACTGTTCCTTTTCTGTGCTTTGTTCAGCATCTCTAGGAGGCTTGGAGGAGGGTTGTAAGGTTATTTTTCCCCTAGAGTAAACTAACACAGCTACTGCAGTTCATCACAGTAATCAAAATGTTATTATTATGCATAGTAAATGTTATTATGCATAGTAAAAATGTTAGAATTGAGATTTTTTAGATGAAACATGGCTTGGTTAAATCCACAGCTGCTGTCACTAAGATCAGAGATGATCAAGGACAGGGTGGATGGGGCTCTGAGCAACCTGATCTGATGGAATGGATCCCTGCCATGACACGGGTGTGGGGACAAATGATCTTTAAAGTCCCTTCCAAGCCATTCTCTGACTCCAACAGGCTCATGACCATAAATCATATGGGTCTCTTCAGTTTCCTTCTCTTTTTAACACAGATTTTAGTCTGAAAGCTTTCTGCCCTCTTGAGGACCTGACAGATCCAAACAGGTCAGGCTTCTCCAAACCACAGCCAAGAGAGCAGCAGAACACCTCTGACCTGTCTCTTGGGAATGCAAAGGGATAACTCCCCCCAGGCCAGCCCAAAGCTCGGTGGGGCCACAAATAGAAGCCAGCTGCACTTTTCACCTGCCTGCAAGACTCTCACAGAAGCACCACATCAATCCATGCACAGCTGAAGCAGGAGGGATGCCCTAAACTGCAGGGGCTTAACCCAACTTCATTATTTAAACCTCCTAACTGCTGACAGGGAAAGAAGCACCATAGAAAGAATGCCAGCCCAGACACAACAGGCAGGGAGGAGCTCTGCTGCTTTTAGCCATTAAAAATGCATTAAAAATGTTCACTAGTGAAACTATTGTCTGCATGAAGCTTCAGCTGCAGCTGACTGCCCCTATATACCTTCTCTCTGTGCAGCTTCTACTCAAAACTTGAACAAGTGTGCAACTATCTTCTGCTGCCAGTGCCTAATCATTTTTTGTTAATAGTGTCCTTTTAGTTTCATAGAGCTGTGGCAGTTTGGGAAGTGCTCCTTTCAGTGAAACAGTAATTTTAGAGAATAGGTTACACTTACATACTATGACATTGATTTCAAAACAGTGCAATGAAACCAAAAAGTTTATAACATAAAACCAGAATAACTCCTGTGGCACTCCACAATTGATTACTTATATTGAGATAAGTTTTTTTAAAAGTAGTTTGGAGAATGCACAGAATATCTTGGCCATATTTACACAACACAGGGTTACCAGTAGCATTGTGTTTTATGACAGCAAAATGAGGAAAGTCACTGGGTCAACAGCACAAAAATGTGGAACAAGTTTCATCAAGTACCAGCTTAAATTTTAATCATGGTGTTTTGTGATAGAAATCCATCTCAGACCAATCACTCCTGTGAATTTTACCTTTTCCTGCTTTCCTGTGTTACCTTGATAAAGCTTCCAGAGACAAGCCTTTGAGCTGTTCATAAAGATGAACTCTTTCTGCTCTAGTGTAAAACAAAACTGCTGCCTCCTCGCTGCCAGGTTTGCTCACTGGTGTGATTACAGGTTGAGAAGTGTAACGTCTTTGGCGAGTGGTAGTACAACACTGTCTGGGAGACTTCAGTACTGAACAGGCTCAAATAACTAACGCAGAGATGTTACAATCAAAATAAGGAAGCAGTGATTTCCAATCAACTCTAAATTAAAAAGGGAACACGGATGAACAATAACCACTAACAAAAATATAAATTATCTCATTTCTCTCAGATAACACACTCCCCAAGGGGGCCTGGTCCACATATAGTTTATTGATGTAAGAAAACAATACAGTTAGTGTTAGATCCAACCACAAAGAGCAAAAAGAATGAGTGAATGAAGGTTTTGTACAGTACATATAGGAAAATAAGATGTTTGTGACAACTATATATTTCTAAATAAAAAGACTTCTAAATATATTCAAGTTATTGAAATCTACATGAAAACATATGGATGTTAATAGCAACAAGGTGCATAAAACCAAAACATCAAAATATTGAGCAACTCAATGATGTACTAGATAAAAGTTTGCTAACAATGCAAGATGTTTTACAATCTGCTTGAAATATCACCTATACCACACAGGGTAAGCTGAACATTTAGATTTAAGATCATACACAATATTAGCATTAACTTCAACAACTACAGGCAGGGATTCTTTTTTAAGCTGGCAAAGTGACTACTTTAAGAACATCAAACTTTCTCTAAATTGAGAACGTATCCAAAGAAAATGCTGCTAGCCCTTTCCAGATAAAGCCTTTCCTTTGACTAACCACACCCACTGAAGTCAAAAGCATAAGACAGCATTTAAGAACAATTTATATTACAACGTGACTAAAATAATGACATAATCCAGGTTTAAACATGTTTTCATAGGCAAACAAAAGATTCTTCTTAAAAACTAGTTTTTATAAATGCAGAATATATTGCATGAGGAACTGCTGGTATTTTTTAAGAAAATATATTGTGCGATTGTGGCTACAATGCACCGCTGCAAAGCATTGTTGTTTCTTATAAAAACTATTAACATAAAAAAACTTACTTGAACATAAAGAGTAAGAGAGCACAAGTCTTCCAACTACCTATGAAAAGCAGGATGGAAGTATTGCCAGTTTTTCCTGTGTTGACATTTTACTAATGATAAGTTTTGGTGACCAACTCCCCAGCCAAAAAATAAATATTTTTTTTAATCAGGTGCATATTTCAAAGCTGCTATTGCAAATGTGTTTTAAATGTAATGGACTTAAAAGTGTATGTACCAAAGAATTATAAAAACGCACTAGAGTTTGAGTTATTGTTACATAAAGAACATATTAAAAAGACTGTCAAAATAAGTAGAAAGGGGATCAAAACTGAACTAACTGAATTAGTGCAGTACTGTAGCCAGGCTTCTAAAATCAGATATAGAAAATATAAATAGACTGCTTTAGGTGATGATTCACCAGTGTCCAAAAAAGGAGCAAGTTTTGTGAAAGCTCAGTTAACTTGATCCAGAGCTCTGAGCAGTTCTTCCCCCTGTAGCAGGTTTCTGTTGCCTTGTATGGGAGCGTTTACTTCGCAGTCGTAACTCGTGAGTTGGGGGAGTCCACTCTCATCCATCGACTGCCCTAGAAGTTTACTCGCTATGTCTACAGAGGGAGGGGAAGGAGAAAAAGTGCACTTTATTCACCATGCTTAACCTCTCCTAGGGCTGTTCACAAGGGGCTAAGTTTGGATAGTTTTGGAGACTCTGTTCTCTTTCACACAGCTCCCTCCACCCCCTCTGCTTAGGAAAGGAAGATACCAACCAGTTGATAGCAGAATGATTGTCTTTTGCTCCACTCCACTGTGACCATTTGTTTTGCATCCCTTTACACGTTTCCAAGCAAGCGATGCATTTCCTCCACGGTCACCTGTCTGCTGGAATAAAGACCCCTAGAAAGAAATAAAATGAATGTTCTTTAGTGAATGTTGTATCTCTATAACCCTCCACATCCCTCTTCCAAATGAACAGTTCCCATCACTAAGTACTAATGCGGCATTGTTACAATTTAAATTGGATTTTGTTCAGAATTTGGGGAGAAATATATTTCTAAGTAGCTAACTTGAAAATTATTTAACAGAAAACTGAATCAGGTTTCAAGACCTGACTTCCCTTACAGAAAACAATTACAAAATCCTGGTTATCATCAGTTACCACGCTCAAGATTAGCGTGAACATGTACACAAACACACCCATTTAATTGCTGCTGCTCTGGGGTGAGTAAGCATCAGGTTTTCACTGGAGTCCCTAATGGCTTTCTGCACTGGAATTAATAGTGTAGGCAGGAGAGTCAGGAACCTCAGTAGGTCGATTCTATCTACACATTTAGGATTAAATTTTGCTTGCACTCCAGTTATTGCCACCAAGCCACCTGACCCAAGCCTTGTGGAAAATGCAGTCCTACATCAGTCTAGTGCAGATGTGGCTCCTTAGCATATTGTTTTGACAGCAGAACAGAAGATATGGAGATTAGAAAGCTGTAAGGGCTTCATATAACTGGGGTAAGGAAGAAGCGGCTGCCACTGAAACAGATGGGATGGAAGGAAAAAGCACCATCTTAGTATCAAGTCTGCTGGCAAAAGCACTTGAATCTGCAAAGTTTGGTCTTGTTAGTGATACTGACTGCTGCAAAAAGAGGAGAAAGTATTTCAGAACACTGCCATTATCCTCAAAATAGTGAAGAGCATATGTTTTCAGGTTATAAAACACCCATGTAAATCAAAAGAGCAGCTGTATAGTAGAAGTTAACTTAGAGCTGCAGTTCATAATGAGATTAGTCACCTACATTGCTGCTGCTGCTTATTTTTTACCATGAATGCATTCCAGCCCTTCATGTTAAGAAAGATATGACTTGTAACAGTTCCACTGTAATGACTTATGTCATTATTTTATAACCTCACTATAACACAGTATATTGTAACCTTACTATATCTTGTCCCTGTCTACATCTCCTGTTTTCTTGGAAGTTAAAGTAGTATTTTACTTTGGTTTTCACTTATTTTCACTCTGTGCAAAATCTATCCCACTTCCTTGGAGCTAAAAAGTTGTGGCAAGTGTTTGCACAACCCTAGAACAGCATGTATTCTAAGCCTGGGTTTAACATCATTTTTCTTCTGCTTGTGTGAAAGGCCTGTATATGCTCCCAGAAATCCATTGTGGCGACAGAAGCCAAACAACTAAAGCACTTCTTAAAATAACTCCACTAAGATCCAGCTTCATGGAAATTCAGCTTCTGACTCTGAGAAACTATCAAAATATTTATAACATTTTTGTCAGATACAGACAAAAGAAAAAGGTTTAAGCAAAGGATGAAGTCTGAACCTGTAAGCATTAAACTGGCACTAGGCACAGAAGCCTGAACACTATTCCAGCAGTTAACACAGAACTGCTTGTGTTCTGTGTATTTAATGACATCTCATGCTGTTTTGAATACTTTATCAGCAACACTGTGAGCTGTAGCACCTCTGCATGAGAAAAGGGCAGTGGAAGGCAATAACATTTCTTGCAGAGCTATGAATTCTTACAGGGCTTCTGGAAGCCGCAGAACTACATGCATGGAAGTGCAAAGCATTTAGCAAATGAAAACAACCACATAGAAATGGCATAGAAAAACTGATTTGTCTTATGCCCAGACTAGAATGGTAAAGCAGGAGTAAGAAGAGTTCAGAAGAAAAATAATCCTGCAGTGTAAGATACGGTAGATGACTACAGCTAGGAGGTGGCTCAGTAGAGAAACAAAGAAGCTCAAAGGCTACATTGCAGTAGAGGAATTAACGCTAAGACTTCTCAAAACTTGACAAGTGGGAATTTGCAGTGAAGATGAACAAGAGAACAGTGTGCAATGGCAAAGCTCAAGGTTTCAGAATACTGAGAGCTGACAGTGGGAGATAAAGATTATGGAGACAACGTACCCTGGCAGAAAATAACACGCTGGACAAGCCCCAATCAAGTGACCCAAATCTAGGAGTATCTACAAAGTTTCTTTTGGATAGCTAGGACAGATGAGGATGAGCTACTCCCAAGTGCCCACACTAAACTAGAGAGAGCATGCATGAAAGGGAGTGGCAGAAATAGACATTTATTAGGTAGGTTATTACAGGAGCTCTCTTCCCTCATAGTTCAAATGGTCTTGTTATCTGATTAAGTAAAGGAATCTCAGACCCAATGAAAAAATAAAAACATAGGAAGAGGCATAAGAACACTAACCTCCAGTGTTGACAAATATGTAAACTGAGTTTGAATTCAAAAGTTAAATAAATATAGCAATTACACATTTAAATGTGATGTCTTACATTTGTGCATATTCTACTAAAGAAACATAGCTCACACAATAGTATCTTCTACCTGATCAAGAAATGCACTTGGGTGTAGAGGGCACTTTTGAGAAGCTGACAGTAAAAGAGAACAAAAAGTGGAGTATCTGAATATATATGTAAATATGTCACTATCAATTATCTCTCATCCCAAGATTCCACTGCTTACCAACAGCTCAACTCAGGAGTCTGCACTGATGCCTCATTTCAGAAATTGCAAGGTTAAAAGTGAATATTTTAAAATGGTAAAACAAAACTCACAATTCCAACTGCCTGAAAAAGTGAACCATCATGTTCCATTTTTCGTTTTCTCTGAGCATTATGCAAAGCTAGCATCTTTGGATTTAGTTCTTCATCCAGTGCAGTAGATCTAAGAAAAATTGATTCAGGCTGTTAAGATGTTTCTACTTTCCTCAAGCCATTCTTCTTCTGTGGACACTTACATATACAACATCACAGAACTGAATTTATGAACTCCACTACTTTTCGTTCATAAATTGACTTATTTCAACAGTCATTTTCTATGAGCATAGCAAATGTTAGCCTTTAATCTTGCTGTGAAGCTCAGAATGAGTTTAATAAAAATTTTTAAATCCGTAGGAAAAAAAGCATAAAAGTTCAGCAGTTCATTTTCAACAGAAAGGGAAGGAAGGGTGAGGGAAAGTCTATTCTGAACATTTCTATTTACAGATAAATCTTTTACATGTCACGGATCTCATGCTTGACTTAATATATTCTATTGTGATAAATATCTACTACAGGCACCACAGTCCATCACAAAACACATTTAGTTTGAAAAGCAATATCTATTGCTTATAGATACTGCAGATATCAGATATACAGGTATCTGCAGCACAGACTGTAGTTGCCTCTTACCTCTAACACAGTGGACAAGGAAAACACCAGAAATATTGTATCCGTGTAACTACCTAAACTGCCTACTGCATTTTCATAAAGGCTGCACATCAGGTACAAGAACAGAACAGAATTTTTACAGTAGCTGGCTTTTACATGAGGTGCTTCGGTAAAAGCTACCATGAAATTAACTTTAGGGGAGTTCACTATTAAAAACAGACTCATTTGCCATGTCCAAATTGAAATGTCTCTCTTTCTACTCTGAAGAACGCTGAGGTTGAACACTCAACAGCTGGCAGAAATTTTATCTAACTCCTTGAACAGATACCAGGGCTCTTTTAAAATACCTTTTATTCAGAGTGACTGTTAGCAAGCTGGGTGCTCCCGGAGAAGGCTTTTCCACCTGATCCACTGCTCCTTTCCCTGCTCTGATGGGAGAGGCAGTTCGACTGGCGCTCCCGCCGTAGGGCGAGGCGGGGGCGCTGCTGGGCTCGGCCAGCCCGCGCACGGGCGAGGAAGGGACGGCGATCGGCTTCGCCTCGTCCCTGCGCTCCGCCGGCTTCGCCTCCTCAGCGCCGCCCGCCGCCGCCTGGCTCTGCTGGAAGATGGTGATGCTGGCTGCACTCGGCGAGCTGGAGGAGCTGCTTTCCAGAGGGGACAGCTGATCGAAGGAGCGCAGCTGGAAGTCGTCATCCATCGGGATGTAAGGAGCCAACATCTCTAAATCTAGATCGGTTTCCTGGAAGAGACAAGAGGTGGAACTTAGCAGCGTGGAAAAAAACCTCAGCTGTGACTTCATCAAGGCTTTTCCTTTTACCAAATCCTTACAGATATTTTTTATTTTATTTTACACTTTAATCAAAATATTACATAGAAAGGGGAGGAGGTTCCTGAAAACATTCTAAAAAAGGAAAAGTACGCTCAGAATAAGATGATAAAGAATTTAACGTTACTGTGCATTACCTGAGTAGAGAATGGATTCTTTGCTTCTGTATCTATGGCAAAGAGTTTCTCCACTAATTCCAGTTTGAATTCACTGGCCATATCATTATCCACATCAAAGCAGTAATCATTGGGACTACTGGGCTGTGAAAACATTTTGAACACAGTTTTAGGTTTCTGTCATTGCATCACTTGGCATTTTTACCTACTGATTCTCTGCAAAGTGTACTAATGTAGAAACAAATCCCAATGTACAAAATCAAAATGGGGAAGGAAAACACATTTATCTGTACCCATTCTAATTGACTCCACCAGGGAAGCACTTGCTTAGCTGAAACCTGGAAGTAACCTCTACAGTAATTTACTGCAACTACTTCACTGTACAGGGAAGTTGTGTCGGAACCAACTGAATGAAAAAGACCAATCCCAAACTCTCCTTATTTCTATCAGACAGTATTGCATACATTTGCAAGGCCCACTTTAATGAAAAGATACAACAATTTATCAGTTTGCTCAGATCATGGCGTGAGCTTAAGTCATAAGGTAGAAATAATTTCCAACTCCTGTCCTGGCTGCATCCTTACCCAGATCTACCCCACAAGCCCCAACAGCACATCCATTTTAATGACAGCATATCCCAATTACGAAACTCACCTCAGGTGAACTTTGGCTGGTACTTGCATCAGAAGGGCTGGTTGGTTGCTCTTGCACCTGAGGCATGGTAAAAGAAAGTTCGAGTGGCTCTGTGTTTGGCTCCAGCTTTGATACAACTTCTCTATTGAGTGCAGGATCAGCATTGCTACGAAGTGGCTTTGTAGTTTCAGAGGCAGGCAGTGGGGACATTGCCATATTTATATTCTGCAATTTCTCACTGGATGAGGGGAGCATTACATCATTATACAAAGGAACTTCATCACATTGTTGTTCATCAGACTCTATAAAAATTAAAAGAAACCATCAACCTAAGTAACAGTACTGTGCGTGTCTATGGACCTCATTAAATTAAAACAGCAGCTGAAATACCACTGGGCAAGTGGTAATGGGAGGTTATTTTATAAAATCTACTATAAAACAGTAATTTTGCTAATTAACATGCTCTCCAATTTAAACATACACCCACCATTACTGCTGAAATCTAGAGAGATAATTGTGTCTCCAGCAGCTGGGGCCAGCACAGTTAAAGCATCTGGTTCCTGTTTAAGTTTTTCAAATAGGCTGTTGGTATCATCAAGGTCATCTTTACTGAATATTTTGGTCATTTTCATGTCAGGAGACTCCACTGGTTTCAGCATACACTCAGTTTGTCCAAGGGAAAAAATTAAGTCCTTCTGAACAATTCCACTGTCAGACAGAGAGGAAGATTATTGTTAAAGAACAGCCAAAAGGAGTAAGTTCTGGCTTAATAGCTTTGTAGGTTGAAACCCACCCAGTCTCCCCACCCAAAAACCCAAACCAAACATGCCCCACCACACATATCCCACAAAATTATCAGGATAAGAGCTTTAAGAATTTTTTTTTTTGTTACTCGTTCTTTCCTCAAAAGTAACAGACAAAGCAAGCACTAATTGTGGTGCAATTATAAAATAGTAACAACATAAATATGCTTTTTTGAAAGCATTGAAAAAGGAAAAGATTAAAAAAAAAAGGGGAAATGTTAGATATTTCCTGAACTACTTTTCTTTGTTTTAAATGCATGTGCAATATCTTGATAGATTTATATTGGGACATTCACTGAAGTTTTGAAAAACTAATTTAGGACTATTAGACATTTGCAGAAGAATAGTCAACCAGTCTCCCCTCAGCTGAAGCTTTCAATAAAAGAGGAGTTTTAAGGAAGAAAAAGTTAGATGGGATTGAGAGTGACACCACTACTGCTATTCTGACTCCATGACAAAGTTATCAGTGGAATTAACTTCTCAGACTTGGGGCAAAGATTAGAGAGCTGTCTAGAATGCACACAAATGCTCAAGGGATTCCAACCATACATAAGAGGCTGGTTCTACACTCATCTGCCTGCAGAGATCATCTACTGACACCACTAGACCAAAAAAGCATTTTGTTTTCAAATGCAATTTCTAATCCTAGGACTGGCAGTGTTGTAAGAAATATTCTATTTCACTGGTAGGGAACAGTAACATCAAAATATACTCAGCAGGGGATCAGTGCCATCAGAATCAGACTTGTCTTCAGTAAAAATGATGACAAAGAACACTGAAGTCCACTCAACTTACCTCAACACGTAATTCACACACACTATGCACTGTGGCTGAGAATTCTTAGTGTTGTATATAACAGTTGCTTGAGTTTCAACCCAGACATAGCCACCTTGTTTGGCCAGCATTCTGTACTGTCCTGTTGTCACCTGCCCTTTTGTGAACACTAAAAGCAGAAAGAACACGAGCTTTAATTACAGGCAGAAAAACCCCAGGACTGTTTGAGGTCAGTATTCACTGCAGATTCACATCTGCAACTAAAAGAAAGCCCTCATTCTTCTGCTGCTTTCCCCCAGGGCTGTCTCTCATCTCCTGTAGTTTGAGGGCTTTAAATTCAGTTTTCACTTACTGTCATGGTGTGTTTTGGTCAGATGATCAGAATCCAGTGCGTGATAGTACTCATAGATTGAGCGGCCCAGGAGCTCCTCTGGCTCGTACCCCATCAACTCTGTAATTCTTTAAAACAAGGGGAAAATGCTACGTGAAAGCAGACACAGGCCAGCACAAATACCAGAGCATTTGGATGCTTGCACATCTAGAAAAAACTTAAGAATCCCTTCCACATATATCAGCAGCAAATGTGGTTTACTGGGACTTTTCATTTTGGTTTACTGGGACTTTTCGTTTTGGTTTACTGGGACTTTTCGTTTTGATGCTTCTTTAAAAGAGAAATTTCAGCAGGCATAGGATTTCACTTCTCACTGAGTATTTATAAATCATGTAGTGGAGATAGGATTAAACAAATCCCCACTTTTTAGACATTTTTTTCTTTTTGCTTCAAGGTAGACCAGCTACTTACAGACCAGCTTAGGCAAATAGGAAAATTTAACAAAATAACAGAGATACACTTCAACAGTTTTGATCCTGCAACTAAGAGAAATTAGGAATCAGATTTACTCTTCCCACTCAAGCCCTGCCTGCTTTTAAGGCAAATGGGATTTCTTTAGTCTCTAGAGGGCAGTACTAACCAGGGAAGTGCTTGTAATTTGCCCCACTCCAGATGCAGAATGCAACCAAATAAGTACCTTTAATGTGACACCATCAGCGCTAGAAAGGTTGTTACTGCAGAGGTCAGAAATTACCTGCATCAACCTCTTTCTTTAGATGCCTCACTGCAACAACTAATTAGAAGCTCACATTTTTATAAAGTAAATGGGTAGTAACAAACGACACCAAATTAAAAACAAAAAAATGAAACAAACCAACCCCAAACAAAAAACCTTGCGCTATTTCCTTCATTTGCATTTATCAAATTTATCAAGTTCCCAGAGGATAGGAAAATCAGTCTGATGTGTCTGACAACACCCCTGATTTGCACCAGAACACAAAATCTCATTTTTCAACAGCAGATGTATTGCATTAAAAGTACAGCTGAACATCTGGGGTTTTTCTGACAGAAGAAAGCAGACACTGATCTCCTGGGAAGGGAGGGGGGAGAAAGCAGTAGCAATAAAATACATCTGACAAGTATTACACACACACTCTTTTCAGTCAACAAAATGCCCCATCTTTGACAAACCTAAAATCCTGCTTTTCTCAGTGTCTGGAAGAACCTTCTCATTTCAATTTAAATCACTGTCACTATAGTAAAGACCAACTTGAAGAGGCAGTTAACTGAAGGCAAAGGATTTATTCATAGCATGGCTTGGGTTGGAAGGTGCCTTCAAGACCATCCTGTTCCAAACCCCTGCCATGGGCAGGGACACCTTTCACTAGAGCAGGTTGCTCAGAGCTCCTGACCCATATTTCCAGGGATGGGTCAGCCACAGCTTCTTGTCAAGAATTTCTTCCTAATATCTAATCTAAACATGCCCTCTATCAGTTTACAACCATTGTCCTGTTACTATCTGCCAGAATAAAAAGTCCCTTTCCCTTTTGTTATTCCAAAGTAATAACCCTGCATCCTCCTTAGATCTAACAATCTGGCTTTTAAGATATCCTGATCAGTTAGGAAAAGCCCAAGCATGCCACCAATGATGGCATTGTCAAGATGAATTAAGTTATTGAGAAGGCAAACATCAGCCAATATGTACCAGCCTTGCAAATCTTTCAAATGAATTATTTTTTACAGTATGAATCACATATATTACCTTTCATCACAATAGGAAAATTTCATATCAAGACTGTGACGACTGAGGAACGTTTTACTGTCCAGAGGGACCTCAATGTTTGATGGGTGAGGAATGGGTTCACAGATCAACACCAGGCAGGTCATGGGAGGCTTTTTGTATCCACAGTGAGTCTGGTTCCCACACGTGTCATACACACGGATGTGGCCAGTGCAGTGCAGCACCTACAGGGGAGGTGGATTTCAGAAACAGACGAGGTTTGGTCAGTCAGAAAACACAATCCTATTTCCACCAGCACACCCAGAGCCAACCCCTCAAGGGGACAGTGACAAGGGATGGCTGGAGGAGAGCAGTGTCCTCCTCCCCTCACCCCACACATCCTGGGGTGGGTTCACAGCCCAACTCCTTCCTCAGCTGAAGCAACACCAGACATTGCTGCTTTTCTGTAAACTCTTCTTTTTAGTCACAGTAATGACAACTCTGATGAGCAGCTGCATCAGCAAAAGGTATCCATGATTTAAATCTGAAAGTTATGGTAATAGTAGCAACCCCCATTTTAGATATTCTACAGAGGTGATCAAACACATTCAACAGACAGGAACTTTTGCATTTTGTGGGGTTTTCTTTTAACCATTCTGAAGCAGAAATAGTTCACAGACAGCACCAAAGAAGTTGTTTGATCCAGAATAATCAAATTCAAATCATAAAAGAGAACTGTGAGCCATAATCCACTGAATACAGTAAAAGGTTACTTTGTCCAGAGGAGAAAATGCATTCACTGCAGAAAGTTATCGGGCTGGCCTCTTTTTGTTCCAACTGTTACAAAAGGGAGAGCCAGCAGCTTCAAAAGAATGGCATTGAAGTCCTTCAGAGAGACCTCAACTATCACATTTTCAGTGACAAATCAAAAGAAATCAAGGATCAGCATAAGTTATAAGTACATAACTACTTTTTTTCCCAGAGAAGGCTTTATGCAAACATATTGGTAATTATAATTGTTTGTAAGTAAATGACCTCTAATTTAAAATGGAAAATTTATTAAGAGAGTTTTGAAAACCTAATTTTAAAACATTGTTTCAGTTACCTCTGTGATGTATTCAGCATTAAAATTCAGCATAATGAAGCACAATCATTAAATTATAAAGTACTTAGTGAAATTCAAGCTCATTACATGAAGCAAAAATGTTGAAATACAGTGTTATGACATCTGAAGAGGAAGCTGCCAAACTATGCAAATATTCCTTTGCATTAGTTACCTTCCATGTAGCAGACTTTATATTCACTGTTCTTCCCCTGCTAGTCAGTGTACACTTCATTCTGAGAAAAAAGCTGCGCTCCGTGTTTTGTTCTTTGCCCTTTTTCACAGGACCTAGCAGAAGCAAACAGCAAACCAATTCTTAACACGCTTGGATCAACTTCCAAAGACATTAAAAAACCTCCACAAACACATTATAGAACTCTAAGACCCAGGGAAGACCCAAGAAATAAACTAAAAAGCTTCATATACTTAATAGCACTTCTGATAATGGTATTTTTAGAGCAAGTTTTACTATCAAGTAGAGGGGAAAAAAACCCTAAGTTTCATAGAGTTACAGAATGGTTTGTGCTGGAAGTGACCTTAAAGACCATCTTGTTCCAGCCCGTGGGCAAAGACACCTTCCACTATCCCAGGTTGCTCCAAGCCCCATCCAGCCTGGCCTTGGACACTGCCAGGGATGGGGCAGCCACAGCTTCTCTGGGCAACCTGTGCCAGGGCCTCAGCACCCTCAGAGGGAAAAATTCCTTCCCAAAATCCCTAACCCTGCCTTGTGTCAGTGGAAACCATTCCCCTTGTCCTGTCACTCCAGGCCCTTACCCAAAGTCCCTCTCTAGCTCTCTTGGAGCCGTTTCAGGTACAGGAAGGGACTCAAAGATCTCCCCAGAGCCATTTCTTCTAGAGGGTGAACAATCTCAGCCCTCTCTCGGTCTGTCCTCACAGGACAGGCTTTTGATGCAGCCCAATTTCAATGTTTTAAGATCAGGATTGAATGTGTAGCCAACTCCACACTCCCAGATTTCAGGATAAAGGAGCAGAAAGAGAAAGAGACCAGTTGGAAATTTAATATATTTTAAAATTGTGACAGAGGACAAGAAAAACATATGTGTAGAATAAGAAGCCCTGTTGAGAGGGTTTCCACTGAAATGCATCAGTAACTCACTATGAGGAGGTTCAAACCAAGCACCTTTTGGGCTTGCTGCTCTTCAAGACTGCAAGTTTTTCAATTCAAAATTAACAACTCAGCTGTTTACATGCATCCAAATATTTCCACGGTGATTTACACTCTTGAAGTAAACAGGGACCAAGTTTTTAAACACATTATTAACATTCTTGGGAGGAAAAAAGTCAAGAAACGTTAATACAAATCAACATTGGCAGCGCTTATTTTTCAGCCTCACTTGCTACCATCAGGCTTTAAGTTCAGTTTTTCCTGCACAGGGGAGATCCTTGCAGAGTCAATTACTAATTACACTATTGTGGGCAAAGAAAATGTAACTGATGCTATCAGGAGAGCTGCAAGCAGCTCACAATGTGTGCAAGGAGGAAATGCAGCACCCAGGAGAAGGAGCAGTGGAAGAGCCAGTTTGCTGAGGCTTGCTAAAGAGCAAGGACCAAATCATGGCAGGGGGGAAGTTTGGAACGTGTGAGCTTACTTCTGATACAAGTTTATATAATAATTTGTTCTCACCCTCCACAGACAACAGTAGCTATGAAATTCTACATGGTGGCTTGCACTGCAGCTACTGGCTTGACAAAATTGATTAGGGAAATGCTAAAGCCCTTATGCTAACTTGTTTATTGCTTCTAGCAGAGGCAAAGACTAAAGGGCTCAAGCATATTTTATGCTACTTTAAAACAACCTTGATAATGGAGGAAGTGAGGGAGAAACTAAAGCAAAATTCACAGAGGCAGCAAAAACTTCTTTAATTCAGTAAGTTTTAAGAGTTAAACCAATCTAGAAATTGATAGCTGAAGATCACACAACATTACTGTTACCAAGTGCTAATACATGAGGCTCTGCTTTGAGAAGTAGCTGTAAAAGATGGAGCAACTTTCAAGTCTGATTCAGCACTGTACATTATTTTTTAAAATGGCCAGCTTTGAAAGTTTAAAAAGCAGCTTCATAAAATGAGAATGCAGTTCTGTTTCTGCCAATTGCATTTATATTCACTTGCACTTGTACAGTCCCAACGGGGAATATTTAATACTCAATTCAAAACCAAAATAATTCCACTGATGTAAGAGCTGCAGTAGAAGGCAACCTGGGAATACTAATAAATATAAAAATGTACTATTACTACTGTAATTTAGACTTCTGTCTGCCAACGTTATTTGCAAAACAGCTTTTGTAATAATGCTTTCCAGACATCTGATTCCAGTCTGGCCAATTTAGACATGCTTGAGATGGTTTGCATGAAACTCAGTGATATGACATTTTTAAGAATAAGCTTTTGCAACAATACCAGGTTTTTTACATTGCTTTAGGGAAATTGTTCCCCTGCCCCCAAGATGGATTACTGTATTCCAAAGGGGGAGGCAGGGGAGAAGTCTGATCTAGCCTTAAAAACATACTTCAATTCTAAGGCCAGACAAGTTTACAAAATGCTTACAGAATCAAAGTCGGGCCCTTAATGCTATGGGATCTTATCAGGTCCTCTCCACTGAATAAAATAGGATGACAGCACAAGACTTACACAAGATTTACAGTGCTACAAGAAAGCAGAGGTCAGGGTTATTAATTTATCACTGTCTGAATTCAGAGTCCATATAAAGCTCATTTGATGAAAGAGAAAGTAGAGAGGTCAGGTTTTAGGCTTCTATCTACTGAGCAAAGCAGATTTGTTTGGAGGCATGCAGGCTGTCAAGTCTTTATGGCCTTTATCAAATCCTTAGAAGACATAAAAGCTGTAATTCATGGGCAATTGTTAAATTTCAAAGCACACAGCACATGTAAACAAAGTGTTATGCTCCCTCAGATGGAGAAAAGAAGAGTCAGAAATCTGTGAAAAGACACCAATTTCATGCACCAATTAAAAGGTGCAGAGAAGCATCAACCCCAAAGCCCTTCTTGGGGCTGTTCAAGTATTCCCTGATTAGTGTCTTGGTGTTCTAAAATTTAAATACAGTATCTTTTTTTTTCTTGGGTATACCACCACAGATTTTTGGAAAGAAAGAATTTGTTCTCAGCCGTCCTGTAAAGGCAAGGCCAGACCAAGACAAATGCATCAACTGAGCTTCTCCATGTCCCTCTACAGCAATTGCTTAAAATCATTCTCATTCAACCTACCTCTAATTTTATTCCTGTAGGCATTTATTCTTTCAGCCCTCAAGAACTCCATTTTAGTCATAAATTTTGTTAGATTAAAGAATACTAATGAAGTCTCGTTTCTTCTATAATTAGGATATAGCCAAAACATTTTGGTTATTCCCATTATTAGTGTCTCTCAGTAAGGTTTAATTTGAGATTTAAGAAATAAAAACATATTAGCTTTTTAACTCAACATCATTTTCTGGCAGATATCCAACTGCATTAATGCCAACAGCAACTATCCATAAGTAAATCAGATTTTTTTTCTTTCTTCTCACCATTTCTGTGTGTAAGCATTTCCCTCAGCTCCTCGTGGTCACATGGATGAGTGAAATCAAATACACTGTGCCCCGTCAACTCAAACTGCAAAAGTTAAGAGGTATAAGGGTGTTTAACTTCACATAGACAAAAATGGAACAGCTTTTTGAAACAGTCTTAAGAAACATCAGTATTTCACCTGAGTGAGTCCCATACACTTGTTCACGTTTTCAGACATGTAAATCATGTCCCCATCTTCAGACAGAACCATGACAAAGCCATCAAGAGCTTTCAAGTAGAAACAGTTCAGTTCCTTCTCCATTTTGGCTTCTGTCTCCAGCTCACCTGCAAGCAGCCACATATTTTTGTTTAAGCAAACACCAGCCATTCTTCACTTACCAGCAGGAATGACTTTTGGCACCAGTCTGCAAGGAATCAATCTTGCAGGACCATTCAAAACCAGTATAATTCATTGAGATAAGTGATCAGTTCAATTCTTCAAGCTCTAGTAAGGGTATCGGCATTCACAGAAAATCAGAGTGAGATAAGCCTCTGTGCTGTTATGTATTAACCAATATCCCTTCCACCTTAAAGAAAAGGTCTTTGTGGTAAAAAATTTACCACCCTTCTCAAAAAGGCATGATAAACTTCTCTCAGGGGCTTTCTGGGAGAGTTTTCAGAGTCTGGCTACTGAAGTTACTCCTCCGTACAGCGGAGACAGACATGCATCAGCACAAATAACCAGTAATACCCATGGCAGGCTATCAGCTACTGGCTCACAACCTGACTCAGATATTCCTGCAGTTGCACGGGCAGGTGTAGCTGCAGAGACAACACATCCCCAGCTGACTTCACATCACAGAAACACAATTTACGAAACTATTCCTTGCAGTTTATATTAAGGCAGTATCACTATAGTTAGCTCAGCCAACCTTGAGACAATTACGTACAGTCAAGAAAGCACAGCTGTAATAAACAAGTTTGGGGGAAAAAGAGGTTTAAGTGAAGGAATCTAACTTTGGGAGAAGGGTCAAATGAGGCTGAAAAGGCACTACAGCTGTGATGACCGTGATGAGGATCACCCAAATAGGGGGGAAATGAAGTCCAGTGAACAGTGGATTTTTCCTGTGTCATTGCCAATAGCTGACTTCCACTATAAGGTCTCCCACCTTCCCAGAGAGAGGACACAGCTAATAACACATTCATTTCTTTTACTGCTGACAGGTCTTACAAACAGATTCTTCCTCCATATCCCCCCCAGACGGTGCCACAGCGGTCCCTTACCAGCATCCAGCAGCTTCCTCATGCGCAGGTAGCTGATGGTCAGCCTCATGATGGATGCCTTGTCCAGGTGTGCGCTCACCGTGTGCGGCAGGGGCAGCTGGTGAGCCAGCTCATAGAACACCTCCGACTCCTTGCTCCGCCGGCACCGCGCCGCGTCCCTCGACTTCTCTTTCCTGCGCTCTGAGCTAATCCTACAGAAAAAAGGGAAAAAGTTAAATAGGGAACCAGGCGCTTTGTGATACTGTCTTTGAAACTAAGTTGCTCAGCGGCCAAGTAAACTAGTTGTGGAAATTAAACAATGTAAGGGCTCAACTTAAAAGAGCAAGTGTAATTCTTTGTATCAATTTCTGCCCCGGTTGGGCACTGACAGAACTAAATTCAAACCCACAGAGTCTTCCAACAAGGTAAATTCTTCAAGGGGACACTTTCGTACTCAGAACCCTTCTAGCTTGTCTCATACGTTGAGTGCTGCCTCTCAAGCCTCCAAATCCTGACCCCTCAAGTCCATTCAACAAATTACAGAGTTGGTAATTTCCAGCTCAAAGTTCCAGCATCATATACATTCTCCAAGTTCTTCCTTTTTTACCATCCTTACAAAGCCCACCTAACAGGTCAGATAAGCAAGGATACTCATTTAACATGAGATATGCTGCTTTTCAAGCAATCCAGAAAGTCCCTTTCCCAAAATCACTCTATGATGATTCCATGATTCACTCTTTCTCCAGAAAAGCCCCTTCCAGAATCTCCCCTGTACTGGAAAGAATTAACTCATTCCCCTTCCACGGCCTTGGTAGACCTGCCTCCTCCAGAACACGAGGTAAAGAACAGCTCACTGAGAGAAAGCACTGAAATAGTTAAGACTGTAAGTAACAGAGAGAATTCCCCCTTTTCCCAACACCCACATCAGGTCACTTCTGTCTCATGCATCTGGTCAGGTGAGTTTTGAACTAAACATTTTCACATGGGAGCTCCAAATTTTTCTCACGTGCAAACAAGAACTCACTGCTGCTGTAGTCCCTGAGGAAATAAATGTGCTTTTATTTTTAAATTAACAAATATAAAACCATACACTATTATTGTCCAGTTTTCTTTTTATACATTTACATCTTCTGAAGGCACCCTGTCTTCATTTTGCACTCACCTGAGGTATAAAAGGCAGTTGCAGCTTGAGAACTATTTTTAAGATTTCACAAGACTTAAAAGCCATCTACTACCACTGCCAAATTCACATTGCTATGTCTGTGGATCTGTGCAAAAGTCCTTTTTAGTTAGCACACATCTTGTGAGAGGTACCACAAATCACAGAGCAAAGCAATTCACCAGCTAATGATCCCTGGGACATAATGAACCAGATTCAAAGAATCACAGAATGGTTTGAGTTGGAAGTGACCTTAAAGATCATCCAGTTTCCATCCTGCCATGAGCAGGCACAGCTTCCACTGTCCCTGGCTGCTCAAAGCCCCATCCAACCCCATCCAGGAACACTGGAATGGGGCAGCCACAGCTTCTCTGGGCAAGCTGTGCCAGGGCCTCAGCACCCTCAGAGTAAAGAGCTTCTCCCCAATATCTAATCTAATCTGTATCTTCCTTCTTCAGTACATACTCAAAATACACATACCCAAAAAACATATTTTCAGTCCTTTACCTGCAGAGTTACCCACAGTGGCCAAAATCTTGCTTAGCTGGTGCAGAAACGAGGGTGTGACAATACTGTGTTAAGATGTTGGAGGCACAAATGTCTTGACACATGGAAGAAGTTTAATAATCCATGAAAAAGACAGAATAAACTATCAGAATCTCTCTTACAATTACCTTCCTTTTTACCAGCTTGATAAAACTGTACGCTATCCCGACAATCCTCTCCTCCTACTCCTGCCAGCAGACAAAATCTATTTCTCTGGAATGAGAAACATTAATAGATTGACATAATAATAGTAATAAAGACCTTCAGAAAACTAACTTATGGGAATTATAGTTGTAAAAAACTCTGGACATACAATAGTCCCATTAATTCCTGTGAATATAAGCTCATGTCCCTCAGAAGGGCAGCCTAAAATATCTGACAATATTTCCCCATATTGCAGATTTCTTCACATAGAATTTCCCTGTGACAAGAGATGTTCCTGTTGTAGTGATGGATATCTTGGTCTGAGAAGCCTGAGGCTCCTGACATACAGGTATATCTGGAAATAGCGATTACAAAAAGTCTGACCTTTAACAATACTACAAAAATATTTTACCTATTTAACCTGACTGATTAAATATTTATTACTGAAGACAGGCCTCAAGTACCTTTTCTGTTGGTGGAAAACTAAGAGTGGAGATGAAAAAACCATCTCGATTCTCTTTGTCCTCTTTCTTGGCCCACAGATTTCACTGTAACTCTATTTTGTCACAGGTGTTTCAAGGTAACTGTCGTGGTTTAACCCCAGCCCACAATTAAGTACCATAAAGCTGTTTGCTCACTACCTGTCCCACCCTCGTGGGATGGGGAGGAAAACTGCAATGAAGGCAAAACCCACGGGACAGCTTAAAAACAGTTTAATAAGTGAAACAAAGTAATAACTGCAGTGACAAGGGAGACGACATAAAGAAACACGACTCAAGACAGACAAGTGATGCTCGATGCAATTGCTCACC